>CM075977.1:56844889-57081739 GCA_038087875.1 Malacoraja senta
AAAATAATTCAAACATTTATTTTTTCTTCAGGGTGGAAACTCTTTGCATCCTGAGGAACGAATGGGGTCGCTATTCCATGCTAATCAGAAAAGCCCGCACAGCCCCCTCTCTCCAGCATGCTGAACCATCAGTTTGAATTGTCTCAAGATCAACTTCAAGTGAGTTTATTGTCATGTGTCCCTGATAGGACAATGAAATTCTTGCTTTGCTTCAGCACACAGAACATAGTAGGCATTGACTACAAAACAGATCAGTGTGTCCATATACCATTATATAAATATATACACACATGAATAAATAAACTGATAAAGTGCAAATAACAGATAATGGGTTATTAATGATCAGAGTTTTGTCCGAGCCAGGTTCAATAGCCTGATGGCTGTGGGGAAGTAGCTATTCCTGAACCTGGTCGTTGCAGTCTTCAGGCTCCTGTACCTTCTACCTGAAGGTAGCAGAGAGATGAGTGTGTGGCCAGGATGGTGTGGGTCCTTGATGATACTGCCAGCCTTTTTGAGGCAGCGACTGCGATAGATCCCCTCGATGGAAGGGAGGTCAGAGCCGATGATGGACTGGGCAGTGTTTACTACTTTTTGTAGTCTTTTCCTCTCCAGGGCGCTCAAGTTGCCGAACCAAGCCACGATGCAACCGGTCAGCATGCTCTCTACTGTGCACCTGTAGAAGTTAGAGAGAGTCCTCCTTGACAAACCGACTCTCCGTAATCTTCTCAGGAAGTAGAGGCGCTGATGTGCTTTCTTGATAATTGCATTAGTGTTCTCGGATGAGGAAAGATCTTCAGAGATGTGCACGCCCAGGAATTTGAAGCTCTTGACCCTTTCAACCATCGACCCGTTGATATAAACGGGACTGTGGGTCCCCATCCTACTCCTTCCAAAGTCCACAATCAGTTCCTTGGTTTTGCTGGTGTTGAGGGCCAGGTTATTGTGCTGGCACCATATGGACAGTTGCTCGATCTCTCTTCTATACTCTGACTTATCCCCATCAGTGATACGTCCCACAACAGTGGTGTCGTCAGTGAACTTGATGATGGAGTTCGCACTGTGACCGGCTACGCAGTCATGAGTATAGAGTGAGTACAGCAGGGGGCTGAGCACGCAGCCTTGAGGTGCTCCCGTGCTGATTGTTATCGAGGCTGACACATTTCCACCAATACGGACAGACTGTGGTCTGTGAATGAGGAAGTCGAGGATCCAATTGCACAGGGATGCGCAGAGACCCAGTTCTGCGAGTTTGGTAACCAGCTTGGAGGGGATGATTGTGTTAAATGCCGAGCTGTAATCGATGAATAACAGCCTGACATATGAGTTTTTGTTGTCCAAGTGGTCCAGAGCGGAGTGGAGGGCCAGCGAGATCGCATCCACCGTTGATCTGTTGTGGCGGTAAGCGAACTGCAGTGGGTCCAGGTTTTTGTCGAGGTAGGAGTTGATTTGCTCCATGATCAACCTCTCAAAGCACTTCATCACCACAGACTTTAGTGCCACTGGTCGATAGTCATTGAGGCACGTCACCTTGCTCTTCTTGGGCACTCGTATAATTGATGCCCTTTTAAAGCAGGTGGGGACCTCAGACTTCAGAAGTGAGAGGTTGAAAATGTCCGTTAAAAACTCCAGCCAGTTGGTCCGCACAGGTTTTTAGAACACGACCGGATATACCATCAGGTCCAGGCGCTTTTCGAGGGTTCACCCCTCTGAAGGATTTCCTGACGTCGGCCTCTGTGACTGAGACTGAAATACCATCACGGCGAATGGGGGCTGGGGAAGGCACATCAGTGTTCTCCCTATCAAAGCGTGCGTAAAACGCATTGAGCTCATCAGGGAGTGGTGTTTCGCCGACATTCGAGCTGCCTCCTGGTTTCGCCTTGTAGGAGGTGATTTCATTCAGGCCCCGCCACAACTGCCGAACATCTGTCTCATCCTCCAATTTGGAGCAGAAGTCCCTTTTGGCCTTTTTGATGGCCTTACCAAGGTCGTATCTGGACTTCTTGTAGGCCACTGTATCATCAAACGTGAATGCCCGGTGTCTGGACTTCAGAAGAGTGCGGATCTCAAAGTTCATCCAAGGTTTCTGATTGGGAAACACTCGGAAGGTTTTTGTAGGGATGCAGTCCTCCACACACTTCTTAATGAAGTCTGTAACGACTGTGGCGTATTCGTTCAGGTCCATTGCCGAGTCCTTGAACATTGCCCAGTCTACAGACTCCAAAGAGGCCTGGAGTTGTTCCTCTGCCCACCCCCCCCCCCCCCCCCGACCAGCTCTGTACTGTCCTCACCTCTGGGGGTGCGCTCTTTAATTGCTGCCTGTAGGCAGGAAGAAGCAGCACCGCGGTATGGTCGGATTTACCGAAGTGAGGGCGAGGGATAGAACGATAGGCATTCTTGATGGTGGTGTCGCAGTGGTCGAGGGTGTTTGGTCCTCTGGTGCAGCAGGAGACATGTTGGTGGAAGTTAGGGAGTGATTTCTTGAGGTTTGCCTTATTGAAGTCTCCAGCAATGGTGGTAAATGCCTCGGGGTAAGACGTCTGGTGGTTGTTGACCACGGCATGCAGCTCCTCCAGTGCCAGACGGACGTCTGCCTGGGGTGGGATGTAGACCGCGGTCAGGATGATGGAGATGAATTCCCTTGGGAGGTAGAAGGGACGGCACTTCACCGCCAGGTGTTTCAGGTGCGAAGAGCAGGAGTTGGACAGGACTGCCACGTCTGATCACCCCGCAGAGTTGACCATGAGGCAGACGCCCCCTCCTCTCCCTTTCCCAGATGCCAGTGTACGGTCCATACGGTGGATGGAGAACCCTTCAGGCTGGACCGCTGAGTCTGGGGAGCTGGGGGTGAGCCATGTCTCTGTTAGCAAAGATTAGCAAACGTCTTACAAAAACAGAAAAAGCTGGAAATACAGACTGCAGACTTATTATTATTATTAATGCTTAGTGTTTTCTGAGTCATTCGTAACTGTCACTGTATGTCATGTTGTTACTTGTGGGCGGAGCACCAAGGGAAATTCCTTGTATGTGAATACTTGGCCAATAAACTTACTTACTTACTTACTTGCATTTGTGGGAGTAGAAACAGTAAACAGAATTCTGACAAAGAGAGTCCGACGAAACCCGACTGTTTCTCTTCCCACAGATGCGATGTGATCTATTGAATGTTTACTGCATTTTATGTTTTTGATTTAGATTTCCAGCATTTGTAGTGTGCACTGATTGTCACTTGGCAACCCTATTCAAACTCTGATTAGCTATTAGAGCTCTTAATGTGTATAGTAGGTATTCCTGCGCCCTCTACTGGTCACTAAATATTATGCAGTGTTTTATTGCCACATATTTCTAGCTGTGTTTTGAGAAGGAGTTGAATAAAATTGGTAGAAGATAGCGTTACATGAAAATTCCCATTCCAGAAGCATTAGAACACTTTATATATTTGGGAACTGGCTTTTTACAAATTTTCACTGATGGCATTATTTCTTTGGTCATTTGTCTTTGATTTACAGCCCTATCTGCACTCCAAAGAAAATCTCAGCGATGTTTACTCAAAATGTATTTTATGCCTGTTTTGATTAAATTTAATTGATACAGCTATCTTGAAATTTGAGTTTGGGGAAAACTATTTTGAAATTCGCAGTTTCATGAAACAGCATTCTGCAGAGAATGAAAATAGTGCAAAGGTGCAGAAATTATGGTTTTCTGAAATGAAAGGGGAAGTTTTCATGAAAAGATCATTTAATAACACTTGCACTGTTTATAGGAAAAGTAGGTTTTTTATTCCATGTCTCTCCCAGCATGGTTCTGCCTACATTCAGTAGGAGTAGAAGTGGCCTGCACCATACCAAGACCCGCAAGTTGCATCAGGAGGTAACATTGACATGTAACAAAGGTAATGCTGTGGTGGTTATGGGAGATTTCAACATGCAGGTAGACTGTGTAAATCAGGTTGGTATTGGACCCCAACAAAGGGAGTTTGTAGAGTGTCTCCGAGATTGAATTTCAGAGCTTGAAAGAATCTAAGGGGAGTAAGAAGCTAAGGGGAGTAAGAAGCAACCGTCGCTGACAAGGAAAGTCATGGACGGTATAAAAATAAAAGAGAAGACGTATAATATAGCAAAGATGAGCAGGAAGCCAGAGGATTGGGAGACTTTTAGAGATCAACAGAAGGTAACTAAAAAGGCAATACGGGGAGAAAAGATGAAGTACGAAGGTAAGCTAGCCAAGAATAGAAAGGAGGATAGTAAAAGCTTCTTTAGGTATGTGAAGAGGAAAAAATTAGTTAAGATGAATGTGGGTCCTTTGAAGGCAGAATTTATAATGGGGAACAAGGAAATGGCAGACGAGTTGAACAGGTACTTTGGTTCTATCTTCACTAAGGAAGACACAAACAATCTCCCAAGTGTACTAGGACAGAGGACCTACCGTGACGGAGGAACTGAAGGACATTCACATTAGTAAGGAAATGGTGTTGGGTAGACACCAGGCCCTGATGGTCTGCATCCCAGGGTACACAAGGAGGTGGCTCTAGAAATCCTGGACGCATTGATGATCATTTTGCAATGTTGTATAGATTCTGGATCAGTTCCTGTGGATTGGAGGGTAGCTAATGTTATCCCAATTTTTAAGAGAGAGAAAGCAGGGAATTATATATCAGTTAGCCTGACATCATTGGTGAGGAAGATGCTGGAGTCGATTATTAAAGATGTAATGGCGGCACTTTTGGATAGCAGTAACAGGATCGGTCCAAGTCAGCATGGATTTACGAAGGGGAATCATGCTTGACAAATCTCCTGGAATTTTTTGAGGATGTAACAAATAAAATGGCCATGGGTGAGCCAGTGCATGTAGTGTACCCGGACTATCAGAAAGCCTTAGATAAGGTCCTAGACAGGAGATTAGTGGGCAAAATTAGAGCACATGGTATTGGGCGTTGGGTATTGACATGGATAGAAAATTGGTTGGCAGACAAGAAACAAAGAGTAGGGATTAACGGGTCCCTTTCAGAATGGCAGGCAGTGACTAGTGGGGTGCCGCAAGGCTCGGTACTGGGACTGCAGCTATTTACAATATATATTAATGATTTAGATGAAGGAATTAAAAGTAACATTAACAAATTTGCAGATGACATGAAGCTGGGTGGCAGTGTGAACTGTGAAGAGGATGCAATGAGGATGCAGGGTAACTTGGACAAGTCGGGTGAGTGGGTAGATGCATGGCAGATGCAGTATAATGTGGATAAATGTGAGGCTATCCACTTTGGTGGCAAGAACAGGAAGGCAGATTATTATCTGAATGGTGTCAGGTTAAGAAAAGGGGAAGTACTGTGAGATCTGGGGGTCCTTGCTCATCAGTCACTGAAAGTAAGCATGCAGGTACAGCAGGCAGCGAAGAAAGCTAATGGCACAATTCAGCCCCGACTGCTAGGGGAGAAGATGGAGAAGATGAAAGTGGATCCATCACTGGTACTGTGATGTTTGGATTACCTTTCCCTCAGACCACAGTACGTGCGCCTACAGAACAATGTCTCAAGCACCATCTTGAGCAGCACAGGGGCTCCACAAGGAACTGTGTTGGCTCCATTCCTGTTTACCATCTACACAGCGGATCTCCAATATAACACCAACAGCTGCTTTTTGCAGAAATTTTCGGATGACACAGCTGTTGTCGGCCTCATTAAAGGGGGCAATGAGGAGGAGTATAGAGACATAATAAATAACTTTGTGGAGTGGAGTGCACACAATAACCTCCATCTTAACACCACAAAAACCAAGGAGATAGTTGTGGACTTCAGGAGGGGGAGGAGGAGGACTCAAGCAACACCAATCACCATTAAGGGCACTGAGGTGGAGGTGGTCGCTAACCACAGGTACCTTGGTGTGCAGCTTGACAGTGAGCTGGACTGGAAGTGTCATATGGAGGCGGTGTACAGGAAGGGACAAAGCCGACTGTATTTTTTAAGGAGGCTGAGGTCATTTAACATCTGCCAACCCCTACTGTGCAGTGTCTACCATTCAGTGGTGGCCAGTGCTCTGTTTTTTGCTGTGGCCTGTTGGGGAGATGGCGCCCGCATAGCGGACAAAAACAGACTGGACAAGCTGATCAGAAAGGCCGGCTCAGTGGTCGGGGCTGAGCAACGAACGGTCCAGCAGGTGGCAGAGGCCAGAACTCTGAACAAACTGGGTTCAATAATGACCAACCCCACTCACCCACTCCATGCCCTGAAGGTGATCAAGAGCAGCAGCTTCAGTCAGAGACTGATTGCACCAATGTGCAAAACGGAGAGACATAGGAAGTCCTGTTTACCAGCTGCCATAAGGTTATATAATGCGCATAAATAACTGCACTTTTTTTTTTTCCATTAATTGTATTTTAACTTGTATTTTAACTTGTATTTTAACTTGTTAAGTATGGAAGCTATTTGAGGAAATGTGTGGTGTTATGTCTGTCTTGAAGCTGTCGTGGCACTGTAATTTCCTGTAAAGGATTATTAAAGGTATATCTATCTATCTATCTATCTAGCCTTTATAACGAGAGGAGTATGGGAGCGAAGAGGTCCTTCTGCAGTTGTACAGGGCCCTGGTGAGACCATGCCTGGAGTATTGTGTGCAGTTTTGCTCTCCTAATTTGAGGAAGAATATTCTTGCTATTGAGGGAGTGCAGCGTAGGTTCACAAGGTTAGTTCCTGGGATGGCAGGAATATGTCATATGTCATAGGATGGTGGGAATATGTCAATTGATGAAAAAATGGAGCGACTGGCCTTCATTAGAATTTAGGATGAGATGGGTGTCTTATAGAAACATAAATTAAGGGATTGGACACGCTGGATGCAGGAAACATGTTCCCGATGTTGGGGGAGTCCAGAACCAGGGGCCACAGTTTAAGAATAAAGAGTAAGGCCATTTTGAACTAAGATGAAGATTTTTTTTTTCAGAGAGCAGTGAATTTGTGGAATTCTCTGCCGATTCACTGGATGCATTCAAAAGAGAGTTAAGGGACTGTCCCACTGCGGCGACCTAATCTGCAAGTTTAGACGAGTTTGCCCTTGACTCAAACTCACAGCATGGTCGACACGAGGTCCTAGGAGGTCCTATGAGATCACTGGAACTCTCCTTCATGCTCAAGGGAAGTTCCCGAATACTCGTAGCCTCAGCTAGGTCGCGGAAGATTTTTCAGCATGTTGAAAAATTTTCCGCAAGTAAAATTTGGTCGGCATGGTTCTTTTTGACTCGCAGTGGAGTGGGGTCGCTCTTTAGTTACAGGCAGTCGAGGGCAGCCGTAGGCAATCTCCTTCACTGACCGGGCATTTTGATTGGCTCATTGGAGTTTTCAGGACCAGGGGAAATTGACTGGTAGGTAAAATGCCCGCTAAACTTTATTATACTTCTTAAAAGTGTCTCCACTCCTTCTCCCCCCTTCTCGCCCCTTCTCTCCCCCTCTCTTCCCCCTCCCCCTTCCCCCCCTCTCTAAAGGACTTACCGTACACTGTGGCAGCCGTTTACCTTCCTCTTCATCGCAGGTGTGAATTTCAGACAGCGCCCCCCCCCCACTTTCCCTGGCCCCCGCCTTTGCGATGTGTGTGTGTGTGTGCGGTCGGTTGATCCAGCTCGCAGTTGATCCAGCTCGAGGTTTTCCAGGCGAGTGCCCTCAAGCTTGAAGGTCAAAGGCACTCTTCTTAACTCGCGGATTAGGTCGCCGCAGTGGGACAGCCCCTTTAGATAGTGCTCTTAAGGCTAGTGGAATCAAGGGATATGGGAAGAAGGCAGGAATGTGGTACTGATTGTGGATGATCAGCCATGATCACGTTGAATAGCGGTGCTGGGCTGAATGGCCTACTCCTGCACCTATTGTCTATGTATCTATGTATACCAGAGCTTGGATACACTGAGATCGAGCCCAATCAGGATCCTGCAAAGCATTGCAGGAGATAGGCCCTTCACTTTGGTATGTGGGAGGAAACTGGAACACCTGGAGCAAACCCACGTGGTCACAGGGAAAACGTGCAAACTGCACACAGAGCACCCAAGATCAGGATGAAGCTCAGGTCTCTGGCACTATGAGGCAGTAACTCTACCAGCTGTGCCACTGTACCAAATTCTGACTGAGGATTATTGGGTTATTCCACCTATCTCTGCTGCCTACTTAATATGTGATTTCTGGTGCAACCTCCTAACAGCCAAGCACCTACCTACTCATTGAGTGCATAAAAAGTCTGAGTTATGAAGTGAGGTTGAATAGGCTGGGCCATTTCCCCCTGGAGTGTAAGAGACTGTGAAACAGGATTTCAGTGAATTTAAAGATATTGCAGGAAACAGAACCCTGTGAGACAGGTGCCAAACGTTTGCATTTTCGAACAATCGGATATTAGATTATCAGACTTTTACCGCAACATTTTGAATGCATTTTAGGTGAGGCTAAAGAGTTGTATAGTGGAGAATGAAATAGAGATGATGTATGTATATTAAAAAACTAATGGAACTAACTGATTATGTGTTTGAAGTGGATACTCAGGCCATATGATAATAGCACGACTGTGATGATTTATTATGCAAATATTTTAAATGTGGATAAACTGGACAAAATTGTGGTATTTGAATATTATGTGGGATGACATCATGACTCATTTGCTTAGATATAGCTACTTTTTACAATATTGTGTATTACTTCATATGGCAAGTTTTAAAGTGTACAAGACTAAGTGGGACCCATTGGGTCCCAGTCACATGGGAGGCCTGGCCCCCCCCCCAAAGCAACCCATTCCCCAATGCAATATTCCACCACTCACCTGTTCCCCCAACGCAACCCGTTCCCCCAAAGCAATGTTCCACCATTCTAGGGAGGGGGGGGAGGGTGTGTGTGTGGGGGAAGGGATGGGAGGGTGTGGGGGAAGGGGGAAGGGGGTGGGAGAAGGGGGGGAAGGGGTGTGTGTGGGGGAAGGGTGTGTGTGGGGGGGAAGTGTGTGTGTGTGGGGGAAGGGTGTGTGTGTGGGGAAGGGGGAGTGTGTGGGGAAGGGGTGGTGTGCGGGGAAATGGGTGTGTGGGGGAAAGGGGTGTGTGGGGGGAGTGTGGGGAAGGGGAGATGTGGGGAAGGGGGTGTGTGGGGAAGGAGGGGTGTGGGAAGGGGGGTGTGTGGAGAGGGGGGGTGTGGGGAAGGGGGGGTGGGGAAGATGGGGGTGGGGAAGGGGGGTGTGGGGAAGGGGGTGTGTGGGGGAATAAGGGGGGAGTGTGGGGAGGGGGGGTGTGGGGAGGGGGGGTGTGGGGAAGGGGGGTGTGGGGAAGGGGGGTGTGTGGGGAAGGGGGGGGTGCGGAAGGGGGGGGGTGTGGGGAAGGCGGGGTTTTGTGGGGAAGGGGCAATGAGCACAAAGTAGCATGAGCTATCAATGGGCTAAGATTTTTCAATGTAGTGATTTTTCAGTCTTTTGGCTTCAGACATTTTGCACTGAAACAACATACTGGCGGCATTTAGAGTTGCATGTTAGAGATTTCCTGGTGTAATAGCTTCACCATAGAGCATAGAACAGTACAGCTCAGGAACAGACCTTTCGGCCCACAATGTCTGTAACAAACATAATGCCCACACCAACTCTGTGTTAATATTGGCTAAATTGAAGACACCATAAAATGGAGGATCCCTGCACTTGACAGAATTGCTTAACCCTTGTCAGCTGAACTTTACAGGCTTTGATTGGCGCCAGCCAGTCTAGGCTCAGACTGATATGCAGGATGGTAAGGGATCCAGGTGTTCTCCATGTTCTCTTAAATTGATAACATGTATAGTGGATTTGCAAACTAACCTTAAATGCATCGTTTCTATTGGGCCGCTGAAAAAGCATTATAAAACAGTGTACATAATGTTGCAAGACAGTCATCCTGTTAATTGATGATTGGTCGAACTGTTGAGCCTTGGAGAAATTGTTTGATTCCCAGGGCACATGTTTCAATGTATGTTCTTGTTAGCTTCCTTCGAGAGCTTTCTTTCTTATACAATGTATGAGCTGTTGTATTATTGGGCTAGGGGAATGCCTGTTATGTATGGGGTCAATCGATATCTGTAATTGGGTTATTGAGACACCACCCCCATGTGGTTCAGCCCCTCATTACATATTGAGACATATAAGACATATGAGTATACATAGACTCGGGACATATAAAAGTCTGCGATCATGAGGCTCAGTGTCGATCTTTTGGAAGAGCGCTCGAGACTGCGTGAACTTCTGGAATGCCTCTGTCTGAGCGAGGCCTAGAGGGCTTGAACAGGCAGACGCGAGGATCAAACCTGCGGTGGGATAGCTACAGTGTTCGAACTATGACATGCTTTCGGTTAAATAAAATTTAGTTGTTTTAAGTGCTTGATTCAGTGTTTTTACTGAAACTAGACCGGGGGGAGCTTAGAAGCAAGCAATTATCACTCTGCACATAATCCATATCCCTCCATTCCCTATGATACTCACCACCCTCTCTATAAAATAACATACCACACACATCTTTTGAACTTTGCCTGCCTCACCTTAAAGTGATGCCCACTAGTGTTTGACATTTCCATCCTTGGAAAAATGTCAATCCTATCTATAAATACCTCTATAAATGTTATATACTTCTATGAGGTCTCCTCGCAACCTCTGGCATTGCAGAAAAAACAATCCAAGTCTGTCCAACCTCTCTCTGTGGCTAATACCCCCTAATCAAGGCATCATTCTGGTAAACCTTTCCAAAGCCTCCACATCCTTCCTGTATTGGGGCAACCGGAACTGCGCACAATATTCCAAATGTGGCCAAAGCAAAGTCCTATAATGCTTCATCATGACTTTCTGACTCTCATACTCAATGGCCGACCATAAGCATACCATATGACTTCTTTACCACTCTATCGACTAGTGTAGCATTGTTACAAAACCTACCATCAGCGGCGCTACAGATCTGCCACTGCCTGTGTGTGCGATTCCAGAGGCTTGGGGAGGGGGGTGATTAAAACGCAGGTTATTATTGGTTTCAGAGAGGGATTTCCTTGGGCTGCTAGCTGATGAAGAAAAATCGTTCGCGCTTCCGTTCCCGGGTTTAAGAAAAAAAATTGCTGGACGATTGCGTCTCTGGATTGAATTTAAACATGACTAAAAACACCTTCAACGCCCAACATCACGGATCGCAATATCAGGACAAAACAAAAGGTATGTCGTCTATTTAACATATTATCTTGCTTTTTGGTGCGGCTTTATTTTATTCTTATGATGTGAAAACTGTTATTTAGGCATTTTAATAATCGGCCATGTCTTGCTTGCCGATATGGGCTTAAAATTTATGACAACGGCAACATTCCAATCGATCACATTCCAGAAACATCCACTCTCAAGATAATCAAATTATTTATTTTTTTGCACAATCATGTCATAAGAACATTTAAATCATCTATATTTTGTGTTATTGTGTATCCATGATCAATATTTTCATACTAAACATCCACAGTACAGTTTTAGTCAGATGTATTGTGCAAAAAATAATGATTTTGATTATCTTAAGAGTGGATGTTTCTGGATTAATTTATGGGAATTAAACATTAAGCATTAAACATTAAACATTAAACATAAAGCAATTAAACATTTATACTGTCAGGGGCAGTATAAAAATTAAAGCGAAGAAGTACAACGTAGCAAAGATGAGCGGGAAGCAAGAGGATTGGGTAATGTTTAAAGAACAACAGAAGATAAACAAAAATACAATGAGGGGAGAAAAGATGAGGTACGAAGGTAAGCTAGCCAAGAATATAAAGCAGGATAGTAAAAGCTTCTTTAGGTATGTGAAGAGGAAAAAATTAGTTAAGACCAAAGTTGGACCCTTGAAGACCGAAAAAGGTGAATTTATTATGGGGAACAAGGAAATGGCAGATGAGTTGAACAGGTACTTTGGATCTGTCTTCACTAAGGAGGACACAAACAATCTTCCTGATATAGTAGTGGCCAGAGGATCTGGGGTGACAGAGGAACTGAAGGAAATCCACATTAGGCAGGAAATGGTGTTGGATAGACTGATGGGACTGAAGGCTGATAAATCCCCAGGGCCTGATGGTCTGCATCCCAGGGTACTTAAGGAAGTGGCTCTAGAAATCGTGGATGCATTGGTGATAATTTTCCAATGTTCTATAGACTCAGGATCAGTTCCTGTGGATTGGAGGGTAGCTAATGTTATCCCACTTTTTAAGAAAGGCGGGGGAGAGAAAACGGGGAATTATAGAAACATAGACATAGAAACATAGAAAATAGGTGCAGGAGTAGGCCATTTGGCCCTTCGAACCTGCACCGCCATTTAATATGATCATGGCTGATCATCCAACTCAGTATCCTTTACCTGCCTTCTCTCCATACCCCCTGATCCCTTTAGCCACAAGGGCCACATCTAACTCCCTCTTAAATATAGCCAATGAACTGGCCTCAACTACCTTCTGTGGCAGAGAATTCCACAGATTCACCACTCTCTGTGTGAAAAATATTTTTCTCATCTCGGTCATAAAAGACTGCCCACTTATCCTTAAACTGTGACCCCTTGTTCTGGACTTCCCCAACATCGGGAACAATCTTCCTGCATCTAGCCTGTCCAACCCCTTAAGAATTTTGTAAGTTTCTATAAGATCCCCCCTCAATCTTCTAAATTCTAGTGAGTACAAGCCGAGTCTATCCAGTCTTTCTTCATATGAAAGTCCTGACATCCCAGGAATCAGTCTGGTGAACCTTCTCTGTACTTCCTCTATGGCAAGAATGTCTTTCCTCAGATTAGGAGACCAAAACTGTACGCAATACTCCAGGTGTGGTCTCACCAAGACCCTGTACAACTGCAGTAGAACCTCCCTGCTCCTATACTCAAATCCTTCTGCTATGAATGCTAACATACCATTCGCTTTCTTCATTGCCTGCTGCACCTGCATGCCTACTTTCAATGACTGGTGTACCATGACACCCAAGTCTCGTTGCATCTCCCCTTTTCCTAATCGGCCACCATTCAGATAATAGTCTACTTTCCTGTTTTTGCCATCAAAGTGGATAACCTCACAATTATCCACATTATACTGCATCTGCCATGCATTTGCCCACTCACCCAGCCTATCCAAGTCACCTTGCAGCCTCCTAGCATCCTCCTCACAGCTAACCCTGCCCCCCAGCATCATGTCATCTGCAAACTTGGAGATGTTGCATTCAATTCCCTCGTCCAGATCATTAATATATATTGTAAATAGCTGGGGTCCCAGCACTGAGCCTTGCGGTACCCCACTAGTCATTGCCAGCTATTCTGAAAAGGACCAGTTTACTTCTACTCTTTGCTTCCTGTCTGCCAGCCAGTTCTCTATCCACATCAATACTGAACCCCCAATACTGTGTGCTTTAAGTTTGCATACTAATCTCTTAGGGACCTTGTCGAAAGCCTTCTGAAAGTCCAGATATAACACATCCACTGGTTCTCCCCTATCCACTCTACTAGTTACATCCTCGAAAATGTAGACCAGTTAGCCTGACATCGGTGGTGGGGAAGATGCTGGAGTCAATTATAAAAGATGAGATAGCCGCACATTTGGATAGCAGTAACAGGATCGGTCCGAGTCAGCATGGATTTACGAAGGGGAAATCATGCTTGACTAATCTTCTGGAATTTTTTGAAGATGTAACTCGGAAAATGGACAAGGGAGAGCCAGTGGATGTAGTGTACCTGGACTTTCAGAAAGCATTTGATAAGGTCCCATGGATAGAGAAGTGGTTGGCAGACAGGAAACAAAGAGTAGGGATTAACGGGTCCCTTTCAAAATGGCAGGCAGTGACTAGTGGGGTACCGCAAGGCTCGGTGCTGGGACCGCAGCTATTTACAATATACATCAATGATTTGGATGAAGGGATTCAAAGTAATATTAGCAAATTTGCAGATGACACAAAGTTGGGTGGCAGTGTGAACTGTGAGGAAGATGCTATGGGAATGCAGGGTGACTTGGGCAGGTTGGGGGAGTGGGCAGATGATGTTTAATGCGGATAAATGTGAGGTTATCCACTTTGGTAGCAAAAACAGGAAAGTAGATTACTATCTAAATGGCGTCAAGTTGGGAAAAGGGGAAGTACAACGGGATCTGGGGGTCCTTGTACATCAGTCTATGAAAGTAAGCACGCAGGTACAGCAGGCAGTGAAGAAAGCGAATGACATGTTGGCCTTTATAACAAGAGGAATCGAATATAGGAGCAAAGAGATCCTTCTGCAGTTGTACAGAGCCCTAGTGAGACCACACCTGGAGTATTGTGTGCAGTTTTGGTCCCCTAATTTGGGGAAGGACATTCTTGCTATTGAGGGAGTGCAGCGTAGGTTTACAAGGTTAATTCCCGGGATGGCGGGACTGTCATATGCTGAGAGAATGGAGCTCTTCGTTAGAGAGAATGGAGCAGCTAGGCTTGTACACTCTGGAGTTTAGAAGGATGAGAGGGTATCTCATTGAAACATATAAGATTGTTAAGGGCTTGGACACACTAGAGGCAGGAAACATGTTCCCGATGTTGGGGGAATCCAGAACCAGGGGCCACAGTTTAAGAATAAAGAGTAAGCCATTTAGAACGGAGACGAGGAAACACTTTTTCTCACAGAGAGTGGTGAGTCTGTGGAATTCTCTGCCTCAGGAGGCAGGTTCTCTGGATGCTTTCAAGAGAGAGATAGATAGGGCTCTTAAAAATAGCGGAGTCAGGAGATATGGGGAGAAGGGAGGAACGGGGTACTGATTGGGGATGATCAGCCATGATCACATTGAATGGCGGTGCTGGCTCGAAGGGCCAAATGGCCTGCTCCTGCATCTATTGTCTATTGTTTATTAAATTCCTTCCATTTGGCATATGTCCATGACAAAGTGAGATTTTAAAATCATGTTATATTGACGGTGGGCGGCGCGACTCTCGTTTGCAGCGGCCTCTGCAGTCCGTCTGTCTTTTTATTATTTTTGTCTCGTTTTTATGTAGTTTTTTATTTATTTTTTTGTCGGGGTATGTGTGTGGGGGGGTGGGGGTGGGGGTGGGGGGGGAACTTTAAAATCTTTCCCCTGCACGGGAGACCCGACCTTTTCTTTGTCGGGTCTCCGTTGTCGTTGGGGCTGGGCAACGTGGAGCGGCCTCCAGCAGGAATGACCTGGGGCTCCAGTTGCGGAGCTGCGGACTACTGCGGAGCTGCGGACTACTCACCGTCGCGGGGCTGGCCGAGTCCGGAGCGGGTGGAGCTGTGGTGGAGACAATCGCTGCTGCTACCCGACCCCCGGAGATTCGGAGGCTACAACCACGGGTCTGGCGGACGGCAACATCGGAAGCCCGCGGGTCCCCTGGTGGGAGACCGCTTTTCGGGGCTTCCGCAGCGGCGACTTCTCCTGCCCGAGTTGCGGGGTTGAAGAGCACCTGGAGCGGGGCTTTACATCGTTGCCCCGCGCGGCTTGGAATGGCCGCCGGACTTTGCGAGCGCGCGCCGGGGCTCTAACACCAAGACCCGGTGCGCGACCTTGCATTAAATTGCATGGCTTTAATGGCCGCGGGATAATCACCATTGCCCGCCGGGGGCTTTGACTTTGACTCTGACATCGGTGGGGGGGGGAGTGCAGTGGAGAGATACATTTTTTTGCCTTCCATCACAGCGCTGTGATGGATGTATGTGTAAATTGTGTCTTCTTCGTTTTGTAATGTATGGCTGCAGAAACGACATTTCGTTTGGACCTCAACGGGGTCCAAATGACAAATTTGTCCAAAAGACAAAATAAATTGTATTATTATTATTTATTATTATTGTGGATTCTTGTGTGAATGGGATCAGTTTGTTATTTGTTATTTGTATACTTAGGCTATTCAAAAAATGTAGCCTTTTCTTAAGAAATGGATAGATGTTTAGATCTAGTAATTGAATTTTGATGAATTTAATTGATTAGATTAATTTAATTGATTTGATGAAACTGATGAATATGAATTTTTTGGGTATTTACTATTTGTTTTAGCGTTTAACTTTATCATTTCTACCTTTTTTTTACTATAACTGCAAATAATAACTTGTTTCTGTTAATGCTGTTCAGTGTTTCTTTTCCTTTACATTTTAAACAGATGTCTCCGAAGAAGAAATGCAAAATTGTCAATCCAAATGCCCAGCAAAAGAGACTGATTTAGACAGCATTCACAGAGATTATCCGAATTTGGACTACTCCAAATGTGATGATCTACAGGACATTCTTAATGGGAAAGTAGTGGGCAGAAAGGCATGTCATGCGTGGTTTGAAGAGCAAAAACTTGTAGTTTATAATGCCAAAATTGAAAAGTTGAGGAAAAATAAGGTGTACAGAGTTGATTATGATATGCCAATGTACCAGCTAGCAACTGATCTTCATAAATACTTGGTCTTTTGCTACAAATTGTAATTTCTTTACCTGTCTGTTACGCTTACAGCATATAATACAATAATATTAAAGTTCTGATCTTGAGAATATCACATTTTTTAATTTTCAAGGCAGTCTGGGTGTTTATTACTATTTCTGTCACAACGGTCAATTTTGTAATTAGCTACAATTAGATAACTAACTAATTTTAATTTAATTTCAGGTCATCCAAGTAAGATGTTTCATATTTATTTCAGAATGCTTCAATCTACAATAACTGAAAATGTCATTCAGTTCTCTTAATTTTTAAGAAAGTTATGGGTTTTTGACTGTCCTCGATCACAACTTTTGTGTTAAGTCAATGGAAAAGCAATAGGGAACAAGATGTTAATTTCCGAGTATGAAATGACCATAGCTTTTTTAATACTGAAGATATGAAAGTGAATTAGGTATCAAATTAAAGTTATTTTTATGCTTTATCTGATGGGATAAATTACAGGCTTGATTTTTCAAATCTCAAAATGTTGTAACATTCCTGACTAGTGTTGCCTCTTTCAGGTCTGGACATGGACCCCATAACCCCAATGATGTTAAGGGTCTTGCCATTAACTGTATGTTTTCCCTTTACATTCGACCTCCCAAAGTGCATGACCTCAAACTCGCTCGAATTAAACTCCATCTGCCATTTTTCCAACCATCTGTGTAGCAGGTCTATATCCTGCTGTATACTTTCACAGCTTTCCTCAAGATCCGCCATCCAGCAATCTTGGTGTCATCTGCAAACTTACCAACCAACCAATCTACGTTTACGTCCAAGTCATTTATTTATATTGCAAACAGCAGCGGTCCCAGCACAGATCCCTGTGGTGCTCCAATGATCACAGACCTCCAGCCGGAATATTGTCCTTCCACCACGGCACTCTGCCTTCTACCAGTAAGCCAGTTATGAATCCATATTGCCAAGTCACTGGTAATCCCATGCATCCTAATCTTCTGAATTTGCCTACCATGGGAATCTTTATCAAATGCTTAACTGAAATCCATGTCGATGGCATCCACTGCTCTACAATCATTGATCACCTTTGTCACCTCCACAAAATACCCGATCAAGTCAGTAAAATTTCATCTGTCTCATCGTAAGCAAAGCGAACTGTCTCTAATTAACTATTCTCTTCCAAATAGGAGTAAATCCTATCCTGAAGGCTGCTCTCCAATAGTTTCCCTATCATTGACAGGAGGCTCACTGGTTTGTACCTCCTGGATTCTCTCTACTTCCCTTCTGAGCCAGCTTACTCTCTGCTCTCTCTGATCACTCTGATCTCTGAAGTCTCTAGGATCTCGAAAATTCCTGTAATCTCTAGGATCTTGAGAGTCCCTTTGATCCCAAGAGTCTCTTCTTTGACCCCCTCCTTCACTTCGTCCCCAAGTCGGGCATGCTCTACTCCAATGTCCTGTCCCACCACAAGTATAGCATTGATCTGGTCCCAGTATTTTATTATTTCTTCTCCAATTTGGTCTCGGGGAAATTGGCTCTAAGACAGGCATATCATCATAAAAGTGATCTGGATATTCTGGGACCCTTGTCCAATCTTTCATTCCATACTTCACTAATATTTTAGGACTCCACGGTCCTAAGTCAGATTTTGGCACCTCCTTCTTAATTACATATTCTGTTTTCGTCTTTACTGCAGGCTGACTTTCCTGCTTTTGATATCCTTCCAGTGATACCTCACTGCCTGAGCCATCTGACTAGAACTGTTTTATGACCAGTCCATGTTGATTGTTTTAATTTAACATTAAATTTAACATTAGTTGGAAGGCAGTTCAATAACACTGCGCAGTACTGAGGAGAATTTGCCCCATTCCGAAAATTCTGATCTCCTGACTGATCCATGTATAACTCCGAGAATCTTTCTAAAACCTCATCTGCTCCCTCTCTTTTCTTTGGTCTCACATTCAGAATCCTAGCAATATCTATCGGCTTCAGAAGAGTATTTGCAAGGGCAGTTAAAACTGCATCTTCTCTTGCACTATTGTAAGCAATCACATTAACCAGTGCTTCATGAGTTGGGTGTCCTAAGGTTGCTAAGAGTCTGGTATGCTCTGTCGGAGTAATGATCTGCTGTACCACAGCCCATAAATCTCGGGAGTCAGCGTGATACACGCGCATTGTGGTTCTAAGGTAATCCACAAAGGAAGCAGGTGAATTCTTTCTGTCAGGTATTTTACTCAGTACTGCCATCATTTCATTAAGTTTCCATGGGGTATATACATCAATAGTTCAGGGATTATTTGCACCCACTGCACTAGCCGAATCAAAGGATGGATTAAGCATTTCCCTGACTGGGAACTGCCTACGAGATACTTGTTCTGCTCTCATGATATTGACCATATCGGGATCTCCCTCAGTGTCCCCTGCAATTGTCTCACCCTCCGATATGTCTTCCTCTTCACTAGGGGGATTACGGTACTTCTTAAAGGAACCCCTCTGATCTCTCGCTACTTTGTCTAATCTGTCTAGGCTTGGGCTCACAAAGATATTCTGGGGGTTGTACTATGTCCCTAATAACCTCTCTCTCCTTAAATATGGGAGCTATCTTCTTCATTTTACTCCTGGTACCGTATGCTGCTGAACTATCTGCCAATAGTGGAGCGGTTGGAGTCAAAGAATCCTGTACTAGTGTTGCTGCTGTTTGTAAAGCAGGCTTCATTGTGGAATCTGCAGGTGGTGTTAAAGGTGCTGCAGGCTCAGAGTGTCTGTTGTGTGCGCAAGCTATACAATGTGTGGATGGAGTACGGGGAACGCAAGAGGAATAAGGTGGAGGCTGCAAACTTCTCCTAATTCTAACACTTTTCCAATCTTCCAAATAATCGTCTTCTCCCCCTTCATAGCCAATGCCAACCACCGGGTCCTTAAACTCTAGATCTACTAGTGCCGGTTTCCCTTCAGGAGATTTATTTCTCTCCCGCTCCTTATGCTCTTTAATACATCCACACCCCTTTCTCAAGGTATCTGGAGGTCAGTTTACTTTATCATCTCTTAGTTCTTTTCCAAGCTTTGAAGCTGCTTCCTGCCAATTTGCCATTCTCACAGCTTCTCTACTCACTTTCTGCTCTTCATAGTATTTTCTCCATAATCCAATCAACTCCTTTGCTGCACCACTATTACTACACTGCCAAATAATCTTTTCGATATAGTTCACTCCCTTCAATGTTCTGACCCCTCTTCAGGCCACAACTCTCTCCTAATTCCTTATTCAGTGCTCCTGAAAAGTTCTTTAATCTCTCAGCTTTCTGTGGGAACTCGCTACACACTAATTGTAGCGGGCTCTCCGGGTCCTCCATTTTATCCCATTCAACTTGATTTCCCATTGTTGCCAACAATGGACACAATCTCTCAAACAATTCACACAATATCTCAACAATTCACACTCCACTTGCAACCTTCTAGACTTATCAAGCTCACTTCCAAACAATGGCCAAAAGTTCCACAGCATGTCAGCAGGTCTTTCACTCAATCACCACAATCAAAATCAGGTCTTTCACTCCAAATCAGGTCTTTCACACAATCACACAATCAAAATCTCCTTTCAAACCTGGGCACCCCAAAAATTCCTTCACAGTCTCACACAGAAATTCACACAAGCTTCCAATCCTGTAAACAATTTCAAGTAACAATCCTTGTTACTTCATAGACAAGTTAAGGTGCTTCAACAAAACAATCAAACACACTTCAGCTGCAAATCTCCTACACTCGAAACACCTTAATCTATACACAGACAAATGAGCTCATAACACGCAAGCAAAATCATACTTAGACAAGAAATTATACCACTTATTACTATCATGCAAAATCACACTCCAATGTAAAACACAAGCATTCGTCTAATATCGCATTCGTTAACTGTACAGTCCAAAAAAACAAATCACAGTATATTTTAACCCAAATCATGCTGTTTTCAACCAACGGAGCCCCTCCCTTGGATACAGGAGACTTTCCCTTCAAAGTATTTGTTCGTTGAGTGGTACCTTCCCTTCAAGATACTCTTCTCTAACAGGTACTCTTTCCACTTCTCAGTTTATATACTTAGTGGTACACTTCCCATCAAGATATTCTTTTCTAACAGGTACTATTTCCTCTACCTCAGTTACTTTTTCCACTAATAGGTACTGATCAACGGATCCAAAGGATATGAACCCTTGATTGAACAGCTACGATTCGGACCAATTATAACAGTAGTCTTAATCACACTATATTAACATACAGTCACGATTCGAACTACGATTACAACAGTGTATCTAACACGCAACACTTTAAATCAACGGCAAGTCACAGTAAATACAATAAAGCTATGGCAAAATTTTAAACACACATTAAACTGTAAATCAACAAAATCTTAACAATTCCAACAATATATTTTTATTAAATACAATAAAGCAACGATCTAATATATACACTTTTATTAATGTACAGTAGCCAGTGCCCTCAATAAAGATGGCGTCGCGTGCACAACGCGAGGCTCTGCGTCTCCGTAGTTTTTGTAATTTAGTTATTTTTCTGTTAATAATTACCTTAGTTTTCGCCCGGAGCACCCGAGCGAAGACTCTATACGGCCGTCAGGAGCTATTAGAGCTCGGCCGTCTCTGCGTAACGAGCCCCAGAAGCGACTTTCAACTGCCGCCGGAGATCGCCAGGACACCGTGGTCTAGCGGGCCAGCTCCCCCGACAGGAAGTGCCCGGAGGCGGCGCAGGGACCGCAAACAAAGACGTGGGAAGCGGGGAGGACATCTAGCTAGGCTGAAATTAAATCCTCACCAGCCAGCTCTGCCCAGCATTTTCCTCGCGAATGTCCGGTCCCTGGTGAGTAAAATCGATGAACTAAGGCTGCGGATCACCACACACAGACGGATCGCCGACTGCAACGCCATGGTCTTTACTGAAACATGGCTCAACGACAACGCCATCGAGCTGGAGGGGCGCACTGTCTTCAGGGCCGACAGAACAGCGGAGGACTCCGGTAAGACCAAGGGCGGCGGACTGTGCATCTATGTGAATAACACATGGTGCACGGACGTTGTTAGGATTGGTAGTCACTGCTCTGCTGACCTGGAATACCTGATGTTAAAGTGCAGGCCCTTCTATTTGCCCAGAGAATTCACATTGACTGTTATCACGGCTGTCTATGTACCCCCGGACGCTAATGCCAGGCTAGCAATGGAAGAGCTGCAAGCTGCTATCAGCAAACATCTATCTGCTCACCCTGAGGGGGCATTTATTGTTGCGGGTGATTTCAACCACTCCGACCTTAAAACTGTACTCCCCAGGTTCCATCAGCATGTTTCCTGCCCAACCAGAGGAAACAATATTCTGGACTTAGTTTACACTAATATTACTGAAGCCTACAAAGCCCTCCCCCTCCCCCACCTTGGTCAGTCTGACCACCTCTCTCTGTTCCTGCTCCCCAAATACACACCTCTGATCAGACATGTGAAACCTACCACGAGGACAGTGAAGGTCTGGCCTGAGGGGGCTGTCTCTGTGTTACAGCAACAGTTTCAGCAGACAGACTGGAGTCTGTTTGCTACTCAGTCCACCTTCAATTCACAAGTGGACATCAACTCATACACCTCAACAGTTATGGACTATATAAAATTCTGCACCGATAATGTCACTACCCACAAAGAAATAAAGACCTTCCCTAACCAGAAGCCGTGGATGAGCAGGGAGGTCAGACTCCTACTGAAGGCTCGCGATGCCGCTTTCAGATCTGGCGACGCTGAGGGATACAGCTCATCCAGGGCCAATCTGAAAATGGGAATTAGGAATGCCAAACTCAATCACAAACGGCGGATTGAGGAGCACTTCCAAAACAACTCTGACCCCAGGCGCATGTGGCAAGGAATCAAATCCCTTGCCGATTACCAGAAAGTTAACACCCCTCCCCCAGACAACGCCACCCTTCCTGACGAACTAAACCATTTCTATGCTCGCTTTGACCAGGATAACAAAACCCCAGCCATCAAAGTTGCTCCACCCCCAAATGAACAACCCCTCAGTCTCTCCACCTCTGCTGTACAAGATGCACTGAGCAAGGTGAATGAGCGCAAAGCTGCCGGCCCCGATGGCATCCCTGGCCGGGTGCTTAGGGCATGTGCTGGACAACTATCCCCAGTCTTTACCGACATTTTCAATCTCTCACTGGCCCAGGGTGTTGTCCCCACTTGCCTCAAGACATCAACCATCGTGCCAGTGCCCAAACAGTCAGCCACAGGGAGCCTCAACGATTTCCGCCCAGTGGCACTCACCCCTGTCATTGCTAAGTGCTTTGAGCGGCTGATCTTGGCTCACCTCAAAGCCAGCCTCCCCCCCCCACACTGGACCCCCATCAGTTTGCCTACCGGGCCAACAGGTCTACAGAGGACGCCATATCGGCGGCCCTACACTCTGCCCTGACCCACCTGGACAACAACAACTCCTACATCAGGTTGCTGTTCATTGATTTCAGCTCCGCTTTTAACACTGTCATCCCCGCCAGCTTGATCACCAAACTCAGCGGGCTTGGCATCTCCACCTCCCTCTGCAACTGGACACTGGATTTCCTCACCAACAGACCACAGTGTTAGGGTCAACAACCTCACCTCCTCCACTATAACACTGAACACCGGCGTGCCACAGGGCTGTGTGCTCAGCCCTCTCCTCTACTCCCTCTTCACCCACGACTGCATCCCTAAGTACGGATCCAACGCCATCATTAAGTTTGCTGACGACACCACGGTGGTAGGACTGATCAGTGACAACGATGAGTCAGCCTACAGGGAGGAGGTCCAGCACCTGACAACCTGGTGTGCCAACAATAACCTCGTCCTCAACTCCAAGAAGACGAAGGAAATTATTGTCGACTTCAGGAAGGTCAGAGGGGGCAGACATACCCCCATCCATATAAACGGGACTGAGGTGGAGCGGGTCTCCAGCTACAAATTCCTCGGGGTACACATCTCGGAGGATTTGTCCTGGTCCCTCAACACCTCCAAGCTGATCAAAAAGGCACAGCAGCGCCTTTACTTCCTGAGGAGGCTCAAGAAAGCCCACCTGTCCCCCCAGATCCTGACCAACGTCTACCGGTGTACCATCGAGAGCATCCTGACCACCTGCTTCACGGTATGGTACAGCAGCTGCACTGTTGCGGACAAGAAGGCACTACAACGGATGGTGAAAACCGCGCAGCACATCATCGGTGCCCCGCTCCCTGCCATGGATGCCCTCCACCGAAAACGGTGTCTGAAACGGGCTGGGAAGATCATTAAAGACCCCTCCCACCCCAACCATGGACTGTTTGCCCTCCTCCCATCAGGGAGGCGGTACAGGAGCCTCAGGTCTCGTACCAGTAGGATGAGGAACAGCTTCTACAATTATACCGTCGCATTGCTGAACTTGGAGTCCTGCCGATAGATTCCTCCGGTCTCTCCGTCCCCATTGTTAATTATTCTGTATTTTTGATTATTCTGTATCCTCTTTTTTTTTAAATTTCTATATTGCACTACTACTACGGACTGACGCAAAACTGCATTTCGTTGTACCCATACTCAGTATTTGTGCAATGACATTAAAGTTGAATTGAATTGAATTGAATATGAGAGCCCGGAATAGATCAATGAAGGATCTCTATACAATAGCCAGTCCTTCATTATGAAGCCCTGAATTTGGTAGAATTTGCATCGAAGAATTTAGACCTTTACTTTTCTTAATTACCGTACCCCACTATTTTAGCTCCCTTCCCACTAATTCGAGTAATTATAATAGACTCGTCTTTCAATTTCAATCAATCCTCAGAGTTGTCCTCCATTATTTTCTTCAGCCAATTATACTCCAACACTGGGTCCCCAGTACCGTTATGGAGTCCTCAACTTATCCGAAGTTCTAGTACTACTCACAAAGGCGAGGCCTTCAACCCCCTGGGCTCCTTCCTTCCAACCTGCTGTAGATTTGGGAGCAACAGCACCAGGAGATTAGCAAGAGATACGACTGATTGGCTCTAGCCCGAGTGGGAGGAGAGAAGTGAGTCAGTGCCGGGAAAACAGTTGAAAACTGAGGAATTTGGTTTGTAAATTGGTAAATCAGGCAATTTATCCGTCAATTTAAGCAAGACGGCTCTTAGCGAGCGGCAGTGAGTGAGCGGCCTTGTGAGGGAAGTGCCCTGTGAGGGAAGTGTGAGTCTTTGGCTCGAGAGTCTTCGGCTGAGGAGAGGAGACCACGCAATACGCTTGAGAGGTAGAGACGAAAGAAGGAGATGTCAGGCAAGCTGATTCAGTGCGATGCTTGCAGTATGTGGGAGGTCAAGGACACCGCTGGTGCCTCTGGCTGCTACAAATGCGAGAAGTGCATCCAGGTAGAGCTCCTGCAGGACCGTGTTGGGGAACTGGAGAAGCAAGTGGATGACCTCCGGTTCGTCCGAGAAACTGAGTCATTCCTCGACAAGTCCTACAGTACGATTGTTACACCTAAGGTACTGGAAGAGAGAAGGTGGGAGACGGTGAGAAAGGGAGGGAAGCATGGAATGCCAACGTCCCCGGGTGTTGTACCTCTTGTGAACAGGTTCACCCACTTAGAAGCTGTTGGGACAGAAGACGTGTTTACACTGAGCGGCAGACTGGCTTGCGATGCGAATAGGGCTGTTGAGCCAAAACCAAAAAGGCCTAAGGCAGGCAACGCCATTGTAGTGGGAGACTCCGTTGTGAGAGGTACGGACAGGGGTTTCTGTGGCAACAGACGGGATGTGAGGATGGTGTGCTGCCTTCCTGGTGCCAGGATCCAGGATGTCACGGACAGAGTGCAGAAAATCCTCAAGGGCCAAGGTGAACAGCCGGAAGTGGTAGTGCATGTCGGCACAAATGATGTCGGAAAGAAGGGGATGAATATTCTGCAGCGTGACTTTAGAGAGCTCGGAAAAATGCTGAAAAGCAGGACCTCCAGGGTTGTTATCTCCGGTTTGCTTCCAGTTCCTCGTGTTGGCGAGAGCAGGAACAGGGAGATACGGGACCTGAATGTGTGGCTGAGCAACTGGTGCACGGGGCAGGGATTTAGATTCTTAGATCACTGGGATCTGTTTTGGGGTAAGGGGGAACTGTACAAAAGGGACGGATTGCATCTTAACAGGTGTGGGACCAGCATTCTGGCAGGCAGGTTTGCCACTGCTACACGGGTGGTTTTAAACTGAATAAGGGGGGTGGGGTGTCGAATGGGATAGTGGAGGATGGAGTTAAAGGGAAAGGGTTTCTTAAATGTGTGAGCGTGGAGACAGAGGGGTGTAAAATGAGGGTAGAAGCAATAGGTAGCAACGTGAAAAGTAAAAGTGGCAGGCAGACAAAACCACAAGGGCCACTTTTCAACATAATTATATAAGGGGTAAGAGTGTTGTAAAAACAAGCCTGAAGGCTTTGTGTCTCAATGCAAGGAGCATTCGTAATAAGGTGGATGAGTTGAATCCACAGGAGGAGCCATCTTGAGGAACGGCTGCCAAACAGCAGCCGTGCGTTAATTGTACTTGTTTTTCTAGTTTTTAGTTTTTATTTAAGTCTCTGTTTTTCTTTATTTTGCATTTCGATGTGGGGGGGTAAGGGGGAAACCACTTCCTGGTCCCTACCTGGTCGGTGAGGCAGCCTTCCCTCTGGCTGCCCAGTCGACCCGTCCTTGCGGCCTACCAGCGGGCGTGGAGCGGCGTTTCCTGGCGGGACCGCACAGCACCCTTAGCTTCGGTGGCGGCACGGCGCTGGAGTGCTATTGCGCAGCGGAGCGGGCGATGCCTTGCCTGGGTCGCCGCGGTGGACCTACGCGCTGGAGCTCCGGTGAGCTGGACCGCCGAGCTCAACACCTCCGGGCTGCGGGACTGTGGAGCGACCATCCGCGGGCGGCGGCGCCGACTCCAACATCGGGAGCCTCGTGGCTCCAAATCGGCGCGGCCCTGTCGGCTTCAGGTGCTGCGGACGCCTGCGGGAAATCGGCCGTTCCAGCCGTAGTTGCGGCCTCCGGTGAGGAATGCGGCCGTTCCAGGTGGCCCAGCTGCTGGAGGACTCTCCCGACGCCGGGGCTACATCACCCGGTGAGAACGGCCAGGGATCATCGGGCCCTCCGTAGAGGCAATAGCGGGGGCTTCATTTGGCCTGACTTTTTGGTTGGGCTGGGGACTGGACATTGTGCCTTCCCCCACAGTGGAAATCATTGTGGGGGGATGATTTTTGTTTGTAATTGTTTGTAATTGTATTTGTTAGTCTGTGTTCAAGATGGCAGTCGGAGGGGAGAGTGGACGCTGGCGCGGTTTCACTGCCGCTGCTCTCTCCTCAAATTGTGTTTCTGATTTTCTTTTTTGTGTTTTTGGAAGGAATTCTGTCCCTGATTTGTGTATTGGCCTTTATCTTATTTTTTAAATTCTGATTATTCTGATTATATGTTAACCATAAACCTCTGTAAGGTGTCCTTGAGACCTCGGTATAAGGCGCCCATAAATAAAATTCATTATTATTATTATTAATGTGCAGATAGCTATTAATGATTATGATATAGTTGGGATCACGGAGACATGGCTCCAGGGTGACCAAGGCTGGGAGCTGAACATCCAGGGATATTCAATATTCAGGAGGGATAGAGAGAAAGGAAAAAGAGGTGGGGTAGCGTTGCTGATTAGAGAGGAGATTAACGCAATGGAAAGGAAGGACATTAGTTTCGAGGATGTGGAATCGGTATGGGTAGAGCTGCGAAACAATAAGGGGCAGAAAACGCTGGTGGGTGTTGTGTACAGGCCACCTAACAGTAGTAGTGAAGTTGGAGATGGTATCAAACAGGAAATTAGAAATGCGTGCGACAAAGGCAAAACAGTTATAATGGGTGACTTCAATCTACATATAGATTGGGTGAATCAAATTGGCAGGGGTGCTGAGGAAGATGATTTCTTGGAATGTATGCGGGATAGTTATCTAAATCAACATGTAGAGGAACCAACGAGAGAGCAGGCTATTTTATACTGGGTATTGAGTAATGAGGAAGGGTTAGTTAGCAGTCTTGTTGTACGTGCCCCCTTGGGCAAGAGTGACCATAATATGGTTGAGTTCTTCATTAGGATGGAGAGTGACATTGTTAATTCAGAAACAATGGTTCTGAACTTAAAGAAAGGTAACTTTGAGGGTATGAGACGTGAATTGGCCAAGATTGACTGGCAATTAATTCTAAAAGAGTTGACGGTGGATATGCAATGGAAGACATTTAAAGACTGCATGGATGAACTACAAAAATTATTCATCCCAGTTTGGCAAAAGAATAAATCAGGGAAGGTAGTGCATCCGTGGATAACAAGGGAAATCAGGGATGGTATCAAAGCGAAGGATGATGCGTACAAATTAGCCAGAAAAAGCAGCATACCGGAGGACTGGGAGAAATTCGGAGACCAGCAGAGGAGGACAAAGGGCTTAATTAGGAAAGTGAAAATAGATTATGAAAGGAAACTGGCAGGGAACATAAAAACTGACTGCAATAGTTTTTATACATATGTGAAAAGAAAGAGATTAGTTAAAACAAATGTAGGTCCCTTGCAGTCAGAAACAGGTGAGTTGATCATGGGGAACAAGGATATGGCGGACCAATTGAATAACTACTTTGGTTCCGTCTTCACTAAGGAAGACATAAATAATCTGCCGGAAATAGCAGGGGACCGCGGGTCAAAGGAGTTGGAGGAATTGGGTGAAATCCAGGTTAGTCGGGAAGTGGTGTTGGGTAAATTGAATGGATTAAAGGCCGATAAATCCCCAGGGCCAGATAGGCTGCATCCCAGAGTACTTAAGGAAGTAGCTCCAGAAATAGTGGATGCATTAGTAATAATCTTTCAAAACTCTTTAGATTCTGGAGTAGTTCCTGAGGATTGGCGGGTAGCAAACGTAACCCCACTTTTTAAGAAGGGAGGGAGAGAGAAAACAAGGAATTACAGACCAGTTAGTCTAACGTCGGTAGAGGGGAAACTGCTAGAGTCAGTTATTAAAGATGGGATAGCAGCACATTTGGAAAGTGGTGAAATCATTGGACAAAGTCAGCATGGATTTACGAAAGGTAAATCATGTCTGACGAATCTTATAGAATTTTTCGAGGATGTAACTAGTAGCGTGGATAGGGGAGAACCAGTGGATGTGGTGTATCTGGACTTCCAGAAGGCTTTCGACAAGGTCCCACATAAGAGATTAGTATACAAACTTAAAGCACATGGCATTGGGGGTTCAGTATTGATGTGGATAGAGAACTGGCTGGCAAACAGGAAGCAAAGAGTAGGAGTAAACGGGTCCTTTTCACAATGGCAGGCAGTGACTAGTGGGGTACCGCAAGGCTCAGTGCTGGGACCCCAGCTATTTACAATATATATTAATGAACTGGATGAGGGAATTGAAGGCAATATCTCCAAGTTTGCGGATGACACTAAGCTGGGGGGGCAGTGTTAGCTGTGAGGAGGATGCTAGGAGACTGCAAGGTGACTTGGATAGGCTGGGTGAGTGGGCAAATGTTTGGCAGATGCAGTATAATGTGGATAAATGTGAGGTTATCCATTTTGGTGGCAAAAACAGGAAAGCAGACTATTATCTAAATGGTGGCCGACTAGGAAAAGGGGAGATGCAGCGAGACCTGGGTGTCATGGTACACCAGTCATTGAAAGTAGGCATGCAGGTGCAGCAGGCAGTGAAGAAAGCGAATGGTATGTTAGCTTTCATAGCAAAAGGATTTGAGTATAGGAGCAGGGAGCAATTGTACAGGGTCTTGGTGAGACCACACCTGGAGTATTGCGTACAGTTTTGGTGTCCAAATCTGAGGAAGGACATTATTGCCATAGAGGGAGTGCAGAGAAGGTTCACCAGACTGATTCCTGGGATGTCAGGACTGTCTTATGAAGAAAGACTGGATAGACTTGGTTTATACTCTCTAGAATTTAGGAGATTGAGAGGGGATCTTATAGAAATGTACAAAATTCTTTAGGGGTTGGACAGGCTAGATGCAGGAAGATTGCTCCCGATGTTGGGGAAGTCCAGGACAAGGGGTCACAGCTTAAGGATAAGGGGGAAATCCTTTAAAACCGAGATGAGAAGAACTTTTTTCACACAAAGAGTGGTGAATCTCTGGAACTCTCTGCCACAGAGGGTAGTTGAGGCCAGTTCATTGGCTATATTTAAGAGGGAGTTAGATGTGGCCCTTGTGGCTAAAGGGATTAGAGGGTATGGAGAGAAGGCAGGTACGGGATACTGAGTTGGATGATCAGCCATGATCATATTGAATGGCGGTGCAGGCTCGAAGGGCCGAATGGCCTACTCCTGCACCTCATTTCTATGTTTCTATGTTTCTATGTACTGGGCTTCAGCACATGTCTGCTTAGCGCTGGCGTTCAATGCCGATCTTTAAAGTGCCTTTCCAATTGTACCCTCAGCAACCATACAGTACTTCCCCTCTTTGTACTGTTCCCCACTCAGCCCTGTCTCTTAAGATACCCCAGCCAATTCAGATAGCCCAGTCTGAGCGGGGCCTCCAACCCCTGAAATCTCTCTTTGGTGTCAGGCCAACTCAATGGTACCCGACCGCAACAGCTGTTGACTAACTAGGTGTGGGGACTTTAACCCGCTAGAGAAAAGCCTTGTGAGCCTAATCCCCACCACACCCTTAGGCAAGGACTCTCTATCTCTCCTTACCCTCAGTGCTTGCTGGACCACTGTTCTCTGATCTCGTTGGGATCCCCAACACAAGCGCGCGAATAATCGATACGTCCCGATCAGTGAAGTGGGGAAAACTGATGCGAAAACCGCACCATGGCGCCGATTTCTCCCCTCGCAATCTGGAATGACTTAACTCCCTGATTGCAAACTTCTGTCTGGGGCTCTGTTGAGATCCTGGACGAGCCCCCAATGTAATTATGCTCCTAAAGCTTACCCGCTTAGTCTAGTTCAGTAAAACACTGAGTCAAGCACTGGATCAACTAATCTCTTTATTCTCACTCACAAACGAAATTCCTATACGATACCTAACCAACACCATAGGTCCGATCCTTGTCTCTAGTCATCCAAGCCCTTCAGCCTTGTGCGAATAGAAACCTCAAGACAGTGAACATAGTCCCAAGTGCACTTCCAGAAGATCGATCCATGTGGTGTCCCCTCTTTTATACTGTATCGGATCCATGGCGCGAAAATACATGGGGGGGGGAGGTCAACCCCTACAAACCAATCACAAATAAAGATAATATAATACATTTATTGACAGTTCCCTAACCCAATCACGAAGTACCCCCATTACATTGTTTCCACAGAAGGATCTAGTTGGAAGACTGTTCACTAAAGTAAAGAAACATTTCCCCAGGTAATATAAACAATTTGAGCAAGGCTCCATACTTTGACCAATCACAAGATAACAGTGCAAATAATCTGCAACATAATTAACAATACTTTACAACACCCCATTCTATAACCAATCCTGATCATGCATTTGCAATGCAGCTCAGCTTTTACTGCAAAACCCACATACAACAATATGACAATAGAAGGGACATCAGGACATATTAACAAGAGAGGGGACATCTGGACATCACCCTGTGCTTGACTTCCTCCCAGGGTCCAGACACCCTGGAGCCATGAGACTAATGGTTTTGCAGCTTTTCACAGAAAAATGGCAAGCAGACTTTGCAAATGCAGAGATCCTCCATTTTGTGACATACTTATTTGGCCAATATTATCACATCCACTGGCTCTCCCTTATCCATTCTACTTGTTACATCCTCCAAAAATTCCAGAAGATTAGTCAAGCATTATTTCCCTTTCATAAATCCATGCTGACTTCAATCAATCGTAACTGCTTTGCAAATGCACTGCTATTACATCTTTAATAAACGACTCAAGCATCTTCCTCACTACGATGTCAGGCTAACTGGTCATTAATTCTGTTTTCTCTCTCCCTCCTTTTATTAAAAGTCAGGTAACATTGGCTATCCTCCAGTCCACAGGATCTGATCCAGAGTTATAGAACATTGGAAAATGATTACCAATGCATCCACGATTTCTAGGGCCACCTCCTTGAGTACTCTGGGATGCAGACCATCAGGCCTGGGGATTTATCTGCCTTCAGTCCCAACAGTTTACCTCACCTCATTTCCTGACTAATGTGGATTCCTTTAAGTTCCTCCCTCCCACTAGATCCTCAGTCCCTAGTATTTCTGGGAGATTGTTTGTGTCTTCCTTAGTGAAGACAGAACCAAAGTACTTGTTTAACTGGTCTGCCATTTCCTTGTTTCCCATTATATATTCACCTGATTCTGATTGTAGGTACCTACATTTGTCTTCACTAATCTTTTCCTCTTCACATATCTATAGAAGCTTTTACAATCAGTTTTTTATTTTCCCCGCCAGCTTTCTCTATTGCTGTATTTTCCTCCTCATAATTAACCCCTTTGTCCTGCTCTGTTGAATTCTGAATTTATCCCAGTCCTCTGGCTTGCTGCTTCCTCTGGCCAATTTATATGCCTCCTTGGTCGACTGGACTTGTATATACTGGAAATTAGAAGGATGAGGGATATCTTATAGAAACATACAATTTTTAAACGATTGGACAGGTTAGATGCAGGAAAAATATTCCCGATGTTAGGGTACTCCAGAACCAGGGGTCACAGTTTAAGAATAAGTGGTAGGCCATTTACACTGAGATGAGAAAAAAAGTTTTCACCCAGAGATTTGTGAATCTGTGGAATTCTCTGCCACAGAAGGCAGTGAAGGCCAATTCACTGATGTTTTCAAAGGAGAGTTAGATTTAGCTCTTAGGGCTAAAGGAATCAAGGGTTGTGGGGGAAAAGCAGGAACGGGGTACTGATTTTAGATGATCAGCCATGATCATATTGAATGGTGGTGCTGGCTCGAAGGGCCGAATGGCCTACTCCTGCACCTATATTTCTATGTTTCTATTTAATACTATCCCTAATTTCCCTCATTAGCCACGGTTGCACCGCCTTCCCTGCTTTATTTTTAGACAGAGATGAACAATTGTTGTAATTCATCCATGCGATCTTTAAATCTTTGCCATTGCATATCCACCATCAACCCTTTAAGTATAATTTCCCAGTCTATCCTAGCCAATTCCCATCTAATACCATCAAAGTTACCTTTCTTTAAGTTCAGGACCCTAGTCTTTGAATTAACTGTGTCACTCTCCACCTCAATGCAGAATTCTACCATATTATGGTCACTGTTGCCCAAGGGGCTTTCCACAACAAGTTTGCTAACTAATCCTTCCTCATTGCACAATACCCAATCTAGGAAGGCCTGCCCTCTAGTTGGTTCTTCTACATATTGGCTTAGAAAACCATCCGTATACACTCCAGGAAATCCTCCTCCTCCTCAGTGTTCTTACCAATTTGATTACCCCAATCTATATGTAGATTAAAGTCACCCATGATAACTGCTGTACCTTTGCTACATGCATCCCTAATTTCCTGTTTTCTGCTGTCCCCAACCTCACTACTGCTGTTTGGTGGTCTGTACACAACTCCTCCAACAAGCATTTTCAGCCCTTGCCTATTTAGCAGTTCTATCCATACAGATTCTACAGCATCCAAGCTAATGTCTCTCCTTACCATTGCATTAATCTCCTCTGTAACCAGCAATGTCACCCCACCTCTTCCTTTCTATGCTTCCTGAATATTGAATACCCCTGCATGTTGAGCTTCCAGCCTTGGTCACCCTGGAGCCATGTCTCCTTAATCCCAACTATATCATATCCATTAACAACTAAAACAAAGCTTTTCACTGTACCTTAATATATGTGACAATAATAAATCTTAACTTACCAGCCACAGAGATTCCCTGGTTTCATGATGCAGTTGAGCATCCAGTACGTCCAAGATTGATCAACATTCCATGGTGCTTAGCCACATTTCCAAGTCCTGCTTTATTCTTTTGTATGATGATATTCATGATACTCCTGTTGTCTCACAATACAGATGAAACATCAAAGTGTATTGCCGTCTAATTGCCCTGCTTCAGGAAGGATGTCATCAAACTGCACAAAATATTTATGAGAAAAGACACAAAGTGCTGGAGCAGCTCAGCGGGTATGAGCCCGACAATGGGTGGTGCCTGTACGGAGTTTGTACGTTCTCCTGAATTCTGAAAGGCATAGATAGTATAGACATTTAGACCATATTTCCTGGCTAGAAATGGTAAAGACTAGAGGGCATAGTATTAAATTGAGAGGGGCAGTGTTTAAAGGTAGTGAGTGGACAACTCCTCCCCCCCCCCCCCCCACCACACATACACACATACACACAGACAGACAGAGTAGTGGGTGCCTGGAACATGCATCCGGAGATGGTGGTGGAGACAGATAAAATTGCAGCATTTTAGAGGCATTTAGATAAGCATATGGATATTCAGGTGTTATGTATGAAATATGATTAACATATTTGATGTATTGCGCAATGGTACACATGCGCAGGAGAGACTCATCGTGGCGTTCAGAATAAAAGAAGCTGGATAGTTACTCCCGTGTCCGAACCTTATTTAAAGTACGTTCCAAGCACCAAATACACAACAATTGGCGACGAGGATCAAAGAACAGAAAATAAAAAAACAAGTACTTCCAAGAAAAAAGAAAAAGTTAAAAAAGAGTTTGTATTTGGTGCCACAAATTGGAACGGCACCAAGCAGAAAGAAAAGAAAAGAAAAAGTCGGTACGAGAAGCAAGAGTGCAAGGAAACAAGGAAGCAAGTGTCACCGAATAGCGCAGCTGGAAGCTAAAAGCCTAACCAGCAAGACAGCGACGGTGCCTGCTTACCTGGAACGTTTTCCAGTGCCGTGCAGCCCATGGCCAGGTCCAGCAGCCGCCACCGACGTCAGGTAAGTGTCCAGTACCTTGCAGCCCACGGACAGGTCCGGCAACAGCCACTGACGATGAAGCCGGGTCTCCGACAGCCAGCCCCAGCCAGCGAGACACAGCCAGCCCGGCCGCGAGACACAGCCAGCCCCCACCAGCGAGACACAGCCAGCCCCCGCCAGCGAGACACAGCCAGCCCGGCCGCGAGACACAGCCAGCCCCCACCAGCGAGACACAGCCAGCCCCCACCAGCGAGACACAGCCAGCCCCCACCAGCGAGACACAGCCAGCCCCCGCCAGCAAGAAACAGCCAGCCCGGCCGCGAGACACAGCCAGCCCCCACCAGCGAGACACAGCCAGCCCGGCCGCAAGACACAGCCAGCCCGGCCGCAAGACACAGCCAGCCCGGCCGCAAGACACAGCCAGCCCCCACCAGCGAGACACAGCCAGCCCGGCCGCAAGACACAGCCAGCCCGGCCGCAAGACACAGCCAGCCCCCACCAGCGAGACACAGCCAGCCCGGCCGCAAGACACAGCCAGCCCGGCCGCAAGACACAGCCCAGCCCGGCCGCAAGACACAGCCAGCCCCCCGGCCGTGAGACACAGCCAGCCCGGCCGCAAGACACAGCCAGCCCCCACCAGCGAGACACAGCCAGCACCGGCCGCAAGACACAGCCAGCCCGGCCGCGAGCACAGCCAGCACCGGCCGCGAGACACAGCCAGCCCCGCCAGCGAGACACAGTCAGCCCCACCAGCGAGACACAGCCAGCACCGGCCGCAAGACACAGCCAGCCCCGGCCGCGAGCACAGCCAGCCCCACCAGCGAGACAGCCTGCCCGGCCGCGAGACACAGCCAGCCCGGCCGGCGAGCACAGCCAGCACCGGCCGCGAGACACAGCCAGCCCCCCGCCAGCGAGACACAGCCAGCCCGGCCGCAAGACACAGCTATAGATGATATATGCATGTGCCTTTAATATAGTGACCTCATCACTACTAACCACTCCCCATATCACAAGTATAACTACAACCTCCCCACCCACAGATCGCTCTCTAGTTCCTGTGACAGACCACGTACAGCTAGTGCAATATGTAATGCCCCAGTATGAATAAAGATAGTAAAGTAACGATGTGTCGTTAGAGCTTCTTTACATGGTGTCATACCTCTTACCTTGCGCCTCCTGTCTATCGGTTTATCATTTAATTTTGTCCCAGTTTTTTGTTTCCCAACCTTCTCATTTCCTCGTTATGGCCACTTCTGCCCGTAAGCCTGATGTGCTCGTTTTCGATTCTGACATTACCCATCGATGGGATGTTTTCAAACGTGACTTTGACCACTATGTCACGATCGCTCATCCTGCCGCCACCCAGAGCTCACAGCCTCTCTGCTTCTCAACTTGGCTGGTCCCGAGGCCCTGGCTCGCTCAGACTTCTTCGTCTACGCTGAGGGAGAATCTGCTCGGGACCCGGTATGTCTGGTGGCTAAGTTTATTGCTATTTGTGACATCTCAACAAACTGCATCCTAGAACGTTTTAAACTGTTCGCGCGGCGTCAGCTCCCTGGGGAATCTGCAGAGAACTATGTCGCTGCGCTGCGGCACCTGGCCAGGCGGTGCCGCCTCAACACGCTGACCCCCGAGGAGATTATTAGGGACCTTCTGGTTTACGGCCTCCGCGACGATAAGCTCAGGGCCGAACTTTTGCGGAGGCCCGATCTGACTTTTAACGATGCAATGCACGCCACCCGCTTGGCTGAGGCTGTCACCTCGGCGGTGTCACCGGCTGACCATGATATTAACCTTGCCAGCATTTCCAGCCGTCTGATGAACACGCCCTGGTCGCGACCCCGGGGTCGCTCACTGCTCAAGGGGGACGTGCCCCGGGGTTCGGAACTGCTCCCGGGGGACGTGCCCAGCAAAGGTGCCCTAATTGTAACTTCACCACTCATCAATACAATGTATGCCCTGCCTTGGGTAAAACGTGTAATGTCTGCAAGAAATTGAACCATTTCGCTGCGGCCTGTCGTTCCCGTGGGAAGCCTTTCGCTGCTCCGAGGTGCATTTTAAACAACTTGGTACAAGCTGATAGTGAACTCAGCTCCCCGTGCTATTTCGACAGACAGTCTGTATCTGAATCCGACTCCTCTCAGGGGGAGAACAGCCTGTTTACTGTGTTGGACGCACCTGCTATGATAACAGACCCTTCAGTGCGAGTAACTGTGAACAACTCGACCTTCACTGCTAAGATTGATACCGGGGCGGTTGCGAACGTTATGTCAACAACACTCTTCAACAAGATAAGAACTAATGAGCAGGTTTTTTCTGACAGCTCAACTTTGCATGCTTACAGGGGAGGGGTGCTTACTCCTGTCGGAAAGGCTACGCTAAGCTGCAAGATACTGGAATCCTCTCGGCCCCTCACCTTCTATCTCCTCGATCAAAAATGCATTACCCTGTTGGGTATCCAAGCATGCCAGGAAATGGGCCTGGTATCCTTCCACCGTGACATTCACCAGGTGCAGGCCCTCATGGACCCGTTGGCCGAATACCCCGACCGCTTTGATGATGAGCTGGGCAAACTGCCCTGCAACTACAAGATTGCAGTAGACCGCAAGATCGAACCAGTGGTCAATGCACCTCACCGTGTCTCCTTCGCCATGAAGGCCAGAGTGGAGTCGACGCTACACAGCATGGTAAAAATGGGCATCCTAAAGGCGGTCATCGAGCCCACCAGGTGGGTCTCCACCATGGTTGTTGCCGCAAAAAGGACAAAAGCGAGATACGCATTTGCATCCACCCCAAAGACCTCAACCTGGCCATTAGACGCCCACACTACCCTATGAGAACGGTAGAGGAAGTCGCTGCACAGGTTGGTCCAGCAACGGTCTTTTCTGTCCTCGATGCCAAAAGCTCCTTCTGGCAAATACCACTTGACGAGCAGTCTTCCATCTTGACAACTTTCGCCACCCCCTACGGAAGGTTTCGGTTTCTCTGAATGCCATTCGTAATCAACTCTGCCAGCGAGGTATTCCAACGGACAATGGAACAGCTGTTTTCCGATCTACCGTCATCGTTGACGACATCCTCGTTTACGGTAAGGACGTAGCCGAACACGACTTTAACCTCCACCAGGTCTTAGACCGGGCCCGGGAAATCAACTTGAAACTGAACTCCAAGAAGTGCCGATTTCGCGTCCCGGAAGTCACCTATGTTGGACATGTATTCACCGCCGAGGGGCTGAAACCGGACCCGCAAAAAACGGCTGCCATTTCCGGGATGCCTTCTCCTACTGATGTGGCAGGCCTACAACGCTTCCTGGGCATGGTGAACTACCTGGGGAAGTTCATCCCCGACCTCAGCGAGCTCAGCACTCCCCTGAGGGATTTGATAAAAAAGGACACGTCCTGGGTTTGGTTCCCCCACCACCAGAAAGCCTTCGACATCCTTAAATCCAAGCTAATCAGTACCCCCACACTCAAGTTTTTTGACCTGCAGTGTCCCATTGTCCTCACCTGCGACGCCTCTCAGTTCGGACTCGGTGCCGCCTGTCTCCAGGTCCATGACGGCCTACAGCTGCCTGTCTCCTTCGCATCCCGCACCATGACCGCCACCGAACAGCACTACGCGCAGATCGAGAAAGAGCTACTGGCCGTGGTGTTTGCCTGCTCCAAATTCAAAGACTACGTCCTGGGCAACACTTTCACCATTGAAACTGACCACCAGCCACTTGTCACCATCCTCAACAAGTCGATCCATACCGCCTCATCCCGCCTGCAGCGCATGATGCTGCAGCTCCAACGCTTCACTTTCAATGTGGTTTATCGTAAGGGCAAGGACATGTTCGTGGCCGACACGTTGTCTCGCGCCCCGCTAGCGTCCACCGTTCGCCACCCCTATGAGATGTCTGATCTGATGGTGCTCCAAGTGAACATCGTCCCTTCACAGCAGATGAAGTCCCTGGTTGAACACACTGCTAATGACCCTGCCCTGCAACAGCTTTCTGCCGTCATCCAGCGGGGCTGGCCCGACCGTCGTTCCGCGTTGCCGGCTGGCGCCGTGCCCTACTTCCTGGTCCGTGACGAGCTCGTACTACACGACGGCGTGGTGGTGAAGGGTCACAAGGTCGTTGTGCCTGCTGCGCTGCACGACCACTATTTTCAGGTCGCTCACCGCGGACATCCTGGGGCCGAAGCCACCGTGTCTCACGCCCAGAGCCAGTTCTATTGGCCTGGTATGGCCCAATACATCCGGGAGAGGGTCTCCTCGTGTTCCACCTGCAACAGTCTCGCCCCCCACCAGCAGCGTCAGCCGCTTCTGCAGCAGCCTGCCCCCGAACTGCCTTGGATGGCGGTTGCCGTCGACATTTTCGAGTGGCGGGGCAAACACTTCCTGGTTCTCGTTGACTCCTACTCCAGCTGGTTCGAGGTCGACCGGCTGCACTCCCTAACCTCTTCGGCCGTCATCGACAGGTTAGGCCATCATTTTGGCACTTTTGGCACCCCGGCAAGCCTGCAGTCGGACAATGGCAGCCAGTTTACGAGCTCTGAGTTTAAAGCTTTCGCTTCCAGATGGAACTTCCACCATTTCACCAGCAGCCCGGAATACCCGCAAAGCAACGGTCTGGCCGAGCGCGCCGTCCGCAGTGCAAAGAACTTGCTGGAACAATGTCGTTTATCCAACTCAGATTTCTATCTGGCCCTCCTCAACCTCCGCAACATTTCCCGCGACTCTGCCATGGGTTCCCCTGCTCAGCGGCTCATGTCTCGCGCTACCAGACTCCGCTCCCTGTGGCCCAGCGCTCCCTCATACCGTCTGTCCTCACGCCTGCTGCGGTTCAGAAACACATTGCCTTCAGGCACGATGTCCAGAAGCGTTCCCATGACAGGTCCTGCCACCCGCTGCCGCGCCTCTTCCCCGGTCAAGTTGTCCGCATGCAGACCCCTTCCGGTCACTCCAAGCTCGCTACCGTCATCGGCTCTGCGGGGTCGCCCAGGTCTTATCTCGTCGACCACGCGGGAACCATTAACCAACGGTCCCGCCAGCACCTTCGGCTCGTCAACGAGCCGCGGCCGCCTGCCGTGGATCCCTTTGCTCCCCCACTGCAGTTTCTGCGTCCGGGCGATGCTCTGCCTGTCATTCCTCACATGCAACGGTCTACACCACCTCAACTCCTTCCGTCCTACCCTACTCCGGCTAGTCCTCGCTCGCCTGCCCGCGCTCTGCCCGCTCCTGATCCCGCATCACCTCCAGTTCTGGTGCCGCGGTCTCCTCTGTCTCCTCCCGTTTTCCCCTTTCCGGTTCGTCTGTCCCCATCGGTGCCTCTTCTTCCTGCTGCAAGGGAGGATGGCGAGATGCGAACCCGGTCGGGACGTGTTGTCAAACCGCCTGTCCGCTATGGCGATTTTGTTTAACCGTCCTAGCGCATGAGCCGTGGTCGCCCTGTCACTATTGTATTTGCCTGTCGTTTCCAAGGGGAAGGATGTAGATGATATATGCATGTGCCTTTAATATAGTGACCTCATACCTACTAACCACTCCCCATATCACAAGTATAACTACAACCTCCCCACCCACAGATCGCTCTCTAGTTCCTGTGACAGACCACGTACAGCTAGTGCAATATGTAATCCTCCAGTATGAATAAAGATAGTAAAGTAACGATGTGTCGTTAGAGCTTCTTTACAACAGCCAGCACCGGGCACAAGACACAGCCAGCCTCGGCCGCGAGCACAGCCAGCCCCCACCCGCGAGACACAGCTTGCCCGGCCACAAGACACAGCCAGCCCAGCCGCGAGCACAGCCAGCACCGGCCGCGAGACACAACCAGCCCCCGCCAGCGAGACACAGCCAGCACCGGCCGCGAGACACAGCCTGCACCGGCCGCGAGACACAGCCAGCCCGGCCACAAGACACAGCCAGCCCGGCCGCGAGCACAGCCTGCACCGGCCGCGAGCACAGCCAGCCCCCACCCGCGAGACACAGCCTGCACCGGCCGCGAGACACAGCCAGCCCGGCCACAAGACACAGCCAGCACCGGCCGCGAGACACAGCCTGCACCGGCCGCGAGACACAGCCAGCTCGGCCACAAGACACAGCCAGCCCGGCCGCGAGCACAGCCAGCACCGGCCGCGAGCACAGCCAGCCCCCGCCAGCGAGACACAGCCAGCACCGGCCGCGAGCACAGCCAGCACCGGCCGCGAGCACAGCCAGCACCGGCCATGAAGCCAGCAAGCAAGCATGCCAGCAAAGCAGCAACAGGGAGCCCGGGAAGCCAGCAACAGCCAGCCCGGGTAGCCAGCAAAAGCCGGCCGGGAAACTAGCAGCCAGCTCGTTAGGACAGACCGAGAGGTCGCCGAGGCTCCGGAGTCCCGGACTGTACGAATTTAATGTATTGGTCACTGTTATCAATAAGTAAATATGTGTGCATAGAAGGTATATGGCTTAAAATGTTCTAGTTTGCTATTAACATTAAATGTTGGTTGATTAGTATAAATATATTATTATAAAAATTAGTAATAGTCAGTGGGTTGGATAACTTCTTAAAGGCCTGTCTCACAAGTCTGCGGTCATTGGCGGTGAAACAGGAACTATCTACCGCTCCTGGGCCGCCAGAGACCGCGGGCTCGGTCAAACGCACAATTCCGGGGCCGTGCGGCGTTGTTCCCAACACCGCACGGTGCTAAAAAAAACCCAACACTGTCCAAAAATATGTTCCTACCGCACAGCCGCCGGCAGTGAGGCACGAGCGCCGTGAGTCGAACCTGCACCGCCACAGCCTCCGCCAGTGAGTCACGTGTGCGGCACGGCCGCCGCCACAGCCGCCGCCAGTGAGGTACGTGTGCGGCACTGCCGCCGCCACAGCCCCGCGATCCGAAAGACGTCATATGCCGAAACCGCAAGCTCGTTGAACCGGCCGTACTTGGCCCCCCACGCAGCATCCGTGCGGCGCTCTCGTGGTTGCCGTGCGGTCCCCTCTTCCGGTGACGCCGCGTTTCACCGCCAACGACCGCAAACCCGTGGGACAGAGCCTTTAAGGCTCTGTCTTACGGTGTTGCGGTCATCGGCGGTGAAGCGCGGCTTCGCCTGTAGAGTGGACCACACGGCAATGGTGAGAGCGCCGAGCCTATGCCACGGGAGCACCGCACGGATGCTGCGCGGGGGCCGAGTGATTTAAATACGGCTGGTCCCACGTGCTTGCGGTAAGTTAGAAAAAGGGCGGGCCGACTGCGATGACGTCATTTTGGATCTGCGAGGCTGTGGCGGCGGCCGTCCTGATCGCGGTGCTGTAGCGGTGGCTGTGGCGGCGGCCGTGCCGCACACGTGACTCACTAGCAGCGGCTGTGGCGGCGGCCGTCCTGATCGCGGCGCTGTAGCAGTGGCTGTACCGGCGGCCGTGCCGCACACGTGCCTCACTGGCGGAGGCTGTGGCGGTGCAAGTTCGATGCATGGCGCTCGAGCCACAATGGCGGCGGCTGTGGCGGCGGCCGTGCCGCACTCGTGCCTCACTGGCGGAGGCTGTGCGGTAGGGACATATTTTTGAACAGTGTTGGTTTTATTTTAGCACCGTGCGGTGTTGGGAACAACGCCGCACGGCCCCGGAATTGTGCGTTTGACCGAGCCCGCGGTCTCTGGCGGCCCAGGAGCGGTAGATAGTTCCTGTTTCGCCGCCAATGACCGCAGACTCGTGAGACAGGCCTTTTAGTGTGTAAAAGAATTAAGTCCTGTGCAGAGAACACTGTGTGAGAGAACAGAACGCAGTGTACCTGAATAGCAACAATGTAGCATGGCTACTTCAATTGTAGGAAATGTGCCCCAGTTAGATTCAGGGTATAATTTTGAGGAATGGACCGAAGTCTAAGAGGGATGGTTCATTTCAAATGATATCACTGCAGAGAAGAGGAGAGCATGGTTCCTTACAGGCTTAGGAAGCAAGGGTTATCACACCTTACGTGCGTTGGTCCAGCCAGCAAAGCCCACGAGTAAAACGTACGAGGAATGTAAGGAGGCATTAATTGCTCATTTCTCGCCAAAACCTCCAAGGGCATCCAGAGACAAGGAGCCTGAACTAAAGAAGACATGGAGTCCATCAAGGGCATCCAGAGACAAAATTCACAACTCCAAGAGGTGCTGGAGATATGGCGGCAGCCATGAGCCGGCGATATGTAAATTCAGAGATGGTAGGTGCTTCAGGTGCTTGGGAACGGGTCATATCAAAAGCCAGTGTGATGCTGTTAGAGCTTACCAACAGCAGTACAGGGCACATGTACTGGCCAGAAGTCAAATGCAAATGTACATTGCGATCCAGAGGGCAACCCTATCTATTCAAGCTGCCTTCAGGGGTATGAAGGTACGGAGAGAGATCCGGGACAAACAGAAGGCAGCAACGGTAATACAAGCAGCGGAAGTCTGTTTGTCTTTTCTTTTTTTGTTTTCTTTTGTCCCGTTGTTGCGGTTTGTTTTGGTTTATTTTAGTTGTGTTTGTGTGGGGGGGTGGGAGAAGCATGTTTTTTGGCTCTTCCTTCGGGGGTGATACGACCTTTCTTGCCGTATCCCCCCTTCTCCGTCTCCGTCTGCGCTGAGGCCTATCGCGGAGCTGGCGGCCTCCAACTGGGACCGACCTCGGGGCTCGGGAGGCAGAGCCAGCCGGGACTTGCCAGCGCGGGGCTGGCCGACTTCGGGGCTGTGGTGGCGTTGCGACCCGACTTCCGACCCGACTTCGGAGCCTCGGAGGCTCGGCGAGGGCCAGTGGGCGACATCGTCGGGAGCTCGCAGGTCACAGGTTGGTGACCTGTTTTTCCGTAGCTCCCGCAACAACAGCTGCGTCCGCTGGACTGGAGGGCGGCAGCTTCGGCAGCTTCGACCGCCCTGGGCCGCGGAGTTTGAACCGGCCCGTTCGGATTCAGCCGCGGGACTTACTTACCATCACCCGGCGGGGTCACAACATCGGAGGCCTGGATCGCCTCAGCGCAGAGGGAGAGCAAGGAGGGAAGAGACATGGATTTTGGGACTTTTTGCCTTCCATCACAGTGAGGAGGTGCCTGGTGGACTCACTGTGGTGGATGTTAAACTGTGTTGAGTTTGTGTTTTTGTTATTTATTCTAAGTTATGACTGCAGGCTAAACCATTTCGTTGCACTGAAAAGTGCAATGACAATAAATTGAATCAAATCAAATCAAATCAAATCAATTTAGAATGCACAGAGTATACCTTCCATACAGGGCAATGAGATTGGCAGCTACAATAATACAAACCCATTATAGGGCACACCTTCAAATGAAAACTGATCGCAAAACTTACGTGAAGGTACGCAGCAGTGTTTTGCTGCTTCAGGCTGCCTACTGAGGAATGGTTGTTCGAAAGCATTTGCAGTGCATACACAAATCTGCCAAGGTCATACAGACTTATTATCAAATGCATAAACAGCGCCAGTTTTTCAAGAAACTACGCTGGTCCGCCACTGCTGTACAGCAACGATACCGGGCTTGCCAGATAAGAGATGCCCACTTGAGACATTATAATAGTTTGAGAAAAGCAGTGGTTTGTATTCAGGCCTTCTACCGCGGAGTCAAAGCAGAGCATTGGTTGAGAACATCAAGGCAGCACGCCATATTAATTCATTCTTAATGATGTGCATTACAAGAAAACATTTCTTGATTCAAAAGGCGGCTATAGTCACTCTGCAAGCTTTATTCCGTGGGTACCGATCAAGGGTACGCTATAGAGCTATGCGACAAGCAGTCATTTTGATCCAGAGATGGTACAAAGCATGCAAAATAGGGCATTCCCAGTTTGTGCAATATCAGTCAATGAGGTAGGCAGCCTGAATGGTAATGGTTGCATACAAGGGTATGGTGGTTTGGCAGTGGGTTAAGCAAAAGTGGCGGCGCCTAACGGCAGCGGCTCGACTGCAGTCCGTCTGTCTTTTATTTTTTATTTTTGTCTAGTTAAATGTAGTTGTTTGTGTTTTTTTATATTGTTTTTAACTGTGTAATAGTGGGGGGCGGGGGGGGGGGGAGGGGGAGGGGGAAACTTTTAAAATCTTTTCCCTGTACGGAGGACCCGACCTTTCTCTGTCGGGTCTCCATTGTCGTTGGGGCCTAGCACCGTGGAGCGGCCTCCAACTGGAACGACCTGGGGCTCCAGTCACGGAGCCTGCGGACTACTCACCATCGTGGAGCTGGCCAAGTTTGGAGCGTGGAGAGCTGTGGTGGCGCGCGGCTGTGACCCGACCCCGGAACTTCGGAGGCTCCAGCCGCAGGTCTGGTGGACGGTAACATCGGGAGCTCGTGGGTCCCTGGTGGGAGACAGCTTTTCGGGGCTTCCCGCAACGGCAACTTCTCCCGCCCGAGTTGCGGGGTTGAAGATGACCTGGAGCTGGGTCTAACATCGCCCGGCGCGGCTTTAATGGCCGCGGGACTTGCTAGCGCTACCGGGGGCTCCAACATCCAGACCCGGAGGGCGGCCTTGCATCGCCCCGCGCGGCTTTAATGGCCGCGGGACTTATTTTCCATCGCCTGCTGGGGGCTCTGACTCTGACATTGGGAGGAGAATGGGGAGTGCAGGGGAGAGATAAGACTTTGCCTTCCATCACAGCGAGGAGGAGATTCGCTGTAATAGATGTTTGTGTAAATTGTGTTGTGTCTTGGTTCTTTTTACTTGTTTGTATGACTGCAGAAACCAAATTTCGTTTGAACCTCATTTGAGGTTCAAATGACAATAAATGGTATTGTAATGTATTGTATTGTATTGTAAAAGCGGGCTGCTGTAAAAGTTCAGTCAGTACTCCGTATGATTTGGTATAAGAAAGACTTCCACAAACTGAAATATACAGCAATTGTAGTGCAGTCTCACTACCGTGCTTATGAAGCAAGAAAACTATACAGTGCACTAATCAAAGCCACTGTTGTATTACAAAGACAATATAGATCTTACTTCTTGAGAAAGAACCAGAGATGTGATTTAAGAAGACAAATAGATGAACACCAGAAAATACTTAAAAGATACAAAGAACGGTTAAATAAATGTGTGACAATAAGTAAAAAGCTGCTAATAGAAAAGTCTAAACAAGAGAGGCTTGCCGGTCGAGACAAAAGTATACAGGACCGATTGCGACTAGGACACTTTACTACAGTCCAGTATGGAGCCTCCTTCACTGAGCAATGGACAGATGATTATGCATTTCAGAATCTTATTAAACAAGAGCGGATAAATACGCAGCGTGAGGAAATTGAGCGACAGAGGAAGCTGCTAGCAAAACGAAAACCTGCAGCCATGTGTCAGATGTCACCTACAAATAATGTACAGAAACAGAGGGAATCAAAGCAAATGGAGCAGAAAATGAAACGTTAACTTTAGCAGAATATCATGAATAGGAAGAAACTTTAACTAAGATTAGGAAATTTAAAAAAGGAAGAGGCAGAGATACAGGCAGAGCTCGAGCGATTAGAAAGTGTTCGCAATTTACACATAAGGGAACTGAATTAGGGCGGCAGCTTCGGCAGCTTCGGCCACCCCGGGCCGCGGAGTTTGAACCGGCCCGTCACGGAGCTCGGATTCAGCCGCGGGATTGACTTACCATCACCCGGCGGGGTCACAACATCAGATGCCTGGATCGCCTCAGCGCAGAGGAAGAACAAAGCGGGAAGAGACAGAGACTTTAAGACTTTTGCCTCCATCACAGTGAGGAGGTGCCTGGTGAACTCACTGTGGTGGATGTTAATTTGTGTTTATTGTGTGTTTTGTTATTTATTATTATATGTATGACTGCAGGCAACGAAATTTCGTTCAGACCGAAAGGTCTGAATGACAAATAAAGGAATCTCTAATCTCTAATCTCTCTAATCTCTAAATGAAAATGATAACACATAAAGCAAGGTGTAAGGTATTTGGTTTAAGGGAGATGGGTGGAATGAAAAAATTATAAGTGCTAAGTTTAGATATGATTATTACGGTTATGAGGATGTATTGTAAGATGACTTTATTAATACAATTTTGCAACAGTGTATTAATCAATTATATTTTAAGTAAACAGCATATACCATGAAGGTGAAATTGTGTTACCTGCTTCCATGTTAAAGGGGGAGGAGTGTTGTGTATGAAATAGAAATTATGTTACCTGCCTTCAAGTTAAAGGGGGAGGAGTGTTATGTATGAAATATGATTAACATATTTGATGTCTTGCGTAATGGTACACATGCGCAGGAGAGACTCATCGTGGCGTTCAGAATAAAAGAAGCTTGTTAGTTACTCCCGTGTCCGAGCCTTATTTAAAGTCCGTTCCAAGCACCAAATACACAACATCAGTGAATGTATTGATAACATGCTGGCAGAGGAGATTAGTTTAACTTGGCATCACATTGGGGTTAGTTTAGTTTAAAGATACAGCGCGGAAAAAGGCCCTTCGGCCCACGGGTCCGCGCCAACCAACGATCCCCGCTATTGTGGATCAACACTATCCTACACCCAATAGGGACAATTTACATTTATACCGAGTCAATTAACGTACAAACCTGTACGACTTTGGAGTGTGGGAGGAAACCGAAGATCTCGGAGAAAACCCACGCAGGTCACGGGGAGAACGTAGTAACTCCGTACAGGCAGCACCCATAGTCGGGATCGAACCTGGGTCACCGTGCGGACATTGTGGGCCAAAGGGCCTGTTCCTGTATTCCAATCTATAAGTATTAAAATATTTGGAAGACAACAGTGACACCAAATGGTTGATTTTTTTTTTTTAACACTTTTCTGAGAAGAATGGACTTCTTCTGAAAAGAAGTCCAGCAAGATTTGTTATTTGTTTTTTTTTGTAATAGAGCTGCTGCCTTTCAGTGTGGGAAACCTGGATTTGATCCTGTTTGCAAGTTCTCCGTGTGATTGTATGGGTTTCCTCCAGGTGTATAGGAAGGAACTGCAGATGCTGGTTTAAACCAAAGATAGACACAAAATGCCGGAGTAACAGGCAGCATCTCAGCCAGATGAAAGGAAAGGTTTCCTTTCTTCCTGCCCTCACCCCCACATCAGTCTGAAGAAGGGTCACGACCCGAAATGTCGGCTATTACCTTCGCTCCATAGATGCTGCCTCACCCGCTGAGTTTCTCCAGCATTTTTATCTACCTAAAGCGAGGACATTTAGACTGGTCAGAGAACTGGGAAGGGGAGAGATGGAGAGAGAGGGAAAGCAAGGGTTACTTGAAGTTAGAGAAGACAATATCCATACCGCTGGGGTGTGGGAGAGAGATTTAGTGTTTAACAGGACTCCATCCCTCCCCTATCCCAGTTTTCCGACCAGTATGACTGTCCTTGTTTACATTTCATCTCTGTTTGCTTCATTATCACATTCTTTTAGCTAACCAGGATCTATTCTACATTTTCCTTTGTTTCTTCCGGGTACTCCAGTTTCCACCTACATCCCAAAGATGTGTGGGTTTGTAGGTTAATTAGCCTCTGTAAATTGCCTGGGACTGGTGTAGCTGGGACATTGTTGGTTGGTGTGGGCAAGTTGGGCCGAAGGGGCTGTTTCCACAGTGTATCACTCTATGACTATCACCTTAGAACTGGTGCAAACGGGTGATCGATAGTCAGCATGGACTCGGTAGGTCGAAAGGCCTGTGACTGACCATGGGTGATGCATCCTGGTCTGATGCAAGCCTTGGCAATGTCATATGGAGGACAGGCTGTTGCCCATGCAGCACGTCCCCCCTCTCCACGTCGCTGATCGATCCAAAGTTACAGTTTGGCACCAGCGCCATCGCAGGAGCTGCCAGAGCGAGGTTGTAGACAACGACGAACTGCCTTAGGGGCTCCAACTCCAGATTTTCTTGAGGTTTACTCCTGGAGCCTTTTCCATGGCTGGCTATGGCCACAAGGCAGTAAAAGTTTTAAATCAGAGTTTTCCCTCTCCTAGATGGACTGCCTTCCCAGGCTGATGAGCCCCATCTGCTCGAGACTCATGGGGGCGGGAGCATCTACCTTCCCGTACAGGTCTATAGTACCTGCCCACTGCCCACTGCATCGCTAAACTAAAGTAAACAAACCTCATACTGGGAACAATGATTGAGATTAAGGAAATTAATTACTTAGAGATAATTTTGGGAACGATGCTTGAGCAAAAACTAAGTTGGGAAAATCAAGATTACATGAACAGGGTTTGTACATTTGGAACAACTATAAATTCAAGGACTTTCAAGGTCCAAATATCCCATTTTCAAGGACCAAATCCAGCAAACATTAATGGTTTATCAGAGACTTGTATATAAATCGTTTGTTATTGGATGATTTGATTCTGTACCAAATAATAGTAAGTAAGAAGGTTGGCTGGTCTCCATCTCAGATTTGATTGAAAATCATGTTTTGCAAGAACACAGCAGAAAAATCAACTTTCAACTCAAAGTTCCTTCGAAGTTATGAACCATTGATAGAGCTGAAATTATTGCCAAATGCCCATTGGAATTTGGAATTGAGACCTTGTTTTCTGTTGTGTTACTTGTGTGCTCTGATAAGTGGTTTTTAATAAGTGAATAAAAGTTAGTGAGTGAATGCAAGCACCCAAAGACAGATCAGGGAAACTTCCCACATTTTCGTTCCCAGAGTGCATGCATTTTTCATTGCAATCCATTCAAAAAAGTTTGCACAATGAATTAAATTAATTGGATTGTCCAAACTTAGGAGACATTTCTTCCTCAGAGATAATGCGGTTAGTACACGGACCTAGGAACGCTGTTGCTATGGTGTAAGCTGACTCGAATCACTTAATCATGGCTGCAGACTTGTGTATAAACAAAAATGATTATAATGGGGCCCCCCATTAATGTGCCTTAATATAATAACATTAATGTGCGGCGCTGGCATGACTAACGTGGCGTTGGCATGACTAACGTGGCACTGCATACTCTGTACTTGAAAGCAAAGATACTAGAGCGGGTTCCCAAGATGGCTAGAAAAAATTACCTATGACCTACTACGGCTTTTTTGCCGAGTGGACCATCTTGCTCTAGTAACTTTGGTCTCGGCTGCCGAATCTCACCACTTCCCCGGGCGGGGCACACAGCACGTGGTCTGACTTTCCTGGGTCCTTGTGCTCCTCCCCTCCCTCCTACAGCGAACATTGTTCGCAAACATATCTAACAATGTTTCCTGACGTTTAATAATAAAATACATTATAACCTCGATGAAAAAAACGCCACATTACTTTGCATGATTTAATGTTTTTTATCATGAAGTGAATTTTCAAGGACTTTCAAGGATCTATGATAAATCCAAGGACTTTCAGGGCCTTGAAATACATTGTTTCCAATTCCAGGACTTTCAAGGACTGTACGAGCCCTGTGTGAAAATATCTTAACAAGGGTAAAATTAACAACAGTAACTTGCTCCATCTTGCATCTTATAACTAGCAGTTACACTCAAGTATGATAGAGCAAAGGGGATGATACAAACTGTAGAAGAGAGTTCTCAGCATTGCAGCACATCAGATCCTTGGACAAAATTCAATGGACAGTTCAGAAGCCCAATAATGGAAGGGAAGAAGCTGTGCCTGAGTCTGGTGGTCCATGCTCTCAAGTTTCTGTACCTTCTGCCAGACGCGAACAGGGAGAAGAAAGAATGATGAGGGTGAGACAAGTCTTTGATTATGTTAGCTGCTTTTCTGAGCCAGTGTGAAGTGTAGATGGAGTCAATGGTTGGAAGTTTGGTCTATGTGATGGACATGGCTACATCCATAACTCTGCAACTTCTTGTGGTCTTTGGCAGAACTATTCCCAAACCAAGCTGTGACGCAACCTAACAATATGTGTTCTATGGTGAATCTATAGAAGTTTGGAAGAGTCACTGGAGACATGCCACATTCCCTAAGTCTCCTAAGAAAGTAGAGGAATTGGTGTGCCTTCTTAACTTTCCTCAACGTGCTTGGTCCACGACAGATCATCGGTAATATTAACGCAAAGGATCGTGAAGCTTTCAACCATTTCGACATCGGCACCATTGATGCTGACTGGGGCAAGTACTCCACCATGCTTCCTGATGTCAATAACTAGTTTCTTCAACTTGCTGACTGACGGAGATTGGTTATTGTCCTTACCATGTTAGTAAGTCACAATCTCCTTCCAGCACTTCGTCACGTCATTGTTTGATTCAGACCACAAGTGAAGGCATCTGCAAACTTATGGATGGAATTAGAGCCAAATCTGGCCATACAGCCATGTGTGTAAAAGGGGTATGGTAGGGGAACTGAGAACACAACCTGGGGGGGGGGGGGGCATTGGTATTGAGAGTTATGGTGGTTGAGGTGTTGTCACCTATCCTCACTGATTGGGGTCGGTGGGTCAGAAAGTCAAGGATCCATTGGCAGAGGGCACAGCTGATTCTTAGGTCCCAGTGTTTGGACATGAGTTTGAATGGGATTATGGTGTTGAGTGCAGAGTTGCAGTTGCTACAGTGCCCTCCATAATGTTTGGGACAAAGACCCATCATTTATTTATTTGCCTCTGCACAATTTGAGATTTGTAATAGAAGAAAAAAATCACATGTGGTTAAAGTGCACATTGTCAGATTTTAATAAAGGCAATTTTTATAAATTTTGGTTTCACCATGTAGAAATTACAGCAGTGTTTATACGTAGTCCTCCCATTTCAGGGCACCATAATGTTTGGGCCACAGCAATATCATGTAAATTAAAGTAGTCATGTTTAGTATTTTGTTGCATATCATTTGCATGCAATGACTGCTTGAAGTCTGCGATTCATGGACATCACCAGTTGCTGGGTGTCTTCTCTTGTGATGCCCTGTCAGGCCTGTATTGCAGCAATCTTTAGCTTGTGCTTGTTTTGGGGGTTAGTCCCCAGTTTCCTCTTCAGCATATAAAAGGCATGCTCAATTGGGTTCAGATCAGGCGATTGACTGGGACACTCAAGAAATGACCATTTGTTAGCTTTGAAAAACTCCTTTGTTAGTTTAGCAGTATGTTTGGGATCATTGTCTTGCTGTAGAATTAACCACCGGTCAATGAATTTTGAGGTATTTGTTTGAACCTGAGCAGATAGGATGTGTCTATACACTTCAGAGTTCATTATGCTACAATCAGCAGTTGTATCATCAATGAAGATAAGTGAGCCAGTACCTTCAGCAGCCGTACATGCCCAGACCATAACACCCCCACCACCGTGTTTCACTGATGAGGTGGTATGCTTTGGATCTTGGCCAGTTCCTTCTCTCCTCCATTCTTTGATCTTACCATCACTGTAAGTTAATCTTCGTCTCATATGTCCACAAGACCTTTTTCCAGAACTGCGGTTGCACTTTTATGTACTTCTTGGCAAACTGTAACCTGGCCATCCTATTTTTGCAGCTAACCAGTGGTCTGCAACTTGCAGTGTGGCCTCTGTATTTCTGTTCATGGTGTCTTCTGCAGACAGTGGACAATGACAAATCCACACCTGACTCCTGAAGAGTGTTTCTGATCTGTCAGACAGGTGTTTGGGGATTTTCTTCATTATAGAGAATTCTTCTGTCATCGGCTGTGGAGGTCTTCCTTGGCCTGCCTGTCCCTTTGCGATTAGAAGCTCACAAGTGCTCTCTTTCTTCTTAATAATGTTCCAAACAATTGATTTTCGTAAGCCTAAGGCTTGGCTGATGTCTCTAACAGATTGATTCTTATTTCTCAGTCTCATAATGGCTTCTTTGACTTTTATTGGCACAACTTTTTTGGTCCTCATGTTGATAAACCACAATAAAAGTTCCCAACGGTGAAGAAAATATTGGAGGAAAGACTGGGTACTGAGAACTCTCTTATACCTGCATTAAGGAGGCGTTTAAACACACCTGAGCAATTACAAACACCTGTGAAGCCATGTGTCCCAAACATTATGGTGACCTGAAATGGGGGGACTATGTATAAACATAGCTGTAATTTCTACATGGTGAAACCAAAATGTATAAAAATCACCCTTTAATAAAATCTGACAATGTGCACTTTAACCATATGTGATTTTTTTATTTTACAAATCTCAAATTGTGGAGTAAAGAGGCAAATAAATAAAGAATGGGTCATTGTCCCAAACATTATGGAGGGCACTGTGGCTTCATAAGATCAGCAAAACTGGCATTACATCAGTCCTTTTCATTTAGGTGACTATAATATCTGAGGTTTTCAAGTGTGTAACCCTATTAAGGGATTTTAATCTCAAAATAATGCATTTATTTCTGCATTTCCCCCTTTAACAAATTCTCCATCTATATATGTCCACGTGTTAATCCAGCAAGTTCTTATTTCTGATTGTCTGAAGAAGGGCCTCGACCCGAAAAAGTCACCCATTCCTTCTCTCCAGAGATGCTGCCTGTCCCGCTGAGTTACTCCAGCTTTTTGTGTCTATCACTGTTTGAAAATCCTGATATACTTCATGCACTGTTTTCCCACTTGTGCTCTGCTGGTTACATTCACAAAATATTATTGGATTACAATTTTCCATTCAAAATAACCATATTGCCTGTTTTATCGTGTGTTTGAAACATGACCATCCATTTTTGTGTGGTAGAATGGAATAGAATGAGTTTTGCATATTCGAATAGCAAAAGAAACATGCAATGGAAGAATCGTATAGACTTCTGTCAGCTGTGGAGGTCTTCCTTGGCCTGCCAGTCCCTTTGCCATTTGTAAGCTCACCAGTGCTCTATTTCTTCTTAATGATGTTCCAAACAATTGCTTTTGGCAAACCTAAGGTTTGGCTGATGTCTCTAAAAGTTGTATTCTTGTTTCTCAGTCTCACAATGGCTTCTTTGACTTTCATTGGTACAACTTTGGTCCTCATGTTGATAAACAGCAAAAAAAAGTTTCCAAAGGTGTTGGAAAGACTGGAGGAAAGACTAGGTGCTGAGAGCTCACTTATATTTGCTAGCCAAGAATATAAAGGATAGTAAAAGCTTATTTAGGTATGTGAAGAGGAAAAAAATGGTTAAGATTAAAGTTATACCCTTGAAGACAGAAACAGGTGAATTTATTATGGGGAACAAGGAAATGGCAGACACGTTGAATGGGTACTTTGGCTCTGTCTTAACTAAAGATGATACAAACAATCTCCCAGATGTACTAGTGGCCAGAAGATCTAACTTGACGGAGGAAATGAAGGAAAGTCACATGAGGCAGGAAATGGTGTTGAGTAGACTGATGGGACTGAAGGCTGATAAATCCCCAGGGCCTGATAGACTGCATCCCAGGGTACTCAAGGAAGGGGCTCTTGAAATCATGGACAGATTGGTGATTATATTCCAATGTTCTATATATTTAGGATCAGTTCCTGTGGATTGGAGGGTAGCTAATGTTATCCCACTTTTTGAGAAAGGCGGGAGAGAGAAAAGAGGGAATTATAGACCAGTTAGACTGACATCAGTGGTGGGGAAGATGTTGGAGTCAATTATAAAAGATGAAATAGCAACACATTTGGATAGTAGTAACAGGATCGGTTCGAGTCAGCGTGGAATTACTTAGGGGACATCACGTTTGACTAATCTTCTGGAATTTTTTTAGGATGTAACTAGGAATACGGACAAGGGAGAGCCAGTGGATGAAGTGTACTTGGACTTTCAGGAAGCCTTAGATAAGGTCCTACATATGAGATTAGTGGGCAAAATTAGAGCACATGGCATTGGGGGTAGGGGACTGACATGGATAGAAAATCGATTTGCAGACAGGAAACAAGAGTTGGGATTAACAGGTCCCTTTCAGAATGGCAGGCAGTGACTAGTGGGGTACCGCAAGGCTCAGTGCTGGGACCCCAGCTATTTACAATATTGTGGCGTCAGCTGATACACAGACCACTTATGGTCGAACCCTCGTCAGTAGCTATGAGGGCTGGCACATGACGTCATGGGCTAGGGGGGTGTCCTGCTACATAAGCTTATCTCACCTCGAGATCTTCCCAGTCAACAGGTAGCTGAGCTCGAGACAACACCCTCGCTCAGCTACAGCAGCAATGACAATTACGTTAGCGGACCAAACTTACATGTAACACCTGAATAAAACTACTGTTTGAACCTGCCCGACGTCTGGCCTTTTCTGACCATGTTTGGTGCCGCTACATTAATGATTTACATAAAGGGATTAAAACTAACATTAGCAAATTTGTAGATGACACAAAGCTGGATGGCAGTGTGAACTGTGAGAAGGATGCTATGAGAATGCAGGTTGACCTTGGACAGGTTGGGCAAATTTAATGTGGATAAATGTGAGGTTATCCACTTTGGTGGCAAAAACAGGAAGGCAGATTATTATCTGAATGGTGTCAAGTTGGGAAAAGAGGAAGCACAAAGAGATCTGGGGGTCCTTGTTCATCAGTCACTGAAAGTCAGCATGCTGGTACAGCAAGCAGTGAAGAAAGTGAATGGCATGTTGGCCTTCATAACAAGAGTTGAGTTTAGGAGCAAAGAGGTCCTTTTGCAGTTGTACAAGGCGTATTCTTGCTATTGAGGGAGTGCTGCATAGGTTCACAAGGTTAATTTCTGGGATGGCGGGATTGTCATGTGTTGATAGAATGGAGCGATTGGGCTTGTATACATTGGAATTTAGGATGAGAGGGGATCTTATTGAAACATAAGTTTATTAAGGGATTGGACACGCTAGAGGCAGGAAACATGTTCCCGATGTTGGGGCAGTCCAGAACCAGAAGCCAGTTTAAGAATAAGGGGTAGGCCATTTAGAATAGAGATGAGGAAAAACTTTTTCTTCCAGAGTTGTGAATCTGTTGAATTCTCTACCTCTGATGGCAGTGGAGGCCAATTCTCTGGATGCTTTCAAGAGATAGATAGAGATCTTAAAGATAGCAGTCAAGTGATATGGGGAGAAGGCAGGAACAGGGTACTGACTGTGGATGATTAGCCATGATCACAGTGAATGGTGGTGCTGGCTCAAAGGGCCAAATGGCCTCCTCCTGCACCTATTGTCTGTTGTCTATTAAGGAGCCATTTAAACACACCTGAGCAATTACAAACACCATGTAATTTCTACATGGTGAAGCCAAAATGAGTAAAATGGCCTTTATTAAAATCTGACAATGTGCACTTTAACCACATGTGATTTTTTATTTTACAAATCTCAAATTGTGGAGTGCAGAGGCAAATAAATAAATGATGGGTCTTTGTCCCAAACATTATGGCGGGCACTGTAAATAGTAGTTAGGACATAAACATAGTTTAACAATATTGTCTAGGTTTTCTGGAGGTGCGTTTAGGGCTTGGGAGATAGCATCTGCTGTGGATCTGTTAGGACAGGAAATAAACTGCAATAGATCAAAGCTGGCTGGGAGCTGAAGTTAGTGTGCAATTGGCAATTTCTCAAAGCGCTTCATGATGGCGGATGTCAGAGCCACTGGACGGCAATCATTAAGGCACACTGCTTAATGTTTCTACAGCACCTGGACAATAGTGGTATTTTAAAGCAGGTGAGGATCTCAGAATGAAGTAGAGGGGTTAAAAGTGTCTGCGAATCTCTGCCAGCTGAACTGCACTGGCTCTGAGGATGTAGTCAGGAACTCCATGTGGACCAGTTGTTTTCCGTGGATTCAATCAGGAAAGCTGATCTTACATTTATTGAACTGAATATTTTATTGTAACGTGACAAGTCACGGTAAAAAAATTTTGCTTACATACCCAAGGTATGCAAATAGTCACACATAAAGGGCACATAAAGTTACAAACCCCGCGCCAGATCCCCCCCTCAAGGCCCAGGCTCCAGCCTCGGCTTCACCGCAGCACCTCTGGAAGGTGTCAGTAACCGCTGGTATCGGCACAGCCAAGACTGGTGGCATTTCACCACTGACCTTCTATTCAAAGCGGGCAGAGAATGTGTTGAATCTATTGTGGAGGGACCCATTGTTGCTAGTGATATCACCCAGCTTCGCTTTGTAGCTTGTTCTAGCAAGCAAGTCATGCTACAATCTACGGGTATCCCAGTCATTGCCTTGGAGGCCAGTGTGGATTTTGAAACCAAGGATCGGAATTATAAGGTAATACGGTTTGCAATCTAAGATCAAGAGAACAGAAGAATGGAGATAATAAGAATTTGGATGCAGCCAAGTTATTGAAAGGCATCATTGGACTTCTCAATAATTGGAAATCTCTGATATCCAGGATTGGATATGAACAGGCAGCGAGATAAATCATGGAAAGTAAAACTGTTGAGAGAGGTGGTGAGGGAGTTACATATCAGCAGACCTTTGAATAGAATATATGAAGGCTGGAACTATTGTTACGGATGCTTGTCACGCTGTCCATTCCCTCACCTCTGCTCAAACCCAAATGTCTAGTCTTAAGAGATTCTTCTTAATTTGTATCAAACTCCTGAACCAATCACCTTTTTTACACCTCCTTCCTGGAAGTGCTACCATGTACTTTAACTCTTTACACCACCTCATTCGGTAATTTCATTATGCACTACTATTATTTTACACTACTTCAGATCGCATTGCAATAGAACCATATCGCATCAAAACAGGCCCTTCAGTCCAACTCGCATATGCTGACCAAGATGTCCCATTCGTTGGCAATTTTTGCACCATTCTGCTGCTTTGCACTAGTCGTTGTAGTACTTATCATTACATGCATACTCGGAGTATGATGTGAATTTCATTGCACTCCAGTGTATATGAAAATAAACTAATCTGAATCTGACTGTGGATTTTTGAGCCCAAAATGTCAGTATTTAACTGTCATATGCATTTCTAATTTTATTAATACTTCTATTAATAAAATTCTAACTGAAAAAAAATGGTCCTATTTTGTTGTTCTAATAATTATAAAAGGCAGTTGGAAAATACCTGTGTAATATTGACTTAAGCATTCAAAACCACAGGCCTAGAATTTGCTATAAAAATAACCAATTACTGGCATGCTGAATGAGCAGATAACAAATCAATAAAAATCAAGTTTATAGTGAAGCTTGCAAAATGGGAATAACCACAAAGTCCTGCAACAAATTAAGGAATTACACAATTAATTAAGTAAATAAGAATTAAGCAATCTTAGAAAGTTCAGACTGGTATTTCATGTCATAAAGCCCCTTTTCCTGTCATCGCATTTCACCTGGAGATCCAAGAAAGCAGTAATTCTCATAGCCATGTCTCATTCCTGCGGGAAGCTGTTTGAGGCTTTCTTAATCTTATTTTTCAATTTTTTTCTCTATTTGTTTTCAGTTTCACTTGATCAAATTGCTTTTCTCTGTCTTCATTTATCTAATTCACATAATTTCCTTTGGTGCAGTTCATTTGCATCTCTCTTCGTTAGAGAGAATGGAGCAGCTAGGCTTGTACACTCTGGAGTTTAGAAAGATGAGAGGGAATCTCATTGAAACATACAAGATTGTTAAGGGCTTGGACACGCTAGAGGCAGGAAAAATGTTCCCGATGCTGGGGGAGTCCAGAACCAGGGGCCACAGTTTAAGAATAAGGAGTAAGCCATTTAGAACGGAGACGAGGAAACACTTTTTCCTCACAGAGAGTGGTAAGTCTGTGGAATTCTCTGCCTCGGAGGCCAGTGGAGGCAGGTTCTCTGGATGCTTTCAAGAGAGAGCTAGATAGGGCTCTTAAAAATAGCGGAGTCAGGGGATATGGGGAGAAGGCAGGAACGGGGTACTGATTGGGGATGATCAGCCATGATCACATTGAATGTGATCTCGAAGGGCCGAATGGCCTACTCCTGCACCTATTGTCTATTAATTTATTTTGTTAGGGAGATAAGTTATAAGTTGTTAGGGTTATGTTATAGCAAGTGCTTTGTGGCACAGATATGGAGCATTGAAAAAGATTTGGGTCACACCTTTCACAAGATGCCCAACACCAGTAAATTCTGGTCACTCAAAGAAAACGCATTTTGCTAAAAAAATATCCATATAGGTCAACTTTAAAATTTATTATTCTAAAATTTAACTTACATTAAGAAATTAAATATAAAGCTCAAAAATCTAAATTACTTAGTTTGGAAGTCAGAGGCAACTAATGGAAAATCTCCTAACATTATATACACATGCAGAACGATGGGCCAGGAACAATTGTTTGATGCATGTTTCAAGGTCAGTTTATTGTCACATGTACCAGTTAAGGTACAGTGAAATTTGAGTTACCATACTAAGTGAAAAGCAAGTATAATTGAATTTAAGAGACATTCGGCCCTGGAGCGATGCCAAGATATAAATTCTTTTAATTTGATTCAATGTGAGAAATATTGTTTTTGTGAGTCAGTAATTTCTTCCAGAATTTTCAACCCAGTCGGTGTCAGCATTACTAATTTCCAGTTATTGTGTGGATGAGCTGCATGGAGTGAAAAATTCTAATAATGCATTTTCAATATCTTTTCAATGTGACAATTCAATGATAGTGCAGGAAAACATAATTGTCCATTGGAATGTAATTAACAGTTGTGCACTAAAGATTGAAAACGAAGACAATTGCATTGAATTATCATTGTCTGCAGTGGCCAAACCACTTCCCTCAAATATTTCCTCACCCCCCCCCCCACCCACCTCCACATCACCACGCCCTCAGTCCCTCCCGCCAACATCTCCAATTTAGGAGTGACTCAGTAAACTTATAGAAGCATATATTGAAACTGCAAAAATTGCACAAGAGCAGCTATCAAATGTGTTAGGGTGATTAGTGAATAAATAAACTCGCACAGGGAACTGCAGATGCTGGAATCTTGATTAAAACACAAAATGCTAGAGCAATGCAGCAAGCCAGGGCAGCATCACAGATTTTAAGGTAAATTAATGGTGATTGCCTTTGAAAAACATTTAACATGAAAAGCGTAAATCATTATCAATTTGATTTTCTCCAGTGTCAGTTAGATGCAACTATATCTGTAGCCTGAAAAGATTGATCATTTTTCCACTGTGCATTCACAATTAATCTGTTCCTGTTCAATCGTCTTGCCGTGTTGTCATAGTATCAATGACCAATCATCTGATCAGTACTTGATGTTTATTACCTTGATGCATATAGGGCCCATGTTCATGTACAGCTGAAATTGTATATTCAGAGTGGATGGCAGTCTCCACTGTAGCCCTTGAGGCCTCAAGAGATAAGGTGAAGAGGTCCTTTGCCTGCACGGGACCTCTAGGAACATGATTAAGTGGTAGCATGAAGATGCAGTAAGTTGTCAAGAAGTCAAATTTCAAAGACCGATGAAGTGCTTGACAAATATTAATCGCCTTGCAGTCAAGATTAGTGAATGCATCATCAAAACCTCCTTTCTGTGAACGATCATAGTTTAGCAACGAAACATACAATAAACATCAGACACCCATCAAACACACTCATACTTTGCAATCTAACATCCAAATGGTACACCTAAGCATCACACCCATGTCTCTGTAAGAATGGAAACATGAGATAAAATGGATAGCAACCAGGGGATCCAGTCACAGAACACTTATGCTTGGACCACCAAGGCCTACTGGATCTCCCGGTTGCTTACCATTTTAACTCCCCTTCCCATTCCCATACTGATCTTTCTATCCTGGGCCTCCTCCATTCGCAAAGTAAGGCCACTTGGGTAGCTTTCAACTCAATGATATGAACATTGAGTTCATCAATTTTAGGCAACTAAACCCCCCCCCCCCCACACACACACACTCCACTGTGCCTCATCTGGATTTGCCTATTCCTCACCAACTCCATCTACATTATTTCCTCGAGCTTCACAATTTGCAACTCTTTTGTCTCTCACCTGTCTTTTCATCTCTGGCCTTTGTCCAAACATCTGCCGATCAAACCCTCCCCTCACCTGTATTTGTCTATTGCCACCAAGGTTTGTTCTATCCCTCCTCTCTTCCAGCATTTTTCCCCACAGCACCTCCCCCGCCCTCGTAATCCGTCAGAAGAGGGCCCTTACCCAAAGCATCACCTATCCACGTTCTTCAGAGATGCTGCCTGACCCACTGAGTTAATCCAGCACTGTCTATTTTTTCCTCAGGAGGATCAGATTGATCATGTGTTCAGATTAATACCCAGTTCAGTCGGATAACCTGCTCATGGGGTCTGAGTTTGCACTATGCAGGACACATGCAGGCAGATTGGATTGGAATCATGGCCAGCACAGAAATGGTGGGTCAAAGGGCCAGTTCTGCTATATTCTCGATGCTTAAATATTACATTATACATTCATTGGTACATTTTTCCTTAATTTGTCTAAACTATGCTCACAGAAATCTATACAATTCTTCCATTGCATCTTTTTTTTGCTATTCTAATGTGCAAAACTCATACTATTCCATTCTACCACACAAAAAAGGATGGTCATGTTTCAAACACACAATAAAACCTAGGCAATATGATTATTATGAATGGAAAAATTGTAATCCAATAATATTTTGTGAATGTAACCAGCAGAGCACCAGTAGGGAAACAATGCATGAAGTATATCAGGATTTTCAAACAGCGATATTAGACACAAAAAGCTGGAGTAACTCAGCGGGACAAGCAGCATCTCTGGTGAGAAGGAATGGGTGACGTTTTGGGTCGAGGCCCTTCTTCAGACAATCAGAAATAAGAACTTGCTGGTCTAACACGTGGAAATAGATAGATGGAGAATTGGTTAAAGGGGGAGATGCAGAAATAAATGCATTATTTCGAGACTAAAATCCATTAATAAGGTTACACACGTGAAAACCTCATATATTATAAATGAAAAGGACAATTTTGCTGATCTTATAAAGCTTCAGTGCCCTCCTTAATGTTTGGGACAAAGACGCATCATTTATTCATAGTCCCCCCATTTCAGGGCACCATCATGTTTGAGACGCATGGATTCACAGGTGTTTGTAATTGCTCAGGTGTGTTTAAATGCCTCCTTAATGCAGGTATAAGAGGTCACTCAGCACCTAGTCTTTCAATCACCTTTGGAAACTTTTATTGCTGTTTATCAACATGAGGACCAAAGTTGTGCCAATGAAAGTCAAAGAAGCCATTATGGGACTGAGAAACAAGAATAAATCTGTTAGAGACATCAGCCAAACCTTAGGCTTATCAGAAATCAACTGTTTGGAAAATCATTAAGAAGAAAGAGAGCAGTGGTGAGCTTACTAATCGCAAAGGGACTGGCAGGCCAAGGAAGACCTCCACAGCTGATGACAGAAGAATTCTCTCTATAATGAAGAAAAATCTCCAAACACCTGTCCGACAGATCAGAAACACTCTTCGAGAGTCAGGTGTGGATTTGTCAATGATCACTGTCCGCAGAAGACTTCATGAACTGAAATACAGTCTACACTGCAAGATGCAAACCACTGGTTAGCCGCAAAAATAGGATGGCCAGGTTACAGTTTACCAAGTACTTAAAAGTGCAACCAGTTCTGGGAAAAGTTCTTGTGGACAGATGAAACTATTAACTTGTATCAGGGTGATGGCAAGAGCAAAGTATGGATGAGAGAAGAAACTGCCCATGATCCAAAGCATACCATCTCATCTGTGAAACACAGTGGTGGGGATGTTATGGCCTGGGCATGTACTGCTGCTGAAGATATTGGCTCACTTATCTTCGTTGATAATACAATTGCTGATGGTAGTAGTATAATGAATTCTGAAGTGTTTAGACTCATCCTAACTGCTCAAGTTCAAACAAATGCCTCAAAACTCATTGCCCGGCAGTTCATTCTACAGCAGGACAATGATCCCAAACATACTGCTAAAGCAGCAAAGGAGTTTTTCAAAGCTAAAAAATGGTCAATTCTTGAGTGGCCAAGTCAATCACCCGATCTGAACCCAATTGAGCATGTCTTTCATATGCTGAAGAGAAAACTGAAGAGGACTAGCCCCCAAAACAAGCATAAGCTAAAGATGGCTGCAATACAGGCCTGGCAGAGCATCACCAGAGATGACACCCAGCAACTGGTGATGTCTATGAGTCGCAGACTTCAAAGCAGTCATTGCATGCAAAGGATATGCAACAAAATACTAAACATTGTGTTTAAGAAGGAACTGCAAATGCTGGAAAATCGAAGGTAGACAAAAATGCTGGAGAAACGCAGCGGGTGAGGCAGCATCGATGGAGCAAAGGAAATAGGCAACGTTTCAGGTCAAAACCCTTCTTCAGACTGATGCGAGGATGGGGGGCGGTAAGAAGAAAGGGAGAGCTGAGAAGGGGAGGAGAAAGTAGGGGCTACCTGAAATTAGAGAAGTCAATGTTCATACCGCTGGGGTGCAAACTGCCCAAGCGAAATATGAGGCGCTGCTCCTCCAATTTACGGTGGTCCTCACTCTGGCCATGTAGGAGGCCCAGTTCAGAAAGTTCGGATTTGGAATGGGAGGGGGAGTTGAACTGCTGAGCCACTGGGAGATCAGGTTGGTTATTGCAAACCGAGTGGAGGTGTTCGGCGAAGCGATCGCCAAGCCTACGCTTGGTCTCACCGATGTAGAGCAGCTGACATCTAGAGCAGCGGATGCAATAGATCAGGTTGGAGGAGGTGCAGGTGAACCTTTGCCGCATCTGGAAAGACTGCTTGGGTCCTTGAATGGAGTCAAGGGGGGAGGTAAAGCGACAAGTGTAGCATTTCCTGCGGTTGCAAGGGAAAGTGCCCGGAGAGGGGGTGGTGCGGGTGGGAAGGGCTTCAATACTAAACATAACTACTTTCATTTACATTACATTGCTGTGTCCCAAACATTATGGTGCCCTGAAATGGGGGGACTGTGCTGTAAATTCTACATGGTGAAACCAAAATGTATAATACCCTTTATTAAAATCTGACAATGTGCATGTTAACCACGTGAATTTTTCTATTACAAATCTCAAATTGTGAAGTACAGAGGCAAATAAATAAATGATGGGTCTTTGTCCCAAACAATATGGAGGGCACTGCAAGTAGGAAATCAAGCAATGGATGAGAATGCAAAGAATCTGTAAATGGATTAGTTAAGTGAAGCTGGCGGCTGCTGTCAGGAAAGTATAAACATATGCACTTTGGTAGCAACAGTGGGAAAAAAAATTCTGCAGTGATTTGAACTGGTAAATGTGGATGTACAAAGGATTCTTGATATTAGTTCACAAATTGCAGAAATAATTTGGCCATTAATTGTAGAATCGGAAGGCAAATAGTGTGTTGGTTGTTATTTCAATGAGGTTAAAATACAGAAGAATTCCTTCTGATGCTGCTGGGACTTGGCAATGACCAAATTGAATACCATGCATAGCTTTGATCTACGAAGGATGCATTTGTCTCAGGATTTGCTGCTGAGTAGATTCATAGATTGATTCCTCATAAGGTGATTATCCTATTTGATTGAGCCAAACTTGCCTACACTCATTGGAGCTCGTTAAAAAGATGCAATCTCAGTGAAACATAGATATTCAAGATGTACAAGGTAAATACTTGGGGACCATTTCCTCAACCCATGTACTAAGGAAACGGTTTTATGACTGAAATGTGGAGAAACCTTTGGAAATTTCCACACCTGAAGGTTGCGAGTTGTTTTGTCTATTTGATGTCTATTTCAGCAGTGTAGGAATCGGGGGCTGGAGACATTGAGAAGATATCAGGCAGATTTTTAATTTAAGTATCACCTATGCTCTTTTCCAAGTTTTCTAACATTCAACCCTAACAAAGCCCAGAAATGACTGATACTCACCAGCTGGCCTCCTTGGGTTCTCTTTTGCCAGCTTCAATACTTTTGGCAATTCCAACCCTAGACAAACTATGTGCCTGCTACGCCTTTGGGTAGATCGATCAGCGTCTTCCAAAGCCTCCGTTTTTCCATTGTGATTCTGTCAGTTGCTCACAGGTCTGTTCCCAGAAATTGAAACAATACTTTCCAAATGTCGTTCCATTTCTGCCCACACTTTCAAAACAGCAATTGTTTTTTCTTCAGATACCCACCTTCAGTTCCAAAGCATGTCAAGAAAAAACTAATTTATACAAATGGGTGACTGTAGAAAGTTAGTCAGCAGCTGCATTCAAATCCCGATGCAAATTTTTTTATTTTGCAGTCTTCCAAAACTAACAAAAATTTAATATGAAAGAGCTAAAAGGCTATCTAATAGATCACAGGATCATCTTAGTATTGAAGTGCACGTTGATTTAAAAACACCTCTATATTCAGATATTTAAGATTACCCCGAGATTTATGGAATTTATATCTGCATCTCTATGCTACATCAGTTTAAAACAAGGGATTATCAATCAACTAGTTTCTCGAGAGGTTTCAAAATTGCTCTGGTAAAATGGCTTAGGCAACACGAGCTACGGCTCTTGGAATTCTCACCTCAGATGATCAAAGTAAAGATAATTACTTTAACATATTCAACAAAGTCTATATTAAAACATTCTGATTCAACCAAAATATATTTTATGAACTATGATGGTATGTTTACAACTGGAGTGCCCTCTTGCTCTAAATTCTCACGTACCGCTGAATTTTACTCACTATCCTTTTTGTCATGTCTGTCCCATTGATTCCACATACATTCCATTATCTTTCTTTGACTCTACCTCTGACTAACCCTTTTGAGATCTCTAATACCTCATTACTGGTGAAATCTGATAACACTACGTAACAATTTATCATCTGTTGAGAGAAGGTACAAAAATTAAGCACTCGACAGCAGAATGCATTATTGTACAAATTGAGCACAGGAGCATGTTCTTGAGACTGATTTTCCCTAAAAAAAACAAGATATGAGGAAATCATTCAATAAACATGCTGTTTAAATAGACAATTCATTCAATTCACAGCACAATGCAGAAATATGCCTGCAGAGAAAGTGAAAACATCAAATACGCAAATTAATGAAATGAGACAATTTGATCTTTTAACCTTTAATTATACATGAAACAGCAATTCAAATTTTGTGATAGAGGCAGGACCGATGGTGCATGGGAGGATAAAGTAATTTGTGGGATATTAGCGCAGGCATAAAACAGCAATTTATTTTTAAAGTATAATAGAACAATAAGCATTTTATTGAGGTGCATATAAAGTATGGGAATATTAATGACTATGAGAAAGAATAGACCTTTTTAAAATTTATGATTGCAATGTTCTATTCCTTGGATAACTATCTGAATAATAAAAGTTCAGTTTGCAAAGCCATTCCAAAATAACCTTTACTAAACAAAAAATTATATTAGCACTGTATTAGAATAAGGGCTCCAACTTAGGATTAGAGTCCCCTAGCCTGACATTTCTACAATGTCAGCAATAAAAACTGAACTTTCTAAATCAAAGACATGTAATTTTGCATTCATGCAATGCTTTCACTTCCTTAATACATATGCTATTGCATATATTCTTTTACATTCTGCCTCTAATATTGAACATTTTTCTCTCACTACCCCAGAATCAGAACATAAAAGAAATTAACCACATTGAATTTTTCTGACCGAGTACATTCCATTATTTTTGAAACATGGGAAGAGTTAAATCTTCCAGCTGATTTTTTTTAGGTCAATCATTAAAATACATCTGTATTGATAGTGACTCTGTAGAGGTCTGCAAAATATGTATGATTTCATACAACATACTGAACTAGAGACAAAAATACATGCAATGTCGTGTGGATATTAAGGCTACTGATCTAATCTTAAAATATTTTCAAATGAGTGAAATCAGGAATTTACATATAGTATCACACCACTACCCATGACAGGTGCAAATTGGTATTTGGGACAACATATAAACAACATACAAAGATTAAATCAAAGGAGAATTAAGAATTTAGAAAGTAAAAGGTCAGGTGACCAAGAAATAGCTCCAAAGTCCGCTAAACTTTCTATTTTTGCATTACTAATTTCACCAAGTACCGCACCAACTGATGTCAGTATAATAGTTGGGTTACTAGAAAAAAAACAGAACTACTACATTTTAATCAGGGAACTTCATGATGTAAATGCATAGAAGTTATACATATCGATGCTAATTCACACTCGATGTCTTCATACTAGTTAATTTAATTTCAACATATGCAAGAACGAAGCAATGAAATTATTTATGATAATGATTTCATGTACACAATGCACTTTTAAACAACTTGGGCACTTTAAACTCTAAATATGCACCCCTATCAACGTCATAGATTTTAAATGACCGTGGACATTATAAACACATGACAACTATAGGATCACATTAGGAGACTGCCAAATTTAAATACATTGAAAACAGTGTGCTAAAATAAATTAAATAGCCTTCAAGGTATGAACAGTGATTTAAGTACTGTGCTTATAAAAAGTCCATTTTGTTTCTATTAGGCTATTGGTACCTATTGAAAATGCACATTATAAATTAAGGCAATTACATCACTGAGACTCAATATATGTGGTATATGTAAACAGGAGACTATGGGCTCAGTATCTCCTAAATTGGTTGATTTCCTGTAAAGTAGTACTTAGAAAAAATGAAAATGTGAAACCACATCATAAATTAACTCATGCCATAACACTTGCTAAAGAAGTACTGGATTTATTAAGCTAATGAGTCATTTAAGAGGAGGGAATAAAAATCACTTCCATGATAGTTTCTTGCCAGAAGGGCAAACATTCAAAGTGAGGAAATTATATTTAAAAGATATTACAGATCAAAAAATGAAAATCAAACTGAAGTATATTTACTTAGGACAGTTTCATCAATGGTCGTATCAAACATCTAGCATCTCCTTCCTTGACCAATGCACTTTTCTGAAGCCTATGTAATACAGTGTACAAAAAAAGGAGCATTGCATTCAAATGGTTGCACACACATTTTTAAAAATTATATTTCAAAATGTCAAGAATAATTTGGGTAAGAAATTTGCATACCTTCCGGTTTGTTTCACATTTGGCAAAATATTAATTCAATTTATTTGCTTTATTGAGTACAATAATTTTCACAATGGCATTATAATGGATTTATCGGTTTGAACTAAAAATTACATGATATCCCAATTGTTTAAAAATAGCTAAAATTAACTTTAAATAAATCCTAAAACAGAAAAGATTCTGAAGAGCCAAGCATTTTGAAATCTCAGATCAATGACCAAACTACACTCATTAATTATTAGTATTAAACAAATTCAAATAAAAGGTTATTGGTTTCTCACTTGCACTCAATTTCTGTAATTCATCTAAGAGGGTGAGCTTAAAAAGACAGGAATTACTGATAAAAGTTTAGAATGGCAGAAAGTGCTTGACAAAGTTATAGCGCTCAAATGCTTTTTGAGACAAGAGTATAAGGGCAAATGCAGTAATGAGAACCAACACGGAAAAGCCAATTTTGTGTTCAAGTGTTCTGTAGAGGTTGCCATGAGCAGTGAAGTTCCAATAATCATGTTCCTTGAAGATACCAGGCATTTCCAAGGATTGTATCATTAGTGTTGTGAATCTGATAGAGTATCTCCATTCAGTTACTACTTGCTTCTGTTCCGCTCCTGCAAATATCAAGAAATATTGAGCATTTATTACTTTAAAAAAGGATCACACATGCACCCGCATTAAATGTAAGGATCTGCAAATACTAATTCATACCGACATGGGATTGTCAGTGGACACTTAACATTTGTCCTTCTAATTGGCCTGCCAGTTATTGGTTACTTCCTTTTTGCAGCTATAAATTGATAGAATGGTGAAAGGAAGCAACAACTTGTAAAAATGTCCCTGGCACGAATGGGCAAATATACCTTCTCAACCAATGAGAGTTTTTAGGCAAATTTATTTCCACATCAGAAAAAGATTGTGCCACAAAATAAAAGATAGAGCTCAACGAGGCATTATATTAGGAGGGAACAAAAGTCTATCTGACTGGTAATAAAGATTAAAAAGGTAAATTTAAAATAAAGCAGTTTATTATCTGCCCATTTGATATCTATTGGTTTGCTTTCAAATATGCCCTAAAATTTGTTTAAACCCCCCCTTCCCATAATGCGTTATAGTTAACATAGAAACAATAAGCAAGAACCAGGCTTCAATCTATTTCCAATTAATTTATTGATGGTTGGAACCAGTGATTGGTTTTGAAGTCTCACAGATAGCTGTGTCAAACAGCCACTTAAGTGATCTAGAATTGTACAAATATGTTGAGCAATGCACTAAAGAGAGGTGTGAAATGTCATGGCTAAGAAAAGCTATCAATGGACAAATGGGCCTATTAGCATAACTACATTTGTCAGAATTAAGGTTTTTGACCAGAGAGAGAGAGAGAGAGAGATTCAGTAAAGGCTCATTACATTTACAATTCTGGACACCCAAATGTTTCTTTAATTCTAATTGATGCGTTTATTAGTAGATGTTAATAGTAGTAGGACATCATGGGGCATATTTATCTTTTGTTGAACAAGATGATATGAAAACAGGGGAGAAAGTTACCTGGTTCTTCAAGCCTGCCCCGCCATGCAATATGACTATATCTCAACTTCTGGCTAATTCCTCATAGCCCTGAATAAGCCAGTTCGGTATTTCGACTGCGCATGCACAGGTCATGGGTCGCTCGGGATAAACACTTTCGGCGGCCATTCCGCTGCGTGTGTGCAGAACTGCGTCTCGTCCCTAACCAGCCGCCACTGGGCCTTCCCCGTCCGTCCCTGTCCCCTCCCGAGTGTCCCGTCCGAGGGGGGACAGGGCAGGCGGGAGCAGCGCCGTGGTTGGGATGGATGGGAGTGGGGATTTCCACGGGCGCATGGAACAAATGACCTAATGTTTGCGTTGAGTGAACTGAATGTTTTTAACGTCCTCACCGTACACCGGCGTTTTGTGAGTGATTGGATCCCAGCTTCAGCTCAACCAACGTCGGTCACATTATACGGACAGGCGGCGAGGGATCAGGAGCTGATGTGAGGCATCGGCGATGCTCTGGAATCCTAGTCGGCCGCCACAAAGCAGCGGGTTCAAGAAGGCATGCCCGACCCGGGGAGTAAAGGTGTCAGTTCTTCCAGCGGTGGGCGGAGAGGCACTAGCTACTGCGGGCCGCTCACCTATCGGGCGCTGGCTCCTCGATCCCGGGATCCAACCACTCTCACAAAACGCCGGTGTACGACGAGGACGGTAAGAACACTCAGTTCACTCAACGCACACTTTAGGTCATTTGTTCCTTGCGCCCGCGGAAATCTCCAGCGTGGTCGAGACGAGGGGCTTCTGAAGTTGCATTCTATCGATGGAGGACATTTTCTCGACTCTCCTTGAAGCAACGAGCCATGGCTTTACCAGTGGTTGTCTGTCTAACTGAAACCTCTCTCACCGTCTCCCACTCGCATCTGCCCCCTCTCTCTCGCTGTTACACCCTGCTCTCACCCGCTACCAGGCACCCCGTTCGCTTTTTTAAAAATTCTCGAATAACCTTTGACAAATCCCATGATTCCTTGCATTTTTCGGAATACCGAACTGGCTTATTAACAAGCTTTCAAAAAAAACGATCTACTTCTTTAAATACCTCCAATAATGTAACTGCCATAATTCACCAGGTTATAGATTTCCAGACTCATCCTTCCTCCTCCTCCTCTCGCCCTTCCATGTGAGAAAAATGTTCAATGTACTCAGTTGACCATTCCTTACCTTGGAAATATCTCCCCTCGTTAAGACTGTACCGCCGTTGATTGGTAGAATCAACACTATCCTGCCATGTCCCTTTAGGATCTTAGGTTTCACAAAGATCACCATCATCCTTTGAAATTCCCAGTAACACAGATTCAACTTTAGCTGCTTGTGAGACGGAAACCTTGTCAATCAAGGAATTTTCTCTCTTTTGGACAGCCTCCATTGTTAAAATATCCTCTTTTAAATGTGTCAAAACTATGCATAGTACCTCATAGGTGCCACCTCACCCACACCCTGTGCAACTGTAACAATACTTCCCCATGTTTAAACTCAAACCACCTTTGCCCTTTGCTTTCATAACTGTTTGCTGCACCTGCTGGCTAACCTTTGCACAGTACAAGAATACTTAGATCTCACTGCATGTCACCCAATTTGCAGTTTCATCTTGTTTGGATAACAGTCTATCTTTTGATTCCTCTGCCACATTAAACTCCATTTGCCAACTCACTCACCATAACCCTGTTGCAGAATCCAAATATCCCCATGGCAATGCGCTTTTTTCTATTGTAGTCATCAATATTTGAAGGATGCAAGCAAAAGGAGCGGACTCTAACTCAGTATTATCCAACTATGATTTTTCTTTATAGACCTTAATTGAAATTTGTTGGCGTTTATCCATATCCAATAAATAACTCCATTTTAAACACAAATTTCGACATTTAAAATTAATGAGAAAAAATGTTCAGAGGCAGATTCCAGAACAATCCCAGTAGACTGCAATTTCTTTACATTGCATCTGCAGATATTAAAACTTGATACATAATTAACCATTTAACAGTGGATACATTACTGTGGTTTTAATTACAGAAATAATGTTCTATCAAGTGTCCAGCAGTATTAATACAACCAGTTTATGATCAATACTTTCAGCGCCAACATGTTCAAAGTAATTACAAAATGCTTCCAACATTAAATGTTATTAAAAATACACCTGGATTTTCAATTAGTATCATCTTTGTGACTCAATTGATAGGTAATCCCCACATTATAGAATGATTACATTCTCAGAAAACTGTCCACATCCCAAGTTTTTAAAATGAGAACCCTCTTTTCCCATTGAATCCCATGTTGGAGCAGAGATGCATTCCTACAGGATGTTGTTCTTATAGTCAATGACAAAAAGGCCAACATTACACTTAGGGTATTGACAAGGCCCATGCAAAAGAAACAAATGTTTCCATTCAACAATTTATAGGTAAACAATATTGTGGGCAATGAGATTTGGACATGATGTCACTTAGTTGATTGGATTGGCAGTCAGAGCCCCCCCCTTGACACAATCTCTCCTGTGTGAGAAAGTGTGAACTGCTGCTGTCCTCTTCTGCGAGGCATTTTCTCTGAATTGGGAAAGTAGGGATATCAGGTAAAGGGGAGGGAATCAACAATCAGGGTTCATAGAACATACAGTGCCCTCCATAATGTTTGGGACAAAGACTCATCATTTATTTATTTGCCTCTGTAATCCACAATTTGAGATTTGGAATACATAAAAAATCACATGTGGTTCAAGTACACATTGCCAGATTTTAATAAAGACCATTTTTACATATTTTGGTTTCACCATGTAGAAATTGCAGCAGTGTTTATACATAGTTCCCCCATTTCAGGGCACCATAATGTTTGGGACACAGCAATGTCATGTAAATGAAAGAAGTCATGTTTAGTATTGTGTTGCATATCCTTTGCATGCAAAGGCTGCTTGAAGTCTGCAATTCATGGACATCACCAGTTGCTGGGTGTCTTCTCTGATGATGCTCTGCCAGGCATGTATTGCAGCCATCTTTAGCGTATGCTTGTTTTGGGGACTAGTCCCCTTCAGTTTTCCCTTCAGCATATAAAAGGCATGCTCAATTAGGTTCAGATTGTGCGACTGACTTGGCCACTCAAGAATTGACCATTTTTTAGCTTTGAAAAACTCCTTTGTTGCTTTAGCAGTATATTTGGGATCATTGTCTTGCTGAAGAATGAACCACCAAGTTTTGAGGCATCTGTTTGAATTTAAGCAGATAGGATGTGTCTATACGCTTCAGGATTCATTATGCTACTACCATCAGCAGTTGTATCATCAATGAAGATAAGTGAGCCAGTACCTTCAGCAGCCATACATGCCCAGGCCATAGCACCCCCACCAGTGTTTCACAGATGAGGGGGTATGCTTTGGATCTTAGGCAGTTCCTTCTCTCTGCCATACTTTACTCTTGCCATCACTCTGATACAAGTTAATCTTCATCTCTTATGTCCATAAGACCTTTTCCCAGAACTGTGCTTGCTCTTTTAAGTACTTCTAGGCAAACTGTAACCTGGCAATTCCATTTTTGCAGCTAACCAGTAGTTTGCATCTTGCAGTGTAGCCTCTGTATTTCTGTTCATGAATTCTTCTGCGGACAGTGGTCAATGACAAATCCACACCTGACTCCTGAAGAGTGTTTCTGATCTGTCGGACAGGTTTGGGGATTTTTCCTTATTACAGAGAGAATTCTTCCATCATCAGCTATGGACGTCTTCCTTGGCCTGCAAGTCCCTTTGCGATTAGTAAGCTCACTAGTGCTCTCTTTCTTCTTAGTGATGTTCCAAACAGTTGATTTTGGTAAGCCTAAGGTTTGGCTGATGTCTCCAACAGTTTTATTCTTGTTTCTCAATCGCATAATGCCTTTATTGACTTTCTTTGGCACAACTTTGGTCCTCATGTTGATAAACAGCAATAAAAGCTTCCAAAGGTGATGGAAAGACTGGAGGAAAGACTAGGTGCTGAGAGCTCTCTTATACCCGCATTAAGGAGGCAATTAAACACACCTGAGCAATTACAAACACCCATGAAGCCATGAGTCCCAAACATTATGGTGCCCTGAAGCAGGGGGGGGGGGGGGGACTATGTATAAACACAGCTGTAATTTCTACATGGTGAAACCAAAATGTATTAAAATACCCTTTAATAAAATCTGACAATGTGCACTTTAACCACATGTGACTTTTTCTATTACAAATCTCAAATTGTGAAGTACAGATGCAAATAAATAAATATGGGTCTTTGTGCCAATCAGTATGGAGGGCACTGTATATAGTTCAAGGGATTAATGGTTTAAAGTGTGATGATTTAGGGGGAGTAAAAGCAAAGGGATTACTTTAAGGAGCCGACCAAGGCTGCTACTGCTACCTATAATTCAATGTCAGGGAAAATGCATTGCAGGTGGAGAACAGTAGTGCTGTATTCTGAAATGTCTGTTTGCCTGTTTATCAGACTGGCAAAGGAGGAAATCAGTTGTGATCTAAGTGACAAGGTGACGTTAAATCAAAATTTTTACTGCCCCACTGTATTGTGCAACAAAGCAAACATTTACAACTTTTATTGTTTCTTACAAACATTGTGTTTATTTTTCCCTCGTATAAATTCTGAATGCAATTTATCCTGTTTCACACATTTTTGAGCAGTGACTTGCAAATGTTGCAAGGCTTAATCTCTATAACCCAAGCGACTGTAACACGAGTGTCAGTGATCCAAATTATTTCAGCAATTTACTTGTATTTGACAAAGAGGCAGTGCATCTTGCAAAAGACCTCTTTGACAAATGCACCAAAATAGACACCCTTGAAGCAGACATGTAGATGGTATGTTGGACAGAAAAATCAATATTATAATGTACTGTTAGACAAATATTGCTGAATGTAATATTTTACCTCCTCTTGATGCAACATGGGTGCCTGAGGATTATGCAAGTATCTTTAAAAAAAACAATGTACTTAATACCATCAATTCCCTTCCTCTCTGAAGAAAATTATGATTTTTAATGGCCAGTAATTGAATTAAAATTTCACAGCCAAGGGCTTGAGAATGTTTGTAAAAGGATTTGCACAACAGTTGGGCGTCTGCAAGGATTAAAACATTATCTCCTTTAATCATCTTGTGAATGACACTTGACTCCACTGATTTGTACAGCTCATTAGTCACAGGCCAGAATTTCATTGAAACTATTTTTTCAGTCCTTTCATATACTTTCAAATTACACACTATCTACCTCTGATAATCAGAATTTTCATATTCCAAACTGCACCTTACCTCTTATCAACTTTCCATTTCTTAATCAACATTCCTGTTTCACTTGAAAAAATTGTAAAGCTGTGCTTTTTACCCCACAGATTGGCATTAAACTTGCATTATTTTTCCTTGCATAAATAGGAGCCAGAAAAACAAGTGGAAAATGGCACACAGTAAACATATGATGCTTTTCCCCCTGTTAATTTATGAACATGAATACAGTTAACAAGACCAGAATTTGTTATTTGCACCTAATTTGCCTTAAGTAATAGTGAACCTCATTTGTGGCCTGCTGCAGTCAAAATGGCCAGTTCACCCAGTTAGGGAATTGCATGAATTTAAACATATTGCAGTGATCCAATAATAGCTTATTTAGAAGCCAGGTTAACGCACTATTTTGGAACAAACTTGCTGATAGATCCCTGTGTCCCTACGTGCTTAATTCCTTTTCCTTCTCGTCGGTAGAGGTTCTATATCTAGTCGACACTGCTGTACACCCAAATCAGTGCATTGTGGTGGAGAGTGTAAATGTTTACTGTGGTGCCTGCATGTCAAACAAGCATGCTATTTTTCTTTACTGTATCACACTTGTCTTTTTCAGTATAATATATATACAAACAAATTGTGGGAAGTCATAGCATAATTTGATGCTTTTGATATGTGCAATAAAGTTTCTGCACCCAAAGACGTTGATGATGGAGAATTCATTGATGGCAGTATGAAGAGGTAGCTAAATTTCCAGAGGGATGGTCACAGCCTGGCATTATGGGGCACTGCATAGCAGACCAATAACATGAAAACCAGAAGCACGTGTGAATAACATTAAAGTGTTTTCCAAGAGTATTCAGCCAATATCTCAGATTCAAAGAACTTTTTTTTAAATCAGAGTTCACGATTCCAAATGTATCCACAATTTTGAGGAAAAGTTCCAAAACTTGTATTTCAGATTCCTTTTCCTCTACATTGTTCAAAAAATACCTGTGAATTTTCCAGTTTGTCACCTCTCCACTGATAGCCTACAATATAAAAATTAGTCTGAAAATCAATCTGAAGTATCCTAACTCAAAACATTGCCCGTTTTTTTTTTAAATGCAAATATTTTTTTGTTAATACTAATATATGCCAGATTAACACATTTCTAGTATACCCTGAACTCTGGTTTGTACGAGATGATCTATTACACTCTTTCAGCATGCCAAAATAAAAGCCAAAGTTCACAGGTTGTCCAGCACTAGGCAATATCTGCTAAAACTGCTCTTTACCCCCTACTACCAGAATATCCCTAAATACAAAAATATCCTTAATTTCCTTTTCTCCTCTAAGATTTCTTTACCGGTTATTTCAATCATTTTATTCTAGCTCAGTCTCATTTTCTCTTAAATTTCCAGTTCATGCTGCCTCCAAACTCCACTGCTCCTTATAACCTCCAACAGTGGACACTACTCATATTACTTATTGTTGGAACTCATTCCAATCTTTTTTCTCTTGTAACAAACATTGTAAACTTTAAAGGTACACAAAAACGCTGGAGAAACTCAGCGGGTGCAGCAGCATCTATGGAGCGAAGGAAATAGGCAACGTTTCGGGCTGAAACCCTTCTTCAGACGGATTGTAAACTTTAATATTATTCCCCCTAATATTCTCCGCTAAAAACACAGGCATTAATCCAGAGGCTAATAGCCATTTCATGGTCACAGGTTCCAATCCGAATCATAAGTTATAGATCGCTATGTATGATATGGGTGAGAATGTATAAGACATGGTTATTAAGTTTGCAGAAGACAAAGAAATGGGTGGTTTCATAAACAATGAAGATATCAACATTTATAATAGGATCTTGATCAGCTGGGAAGTGGGTCAAGAAATGGAAAAATTCAGATAAGTGCAAGGCATTGTTTTTTGGGAAGTGAGACCAGGATAGCACTTTTACAATGAACAGTGGGATCCTGGGAAGTGGTGTAGGCCAGATACCTAGAAGAACAAGTCCATAGTTCCCTGAAAGAGGCACCACAGGTAGTATGTTGGAGGGCTTTTGGCACAATGTTCTTCAGAGGTTGGACAGGATAAGACTTTACTCTTTGAAGCATGGGAGACCAAGGGATGATCTTATAGATGTATATAAAATAATGAATGGCATTGATATGGTGAATGCTTAAGTCTTTTTTCTGAGGTTTCAGAAAGCAAGAAAAAGGGGATAGGTTTAAGGTGAAAGTGAAAAGATTTCCCGAAGGGCAACTTTTTTTCCCCCCAAACACAGCTGCATGTATGGAAAGAGCTAGCAGAGGAAGTGGTCGAGGAAGGTATAACAACATTGAAATATCATTTGGACGTACATCATTGGTGAAATCATTGGTCAGTCAGCATGGATTTATGAAAGGTAAATCATGTCTGACGAATCTTATAGAATTTTTCGAGGATGTAACTAGTAGAGTGGATAAGGGAGAACCAGTCGATGTGTTATATCTGGACTTTCAGAAGGCTTTCGACAAGGTCCCACATAAGAGATTAGTATGCAAACTTAAAGCACACGGTATTCGGGATTCAGTATTGATGTGGATAGAGCACTGGCTGGCAGACAGGAAGCAAAGAGTAGGAGTAAACGGGTCCTTTTCAGAATGGCAGGCAGTGACTAGTGGGGTACCGCAAGGCTCAGTGCTGGGACCCGCTATTTACAATATATATTAATGATTTGGATGAGGGAATTGAATGCAACATCTCCAAGTTTGCGGATGACACGAAGCTGGGGGGCAGTGTTAGCTGTGAGGTGGATGTTAGGAGGCTGCAAGGTGACTTGGATAGGTTGGGTGAGTGGGCAAATGCATGGCAGATGCAGTATAATGTGGATAAATGTGAGGTTATCCACTTTGGTGGCAAAAACAGGAAAGTAGATTATTATCTGAATGGTGGCCGATTGGGAAAAGGGAGATGCAACGAGATCTGGGTGTCATGGTGCACCAGTCATTGAAAGTAGGCATGCAGGTGCAGCAGGCAGTGAAGAAAGCGAATGGTATGTTAGCATTCATAGCAAAAGGATTTGAGTCTAAGAGCAGGGAGGTTCTGCTGCAGTTGTGCAGGGTCTTGGTGAGGCCACACCTGGAGTATTGCGTACAGTTTTGGTCACCAAATCTGAGGAAAGACATTCTTGCCATAGAGGGAGTACAGAGAAGGTTCACCAGACTGATTCCTGGGATGGCAGGACTTTCATATGAAGAAAGACTGGATAGACTCGGCTTGTACTCGCTAGAATTTAGAAGATTGAGGGGGGATCTTATAGAAACTTACAAGATTCTTAAGGGGTTGGACAGGCTAGATGCAGGAAGATTGTTCCCGATGTTGGGGAAGTCCAGAACAAGGGGTCACAGTTTAAGGATAAGGGGGAAGTCTTTTAGGACCGAGATGAGAAAATCATTTTTCACACAGAGAGTGGTGAATCTGTGGAATTCTCTGCCACAGAAGGTAGTTGAGGCCAGTTCATTGGCTATATTTAAGAGGGAGTTAGATGTGGCCCTTCTGGCTAAAGGGGTCACGGGGTATGGAGAGAAGGCAGGTACAGGATACTGAGTTGGATGATCAGCCATGATCAAGCTCCAAGGGCCGAATGGCCTACTCCTGCACCTATTTTCTATGTTTCTATGTTTACATGGATAGGAAAGGTTCGGATAGATATAGGCAAACTCAGGTAAATGGGATTATCTTAGATTGGCATCTTGGTCAGTATGGACAAGTTGGGCCGAAGGGCACATTTAAGTACTGTATGACTCTCGACTCTCTGTACGCAAGGGGTGTGATTCTACAGTATAGGAACCAGTTTTCCTATTCTTTTTACATTGTAACGGGAGTTTGTTGCACATTTCTCTTTGTTTTTGTATTTAGCACTATTGAAAAATGTCAAGGAATGAGTAGAAAAACTGCAGGACGTTTATCCAACCCAATGGAACCAGTACCAATCCTTGGTACACAAAAATGCTGGAGAAACTCAGCGGGTGCAGCAGCATCTATGGAGCGAAGGAAATAGGCAGGGTTTCGGCACGAAACATTGCCTATTTCCTTCGCTCCATAGATGCTGCTGCACCCGCTGAGTTTCTCCAGCATTTTTGTGTACCTTCGATTTTCCAGCATCTGCAGTTCCTTCTTAAACACAGTACCAATCCTTGATGGGCTACTAATCACGAGTTTCTGATACATATTTGTTTACATTAACTTGCACAAATAGGCCCGTTTAATTCACACACTGTACATCATTAGCCAAAGTTTTAAATATTTCAAGGATCTAAGACTTTTGAGAATTAGTTATACCTTCAGAAGTTTGCCATGAAAGATTTCTGATAATTCTTGAATACCAATATTAGGCAGTTACCCGATTCATGGTTGTACATAAAATATCAGTAACTTTAAAAACTTTACTAGCAGAAACAAGTGGCTTAAGTGTAAACAACAGATATCATCCGTTCCATACTTACCCTACGTATGGCTTCCTCCTCCTCTTGACGCTTTTCATAATGTGCAAAATCATCAAAGATTGAAGTGGTATGCTTGTAAGTTGCAATTATTTTAAGCACTTGCTTGGCTTTTTCTAGGGGCACCTCCTGTGTGTCCCTTGAGTTGGTAACCGGTTTGTTATCATTGTTTTCCAAACGAATATGCCGTAGCTGGTTATTCGGTACATCTTTCACAAAGAACCACTTCACTTCAAACTTGCCCTTCCATTTATCCTGTGACCACACTCCAGCATAAGCATTGTAGTCCACAGCTGATTTCATCTCAGCCACTCCACAAAAATGTCCACTTCCATTCACACTAAAGAGTAAATAGAGTGGCCCTTTACCGTTCAAAGAGCGGAAAGCAGCATCCAAACGTTTATTACCATGCTCAGTACTGCACCAAATAGAATATTTGATGGAACGGTGTATATCATCCTCAGAGTAACTTTTAATTATAAATACACGACCCGTCTTCAGACTCCAGTCAAAATCTTTGGGGTTGTAGTTGTGAATGCCTTTTAATTTTTCCAATACAGGATGTACTTCTCCTCCAGGTGGTGAAGTGCTTAAAGAGGCCATACCCAACACAAAACTCTCACTATTAGTACCACTGTTCTGATTGAAGCCAGCTCCCCGATTGCGAGGAGCCACCCAGCGGTTTTGTAACTGCTGCTGAACCTGAGGTTGTTGAGGCCCTAGATGCTGTGGTTGTTGATGTGTTGGTTGAGTCTGAATAGCGATTGGTTGCGGTGGAAGCTGATGTTGCTGGATAACTACTTGAGGAGGCAGAACTTGCTGTGTAGGTGGGGCTTTGGGCACATTACCTTTGTCTTCCCAAGTTCCAATATTCATATTGTGTTTTATAGGTGGAGGTGGCACTGCAGATCCACCTAATCCCACATTAGTCTTGGGCTTTAGCTTGGGCTGAGGTTTTGCAGGTTTCCTGGCAATAGCAGCCCATGATGTTGGCTTAGGCGCTGATGTGGTTGCTGGAATGCTATTAGCAACAATGCTACTGCACATACCTGTGCTACTAAGAGCTGAACCTACAGTTTTTGTGACAGCTGTCGTCATATCTCCTCCAATCTTCAGCCCAGTCATGCCTTGCTCAATGCTATTTATGCCAGGCACTTTGCTCAAAGAGTCATTTCCAAATCCAGCTTGTCCATCAGCTATGGCTCTTCCAAGAGAACTGGGTGGGTATCCATAACTGTTGTTGTATGCAGAACTTTGTGTTGACTGTCCTTGAGATCCACTTGCTCCCCAAGTAGAAAAGTCCGCATTCCCAGGAAAAAAGTTAAATCCATGTTGATTCAAAAACGGTGGAGTGCTCCCCAAGGCCCCTGGTTGATTAAATACACCATCTGGTATAAAGTGATGCTCACCATTGCTCATCTGTCCATATGTCGTTAGGTATGGCATTGGAGGATCTCCCCCTGTTGACCAGGGAGCTTCACCAAGAGAATATGGAAATCCAATGGAAGGAGCATAGTAACTGGGCATGTACGGGTCTGACATTGGTGGGTAGCTGTTGCTCTGCAAGAAAGAACAAAATTTAATTTATAAACACTGCAAAATTACTACATTCCATCAAACCAGCAATGCTACTAATTCCATAGCAGCTTACATGCTGTCATACCGTGACATCAGCAATTACTAAAAATCAAATGGATTTAAATAGGGCCCATTTAATTCACCCTGGAATTGCATCTTCTGGTCATAAAAACGAGGACTTCAATTAACACCATGCAGCAAATTAAAAAATTACATTTTAAATTAAAACTAATTATTCAATTTGTAACCATCTTCAGCATATGGGAAGGTTTCTCTACAAGCATAGAGGCAAATTTATTTTTCTAGGTTTGCCACACAGGATGTGTCTATAAGATGAGACAATAGTTTATGTGTGATTATTATGATTTTTATGCAAACAGTGTACTCTCCCATTGGCAATTTTTATGCCCCAATAAATATATTACTGAGCAAACATGAATTGTATGGATTTTTTTTTAGTTGCTTATTTTAAACGATAGCTGGTTAATTTCAAATGCTCATCTGAGACCAAGTTACAGAAAATTAGTTAGGGCACCTGCAAGATATGCAACATCCAGCATTACTACACAAAAAACAGAATTTAAAAAAATGATTTATTGGGCTACTGTGTGGATGAGTATCCAATGCTTCTATGGAAAAACACACACAAATTTCAGATATCTACACCTGGGGGTCAGATGCCAGCGCAAATAGCTTCCCGTGGTGTCCCTGAAGACCCCAGTCAGACCAGGGACTGTTTTTAATCTTACTAACCCAAGGGGCCAGAAACACGGTAGAGGGACCTCAACTTTATACATTTAGCATGGTCCCACTGTAGTCATCAACATTCAGTTTTTAAAAAAGCATTTTATTTTACTTTAATTATTAGCCAATATGTCACTATAATAAGAGCAGAATTAGGCCATTCAGCCCATCAAGTCTACCTCGCCATTCAAACATGGCTGATCCATCTCTCCCTCCTAACCCCATTCCCCTGCCTTCTCCCCATTACTGTGATGGTCATGGTGAGGCAGCAGTAGAAGTGCTGCCTTACAGCGAATGCAGCGCCAGAGACCCGGGTTCAAACCAGAGTCCGGGTGCTGTCTGTACGGAGTTTTACGTTCTCCCCGTGGGTTTTCTCCGAGATCTTCGGTTTCCTCCCACACTCCAAAGACATACAGGTTTGTAGGTTAATTGGCTTGGTAAATGTAAAAAAACTTATCCCAGTGGTTGTAGGATGGAGTTAATGTGCGGGGATCGCTGGTCGGCGGGCCTGTTTCCGTGCCATATCTCTAAACTAAACCCGACACCCATACTAATCAAAAATCTATCTATCTCTGCCTTAAAAATATCCATTGACAGCCTCCACAGCCTTCTGTGGCAAAGAATTTCACAGATTCACCACCCTCTGACTAAAGAAATTCCTTATCTCCTTCCTAAAGGAACGTTCTTTAATTCTGAGAGTATGACCTTGAGCCCTAGACTCTCCCACTAGTGGAAACATCCTCTCCACACCCACTCTATCCAAGCCTTTCACTATTTGGTATGTTTCAATGAGTCTCCCTCATTCTTCTGAACGCCAACGAGTACAGGACCAGTGCCGTCAAACGCTCATCATGTTAACCCACACGAATTACAGTAGGATCTTGATTAGCTGGGCAGGTGGGCCGAAGAGTGGATAGAAACATAGACATAGAAAATAGGTGCAGGAGTAGGCCATTTGGCCCTTCGAGCCAGCATTGTCATTCAACATGATTATGGCTGATCATCTAAAACCAGTATCCCGTTTTCTGCGTTTTCCCCATATCCCTTGATTCAGTTGGCCACAAGAGAGAAATCTAACACTCTTGAAAATATCCAGTGAATTGGCATCCAATGCCTTCTGTGGTAGAGAATTCCACAGATTCACAACACTCAGGGTGAAAAAGTTTTTCCTCATCTCAGTCCTAAATGGCCTACCCCTTATTCTTAAACTGTGACTCTTGGTTCTGGACTCCACCAACATAGAGAACATTTTTCCTGCATCCAGCCTGTTCAATCCTAAGAATTTTATATGTTTCTATAAGATCCCCTCGCATCCTTCTAAATGCCAGTGATTACAAGACTACATTCTTTCATCATATGTCAGTCCTACCAAACCAGGAATTAACCTGGTGAACCCACACTGCATTCCCTCAATAGCAAGAATGTCCTCCCTCAAATTAGGAGACCAAAACTGCACACAATACTCCAGGTGTGGTCTCACCAGGGCCCTGTACAACTGTAGTAGGACCTCCTTGCTCCTATACTCAAATCCTCTCCCTATGAAGATAATAGAGTTTAATTCAGATAGGTGTGACGTGGGAAGTCTCAGCAGTGAATGATAGGGCCATGGAGAATGTTGTTGATTAAAGGAATCTAGGAGTACAAGTACAAAGTTGGTTGAAAATGACATTGCAGATGTTGCAATGGGTGTTGAAGGCATCCTTTGGCATGCAATCAGCAATCAGAGAAGGTGGGATGTCAAGACATAGTCGTACAAGACATTGGCAAGACCACAGAGTTCAATTTTGCCACCTTGCTACAGCAAATATGCCATAAAGACTGCAGAGACTATTTACAGACTTGAGGACCTGAACTAAAAGGAGAGGCTGTGCAGGCAATGACTTTATTCCTTAGAGCACAGGAGGCTGAGGGGTGATCTTATAGAGGTGTATAAAATCATGAGGAAATAGATAAGAGTGAATGCACAGAGGGAAATCAAGAACTAGATGGGTATAGGAGGAAAGATTTCACCAGAACCAGAGGGGAAACATTTTGACAGATGATGGTAGGTATATGGAATGAGCTGCTGAAGTCATTGAGGCAGATATAAACAGATATTTTAACGGAAACACGGATAGGTGACGTTTTGGGCCGGAATGCTTCTTCCATCGGATCCATCCTGGAGGAATAAGGGCAAAAAGCAAGGGAATAGGACAACCTGCTGGGGCAACCTGGTCGGCTTGGGCAAGTTGGGTTGAAGGGCTTGTTTCTGTCCTCGATGACTGTCTGCAAGACCATGTAAATGCAAACTCATTCAAGTATTCTGGTGGACTGAACCCACATTAAATCAAACTGGTTTTTGCAATAATAAAGCTGTGAAATAACCAAATACTTCAGTTTGTCTTTGAAATACCATCAGAACTAATTTTCAATTCTGCCATTTGTCTTATTATGAGTAACCTTTCAAATTCTGTCCAATACGACCTTCGGACAACTACTTGGAAGAACAGATGTGACACATAAGAAAATAACCAGAAACAATTTTTATTAGTGAGCAGATGGCTAGCATACAAGACTGGATCCCTGCTTAATTTTATTTGTTCTTCATCTATATTCATCAGATAACAGTACGATGGCCTGAGCTATAGGGAGAAGTTGGGCAGGCCAAGTCTTTATTCCTGGAATGTAGGGGCCTAATGAATAATCTTATAGATCACTCTAGAGCAGCTAACTCAGCTCAATTAAGACAAATAACCAAAACCTTTCTTGGATAGACATACTCTATTCTATAAAATTTTAATTGCAACAAGTATTTTAATTATCATAGGTTTGTCTAGTTCCTGCTGGCATTTTCCCTTTGATGAAAAAAACCCTTTGTAATTGTTGAATGATGAGACACACACACAGCAGTTATAACTCATAGTCTTACAAGCGGAGGGAACATGACATGCTTTCATCCCCGTGGTCTGCATCAAATCTAATGAGAGACAGTGAAGCACTAACTTAACAAGACCAGTGTCCAGTGATGGGATGAAGATCTGAACTGGACTACATAAAGAATGTGACCAGATATGAACGAGATTCAGAAACAGTTCCAGAAATTACACCGAGGTGACCCTTTTCTGTTTGTAGACGGACCACTTGTCCCTTGGCTACTGGTGGAAGTAGTCTGCTCGTTTTGTCATACCATCCAGACAGACTAATTTACAGTCATTTAAAGTTTTTCCACTGTAGATATTTAAAAGTAGCCGGAAAATTCAGAAAGTGTAGGGAGACTGCACTTTACATGTACCCAGTCCCCATTTCCACCTGGCAGAAGATGCCTGCAGTGCCACAGCAGCTGGCAAATCTATCCTTTTGGTCTCCCAAAAGCTTGTTCATATGTTCATTGTCCGTATGTTGGATGTTCACAACTCAGGGATGATCTGTAACATGATGCCGGCCAAAATGTACATCTCAAACTTGCTGAGCTACAAATATTTCTAAAACTTCAATTCAATATCATTCTCTGACAATCACTGAATATAATACATTTCCAGCTAAATAGATGCTAAGTTTAATGATATAAATAGAATCAGTACTATTACCATCATGAGCAACATTATGGTAATTAACCATTGTGCAGTTCAAACAATTGTGCTAAAACAATATGTTTCACTTTAAGGCTGATGACTAATTCATTGCTTTTCTTTCTTTCCATAAATGCTGTATTGAAATTACACATCCTCTTCGATGTGAATTTAATTCAACCAACTAATTTCAAGTTGTGAGTTATAAATATTAAATATGCAATACTAAAAATACTCCCATGATATTTCTCTGAATGAGGATTTCCAATCCTTTAGTTCGTATCAGTCAGAATTACAGCATGGAAACAGGGCCCCTGGCCCATCTTGCCCATGTCAAATCAAACTTCCTGAGCTAGTCATATTTACCTGTATTTGGCCCATATCCCACTAAAGTCTTCCTATGTACCTGTCCAAATTAATTTTAAATGTTAACATAGAAACATTGAAAAATGGGTGCAGGAGTAGGCCATTCGGCCCTTCGAGTCTGCTCCACAATTCAATATGATCACGACTGATCATCCAGAATCAGTACCCAGTTCCTGCCTTCTCCCCATATCCCTCGATTCCATTAGCACTAAGAACTATACCCAACTCTCTTGATTACATCCATTGAATTGGCCTCCACTACCATCTGTGGAAGAGAATTCCACAGATTCACAACTCTCTGGGTGAAAATTATTTCCTCATCACAGTCCTAAATGGCCTACCCGTTAGTGTTAAAACTGTGACCGCTGGTTCTGGACTCCTGGTTCTGGAAACATGGGAACATGTTTCCTGCATCTAGCCTAACCAATCCCTTAATAATTTTATATGGTTCTATAAAACCCTCTCATCCTTCTAAATACCAGTTAATATAAGTCCAGTCGACCCATTCTTTCATCATATGTCAGTCCCGCCATCCCGGGAAATAACCTGGTGAACCTCAGCTGCACTCCCTCAATAGCAAGAATGTCCTTCCTTAAATTAGGAGACCAAAACTGCACACAATACTCCAGGTACCGTCTCACCAGGGTCCTGTAGAACTGCAGTAGGGCCTCCTTGCTCCTATATTCAAATCCTCTCGCTATGAAGGCCAACATGCCATTTGCTTTCTTCACTGCCTGCTGTACCTGCATGCTTACTTTCAGCGACTGATATACAAGGACACCCAGGTCCCGTTGCACCTCTTTTCCTAATCTGATACCATTCAGATTATAATCTGCCTTCTTGTTCTTGCCACCAAAGTGGATAACCTCACATTTGTCTAAATCGTTCATATATGTTGTAAATAACTGTGGTCCCAGCACTGAGCCTTGCAGCACATCACTAGTCACTGCCTGCCATTCTCAAAAGGACCCATTAATTCCTACTCTTTGTTTCCTGTCTGCCAACCAGTTCTCTATCCATGTCAATAACCTACCCCAATACCATGTGCTCTAATTTTGCACACTGATCTCTTGTGTTAAACTGGAATAAATGTCATAATTGTATCTCTGGCACATCCTCAATGATGGGTATATGGCAACTCATTCCATATACCCACCAGCCTGTCCAAACAATCTGCCCCTCAGGCCCCCTTTAAATGTTGCTTTTCACCTTAAACCCAGCCCTCTGGTTTTAGATAACTGAAACATACAACCCCAAAGTACACAAACCCGAAGACCATCTGCTTGAAAGGTACTCAAAATGTCTTAAGCAAATGCCTTTACTCAAAATGCTCTAAACCCCAAACCCTCACACTCAGATGCAAATGCCGCCTTTCGAACAATACCAACTTAAGTCTTTTCCTTCATCTCAGCGATGAATAACTGCCTGTGACTAGCAATCAAGCTTGATCCGTGTTTGCAATAATCAGCTTTTCAAGTTAGTCCTTTCTACCTCCAAATCCCAACTCCCCAAGTCATCTGGTAAGCCATTAACATTTCTCTTTGCTCAAAGTTTAGTTCAAATATACATCTGATAAGTGTATAAATACTACACAAGACTTTTTTTTTTTTTTTAATGAAGACTTCAACATTTGTGCAGGAAACAAATTTACGATAAAATAGCGAGTAAGCTGTCCTTGATAAATTACTACTCTTCCTTACAACCCAAATTTAAATGCAGCCTTATATCAGGATCACTACCTCACAAGCTTTATGCAGATAGCTGATGTCACCAGGCAGGACAAAGTTTGCCAATTAACATTTCAGTTGAGTATTCTTAGCACATGAAACATAGGGGACATGGAAGTATCTGAGGGTTGGTGCCCTGCGCATGCTATTTTAATATAGAGCAAAACCCAATTCAGCCCATTGGGGTCCCTCTCAACTCCCAGAAGAGCAGTCTATCTAGACCCAATTTACTGTGGCTGGTTAAATCAGTATTGTTTAAGATGTGGCACCAGAAGAAACCCTGTACAGGGGGAATGCACAAACATTGCCCACACAGCGCCCAAAATCAGGATTAAACATGGATTGCTCAATCTGATGTACTATCCCACCACCAATTAATGGAATATTTTAAAAGCAAAACAGTACCCTTTTCTGAATAGACATTGGAACGTCACAAAGATAACTACCAAGTTTCACGATTTTGAATCCTCTGGGAATTTATCCTTGCCAAATGGTGATGGAATTTCCCCAACATTTACACAATATCACCTGCTCAAACTACTTCAATAGCACAACCCCTAGTTTCACATCAATAAGTGTCAGCTCTGTGATGGGGCTTTCACCCCAGCCTAAGTCTAGGTTGACAATCCAGTACCGAACCAAGAGTGTGCTGCACTGTCAGAGGCGTTTCTTTGCAAAGTGATGTTAACCAAGGTTCTTTCAAGAAGACAAGAAAACACAATTTTGAAGAATAGCACGATAATTAATACTGTCCTGTTGCTGCTAAATCACACTATGAAAAGTGTAAACAGGACTATCTTTTCATTGGTCATCACATTTCTTCCAATTAAGCACATACTAACTACAAAATAAATGTTACGGACTGTAAAGTGGGATGTAATTTGGCAGTAAAAGACATTATATAACTATGTTATTTTAGTTAATTACTTCAACAGCAAACAAGGATATCCAACAATGCTAGATAAAAAATGGAGTAATTCAGTGGATCAGGCAGCATCTGTGGAGAACATGGATAGGGGACGTTTCGGGTCGGAACCCTTCTTCAGGCTTATTTTTTTTCTGATTCCAGCATTGTGTCGATCTTTGGTATAAACCAGTATCTGCAGTTCCTTGTTATTACATCCCACAAGGCTTCAGTACACTGCAACATTAAGACAGAAAAGTGGTAACTTATCTACTTTAGGTCAGCACCAAGCATCTTTCTACACGTGGGTAAAGTTTGATGTGGACAAATACTTCTTCACTTTTTACATCATGCCTCAAAATTTGAGACCATTGCTCACTGTTTCATCTTTAAATTTCCCAGCATTCATCCTGCAACCCTCCTGACAAAGTGATTAACCAATCACAAATTAGGGATGCTGCACACTGCAGTCTACAACATGAAAAAGACAGCAGCATGTGAGACAGCAGCTCTTCCAGATGCGCCACTGTGCCATCCAAGTCTGAAAGTTCTACAAGTTGAAATATTTTACAAAATTTTAAACTATTCATAAGATCTACAGATCTATTTTCTTCAAATTTTACTTAGCAATATTCAACTAAATCTAACTTCTTACCATGACATTTAGTCATGTTACATTTATAATTTTGAAGCAAGTGTAAAACATCCCTAAAAAAGTCAAACACTGCAAACATTAAGTTTGGTGCAGCTTTGAAATGTTTCATGTTGAATAAGATGAGGATTTCCTACCCATCTCAGTTCAATATTCACAGTTAGTTTATTGGATTTATAATCATAATACTTGCAAATATCATTAATGAAAAAAATATATGGCTTTCAGATTAAAGATAAAAAAGCAGTAACATAACGTAACTGTTGTGCAAGGTTTGCAATCCAAATTCAAATATGTGAATGGGACCAGAAATCTGCCCATTTTAGGAAAAAATACACCAACAATTTGCTAAATGTTGCCTAGTCAGGTCAGGGACTAAAATTAGGAAGGAAAAATTAAACAATAAATTTAAACTTTAGGGTATTACTGAAGAAAAAGGTCATTTATAATAACAGTATTCTTAAAGAACGTAACTCCACACAATACTCCAGGTGCAGTCGCACCAGGGTCTCTAACCAAATAATTTAAAGAACGCACTAAGTACATTTAAAAAAAATCAGCACATTGCCACAGATAATTTACCACATGCACTGCTCCTTTCTTTTTTAATAAACAGTAAAGTCCAGTTCACTCCACAAAAGAAAAGCTAAATTATGCTGTACATCTTTTCTACTAGGTTTAGATTTATTGTCACATATACAGAGGCTCAGTGAAATGCTTGTTGTGCATTATCAAATTAGATACTATACATGAATATAATCAAGCCAAACAACACTACATGAATTAAGTGAAGTAACTAACATAGGAATGTGATTTAATAAGGAAATCAATGCTGAAAGATAAGAAATTAGTTATACAATTAATTGTGCTTGATATCTAAAATTAGTAGTTGATTTTTAAGCATCTTTACGGCTGGCTGCCTGCTCAACAAAATTACTTCTTGATACACAGATGCAGTGGGGAAAAAATCATCGCTAATCATTGTAGCAATCCAATCATTCAAAGAAGTGCAGCTCATATCAGATGCTCAGTGGATTGATCTTCCATGGCAACATATAGTTGATAATTAGTCCTTTGTGTATGGTCATGTAACTGCATCTATGATTTTACAATGCATTTCTAATTGTAGATAATTTAAAAGGAAAGAAAGAAAAAATATAAAGGCCCCAAATTCAATAATGACTCATCCTCTGCAATTGCTCACAACATGGATGCGAAGGTTTTACTTTAAGGGGCTGTCCCAATGCGGCGACCTAATCCGCGAGTTCTGGCGAGTTTGCCCTCAACTCATACTCGCAGCATGGTCGACACGAGGTCCTAGGAGGTCTTTGTAACTCTCCTTCATGCTCGAGAGCAGTCCCCGCGTATTCGAGGCCTCAGATAGGTCGCGGCGTATTTTTCAACATGTAAAAAAAGGTCGCCATGGAAAAAAATCTACACTTTTTTTACTCGTAGGTTTAGTCGAAGTAGGTCGTAGAAGGTCGGCATTTTATTCGTAGGTATTCGAGGGTAGTCAAAGACATAGATACATAGAAATTTGGGTGCAGGAGTAGGCCATTCGGCCCTTCGAGCCTGCACCGCCATTCAATACGATCATGGCTGATCATCCAACTCAGTATCCCGTACCTGCCTTCTCTCCATACCCCCTGATCCCTTTAGCCACAAGGGCCACATCTAATTCCCTCTTAAATATAGCCAAATATAGTCTTCAACATTGTCGAAGGGAGGTCATAGGAGATCGAAGGAGGTCGTCTTCACTCTCCAATATTCGGTGTCCAATTTTCCTGAAGCTAGTCGAGGCTAGTCTTCAACATAGTCGAAGGAGGTCTTCTACATAGTCGAAGGAGGTCTTCAACATGACATTTTTTTCAAACTCTCCTAAACTCGCCAATTATTTGCCACAGTGGGACAGCCCCTTTACTGGCCTCAGTAACTTAGGCAAATGATTTTAAAAATCTCCACTATGAAAACCCCCCAGCAGCTTTGACTGATGACAAAGCCCTGCCCATTTAGCTTGGCCTAATAAACAATTTTTAGAAAATGTCTTAGAGCAAACTCAGAGGCTTAAGAAATAAATTCTTGAAAATTGGGTCTGGTTCACAATGGATACAACAAATGTTTAGAAAAGAATACAAGTTGTGTGGGGAATCAGAGTTGGGAAAAGCAAAGAACTATCAACTTGGAGAGGATGTCAGATTCACTGGGAAAAATGAAAGAGGTAATGAGGCACTATCTTTTTTGCCCCATCACAGTCATGTGAAGAAAATACTGGGAGAACTATTAAACAGGCAGGAAATTTCAAGTTTTGTGGAACAGCTTTCGAAGTGGCTTAAGTTACAATGAAGAATGGAATGTTCTAGAGGATGTCTAGCTTCTTGAATCGTGTTGAAGCTATATTCATATACGCATATGCAGACAATGCCAAAGCATGCATTGCAGATAGTCTAAAAATTATCAGGATATAGGTCAATCATTACAGAATAGCCAGAACCTGAGCAACTATTGCAACTAATTATATGGTTGATCCAGTTAAGTTTCTGATCCATGGTGGCACCCGGCTATTGAAGCAGGAGTTTAACAGAGCTGGCATAGATAGCTTTGTAGCCAAGGAAATGGCAAAAGAAACAACTTTGTATTGCAGCATCATTGTCAAAAATAGACACATTATGAAGGGAAGTCCATTGATGAATCCACTGAAGATGGTTAGGTCTAGAAAGCTTTCCCAGGGCTTCCTTCAGTGATGTCCAGGAGATAAGACAATATTAACTATGATAATCACCTTTTTTGGGGGTACTTGGTATAACACCAGAAAAATGATTTCAATACCCTCCTGGGTTCCCACCTTGTACCACATGTAAATGGCTCATCCAAAGTTCTACGATCTGTATTCTAGCTCGCAGAAAGTTCCACCATCCATGTGCCCAGCTGCCACTAACTTCTAATTTACAAGGGCCCTCAACAGGGCTCGAAATTAACGGTTACCCGGTGCCATTGACCACCCAAAGTGCCGCCGGGCAACCTAAACGCTGGCTCATTTTGCCCGGCTTCGCACTACAGATACTGGTTTATACCGAAGATAGACACAAAAAAATGGAGTAACTCAGCGGGTCAGGCAGCATATCTGGAGAAAAGGAACGTGACGTTTTGTGTCGGCGACGGCTGTAGTGCGGGGCAAAGATATTAGGTACGTGGTGACGAAGGGTCAAAGCGAATGACGGGCTCCGAACAGCGGCAGCAGCGGCCGCGAATGCGGCTCCACCCCCTCCTCCTCCCGCACCCACCCGCCCTGATAGCGGCCGCTGCCTGCCACTCTGCCAACGGCGCTTTCAAACCAAACCCTCCCACACGCCGAGGCCAGGAGGAGGGAGGGAGGGGGAGGCCTCCTTCCGCCGTCTGAAGCAGCTGCACCAAAGATCCTATAGCTATAGGATCTTTGAGCTGCACCGCTCGGCCCTGCACCTTGCTGTTGGCTGGAAGAGGGGAGGCGGTGGTGAGGAGATCCCAACCGCCTCCCCCTTTGGCGGCGGCACTTGGCGGTGGACAGCCAAGTCAGCGGGGCGATGTCTGAGGAGCGCTGACCTTCCTTCCTTCCTCCCCACATCCTCTGCCCCTTCCCGTCTCTCTCTCTCTTTTGTATGCCCCCCTCCACCCCTCTTATCCTGGGACCCCTCCTCTCCATCCCGCACGATCCCCATTCCCGCCTCTATTCAGTCCTCACTGACATCCCCTGCGCTCTCCTCCCCATCTAATCCTCCCCAATCTATTCATCACCCTACCCACCTCGCATTGATTCTCCTGCCATCCCCCCATCACACAGAGAGTGGTGAATCTCTGGAACTCTCTGCCACAGAGGGTAGTTGAGGCCAGTTCATTGGCTATATTTAAGAGGGAATTAGATGTGGCCCTTGTGGCTAAAGGGATCAGGGGGTATGGAGAGAAGGCAGGTACGGGATACTGAGTTGGATGATCAGCCATGATCGTATTGAATGGCGGTGCAGGCTCGAAGGGCCGAATGGCCTACTCCTGCACCTAATTTCTATGTATCTATGTATCCATCCTACACTGGTCCCCCAATTCATCCTGTACTGACCCCCCTTCCAATCCATCCTGCACTTCTCCCCCCATTCATACTGCACTGATCCATCCATTCATCCCGTACTGACCCACCCTCCATTTACCCTGCACAGATCCCCCCCATCCATCCTGTAGTGATTTTCCCATTCATCTTTTACTGATCACCCATACATCCTGTACTGATCCCCTCATTCATCCTGTACTGATCCCCTCATTCATCCTCTACTGATTCCGTCATTCATCCTGTAGTGACCCCCCATTCATCCTGCACAGACCCTCCGATCCACACTGTACTGACCCCCCCCCATTCATCCTGTAATGATCCCCCCCATTCATCCAGTGCTGATCCTCCCCCCATCTATCCTGTACTGATCCCCCCCATTCATGAAGAATGGGGGGATCAGTCTGAAGGGTCTCGACTCGAAACGTTGCCCATCCCCTTCGCTCCATAGTTGCTGCCTCACCCGCTGAATTTCTCCAGCATTTTTGTCTACCCCCATTCATCCTGTACTGATCCCCCCCCCATTCAACACCACTGACATCCCCCGTGCTCTCCCCTCAGTTTTACATACTCCAACCAACACGCACTAATTCACCTGCCTCAATCCATCCATTCCGCACCGACTGCCTTGTCAACACCTCCCCCCCCCCACCCCCGCCATCTATCCACCCCGTACTGATTCACACACACCCTGACCCTATTGTGCTGGAAATGTCTTCAGAGCGAACATTGACTATGTTTGATAACGGAATGCAATCAAATGCATTTTAATTCTCAATGTTATTATTTGTTTTAGTCCATAAAGATGGATTAATTAAATTGTGAACACGTGAAACATTAAAACCGCAGTGTTCGATTGTCACTGCTACCATTGACACATTATTACAGAATTCATTTTAACGGCAAATCAATGCTCTTATGACAATCCACCACACAGGAACAGTAATGTGGTCATCTGTAGGTGTGTGCCTTTTCACTCACAAACTATGTTTACCACAAATTAATGTCCTGAATGGTGGAAGGGGTGAAAAGAAATGGGAAGAAAACTACAGCTTTTCCCCTCAGGTCCTAGTCAAGAATGAAATGAACTTATTAGTTTATTTTCAAGATTATATTTCACTGGCACTTTTTGGACAAGATTCATGACCTATGATCTTACATAGAAACATACAAAAATAGGTGCAGGAGTAGGCCATTCGGCTCTTCGAGCCAGCACAGCCATTCACTATAATCATGGCTGATCATCCATAATTAGTACCCCGTTCCTGCCTTTTCCCCATATCCACTGACTCCGCTATCAATAAGATCTCTATTCAACTCTCTCTTGAAAGCATACAGAGAATTGGCCTCCACTGCCTTCTGAGGCAGAGAATTCCACAGATTCACAACCCTCTGTGTGAATTTTGTTTTTCCTCATCTCCATTCTAAATGGCTTACCCCTTATTCTTAAACTGTGGCCCATGGTTCTGGACTCCCCCAACATCGTCGACATGGTTTCTGTGTCTAGCGTGTCCAAACCCTTAATAATCTTATATGTTTCAATAAGATCCCTCTCATCCTTCTAAATTCCAGACTATACAAGCCACAAGATATGCCAATCCCGCCATCCTGGGAATTAACCTGGTGAACCTATGCTGCACTCCCTCAATAGCAAGAAAGTCCTTCCTCAAATTTGGAGACCAAATCTGCACACAATACTCCAGGTGTGGTCTCACTAGAGCCCTGCACAACTGCAGAAGGACCTATTTGCCATTCGCTTTGTTCACTGCCTGCTGTATCTGCATGCTTACTTTCAGTGACTGATGAACAAGGACCCCCAGATCTCGTTGTGCTTCCCCTTTTCCCAACTTGACACCATTCAGATAATAATCTGCCTTCCTGTTTTTGCCACCAAAGTGGATAACCTCACATTTATCCACATTAAACTGCATCTGCCCAACCTGTCCAAGTCACCCTGCATCCTCATAGCATCCTCCTCACAGTTCACACTGCCACCCAGCTTTGTGCCATCTGCAAATTTGCTAGTTACTTTTAAACCCTTCATTTAAATCATTAATGTATATTGTAAATAGCTGCGGTCCCAGCACTGAGCCTTGCGGTACCCCACTAGTTACTGCCTGTCATTCTGAAAGGGATCTGTTAATCCCTACTCTGTTTCCTGTCTGCCAACCAATTTTCTATCCATGTCAATTTACCCTACGCTCGATATCATGTGCTCTAATTTTGCCCACTAATTTCCTATGTGGGACTTTATCAAATGCTTTCTGAAATTCCTGGTACACTACATCCACTGGCTCTCCTTGTCCATTATCCTAGATTCATCGTCAAAAAGAAATCCAGAAGATTAGTCAATATGATCATGGCTAATCATCTAAAATCAGTACACCATTCCTACTTTTTCCCCTATATCCGTTGATTCCTTTAGCCCCAAAAGCTAAATCTAATTCTCTTGAAAATATCCAGTGAATTGGTCTCCACTGCCTTCTGTGGCATAGAATTCCACAGATTCACAATTCTCTGGGTGAAGTTTTTCCTCATCTCAATCCTAAATGGCCTACCCCTTATTCTTAAACTGTGACCCCTGGTTCTGGACTCCCCCAACATGAGAATTTTTTCCTGCATCTAGCCTGTCCAAACCTTTGAGATTTTACATGTTTCTATAAGATCCCCTCTCATCCTTCTAAATTCCAGTGAGAACAAGCCCAGTCGACCCATTCTTTCATCATATGTCAGTCCCGCCATCCTGGAATTAACCTGATGAACCTACGCTGCACTCCCTCAATAGCAATAAAGTCCTTCCTCAAATTAGGTGACCAAAATTGCACACAGTACTCCAGGTGCCGTATCACCAAGGCCCTGTACAACTGCAGTAGAACCTTGCTCCTAAACTCAAATCCTTTCATAATGAAGAACATGCCATTAGCTTTCTTCACTGCCTGCTGTACCTGCATGCTTACTTTCAGTGACTGGTGTACAAGGACACCCAGGTCTCGCTGCATCTCCCCTTTTCCTAATCTGACACCATTCAGATAATAATCTGCCTTCCTGTTCTTGCCACCAAAGATGACCTCATATTTATCCACATTGTACTGCATCTGTCATGCATCTGCCCACTCACCCAACCTATCCAAGGCACTCTGCAGCCTCATAGCATCGTCATCGCAGCTCACACTGACACCCAGCTTTGTGTCATCCGCAAACTTGGATATGTCACATTGAATGGTGGTGCTAGCTCTTGTACAGTACATGTACAGTAAGCCGAATGGCCTACTGTACATGTTTTTGTATGTTTCTATTTTCCAGACTAGGTGCAGTACAACACCTCACCCAAGACCTTTTTTTCCCCACTAGTGCACCAAAAATAATCTTTGGGATTTATTTATTTCAGAGTAGATCAAAACAGCTAAAGTCCTTAGAATTAAAGTGATTGTGTTGGCAGCTGTATAACAAGTGCCTAAAATGCTGACGTACTTATCTGTCAGCAAAGCTGCTACCACCAACCCTAAATTCAAAAAGAGTGAAATCTTAAAAGAGATAATGCAAAGACAGTATTCAAGATATCATGCACCCTATGGAGCTTAGGCAGCAACATAGCACCAGCAACAATTAGAAATGGCAACTGATCATTTTGGTTTAAAATCTGTAGACCTCTCTTAACTGCATCCATGATGTCCTTTAAGCTGTGGGCTTCCCTGATAAAAATCATCGTTGGAACTTCCTTGCAACTTGTTGTGATTCATTCATCTAAATTTACTTTCAACATTTCTCCTGACCCAAAACATGAGAAATGATAGTTGTTAAATCGACGTTGTTAAATCCTGCTCTGTGCTTACTACAGTATTATCAGCCTTTAGCAAATCAAAACATGATAAAGTGAAACTAATATTCCACTATTGTGAATGAATATTTGTTTTAAGAAATAGTAACGCATATGTTTGTCAACACTCATTGAAAACTTTGTGATAATTAAGTACTTACCTGATTTGCCTGGCTTGTTAAATAAGGTTCAAAATCATCATCATTCACTGTGTCTTTTTGATGCATCGAACCGTTCTGAACTGCAATTAAAAATATTCCATTAGTAGTTGCTCCGAACCAATGGAACCATCTTTAAAAAGACTTCCGTGGTTTGCTTAATATAGGCTAGTTTAACATTGACCATAATAACTGAACGTAACAAAATCAATAGTAAAAAGAACAGGTGTCCCATGAAATGTTAATGGTTTTATAAACAGTTTCAGGATATCCTGTGTGGATGTATACGGCATATTTAACCAAGTATCTAAATTGCACTTTTTTTTTTTTAAGTTTAATTCTCACATTACCACAAAACAAGATTTAGAGCAGTTAAGAATAATATGAATGCAAAACATAGGTAAGTTAATTATATGGCAACATGATCAGTATATTTGCATGCCAAGTAAACAAGAACCATTGGCAATTATTACCAACATCTAAACAAGTCAACTTGGCAAAATAAAGACAACTTCAAAATTAGTCTCTGAAAAACATAAGACATAATGCACGAGCATTGAATCTTGTGCTATATATCAATCTACTGCTTAAAGCCAAAATAAGTCTGTACCAATCAAAAATCAAACTATAAAAGTAAAAATAAGGTCAAAGTTTTATTATTTATTCAGTGAACTGTGAATTGGAAATTGTAACAACATTGTGTTTTAATATTATCTACATATGTAGAGTATCATATGCTTATACAGCTTCTAAACCGTTGTCTTGAAGCATTGACTTTAATGTCAATGGAAGATTGGCGCAGCAGTAGAGTTGCTGCCTTGCAGCGCCAGAGACCCGGGATTGATCCTGACTGCGGGTGCTATCTGTATGGAGTTTTTGTGTTCTCCCCGTGATCGCGTGGGCTTTCCCCTGGTGCTCCGGTTTCCTTCCACATTTGGCTTTGTAAAAATTGTAAATTGTCCCTAGTTTATAGATAGTGCTAGTGTACAGAGATCGCTGGTTGCATAGACTTGGTGGGCCGAATGGCCTGTTTCAGCATGATATCTCTAAATTAAACATACATAGAAAAATAGAAAATAGGTGCAGGAGTAGGCCATTCGGCCCTTCGAGCCTGCACCGCCATTTGATATGATCATGGCTGATCATCCAACTCAGTATCCCATCCCTGCCTTCTCTCCATACCCCCTGATCCCTTTAGCCACAAGGGCCACATCTAACTCCCTCTTAAACATAGCCAATGAACTGGCCTCAACTACCTTCTGTGGCCGAGAATTCCACAGATTCCCCACTCTGTGTAAAAAATGATTTCCTCATCTCGGTCCTAACAGTCTTCCCTCTTATCCTTAAACTGTGACCCCTAGTTCTGGAGTTCCCCAACATCGGGAATAATCTTCCTGCATCTAGCCTGTCCAACCCCTTAAGAATTTTGTAAGTTTCTATAAGATCCCCCCTCAGTCTTCTGAATTCCAACGTGTACAAGCCGAGTCTATCCAGTCTTTCCTCATATGAAAGTCCTGCCATCCCAGGAATCAGTCTGGTGAACCTTCTCTGTATTCCCTCTATGGCAAGAATGTCTTTCCTCAGATTAGGAGACCAAAACTGTATGCAATACTCCAGGTGTGGTCTCACCAAGACCCTGTACAACTGCAGTAGAACCTCCCTGCTCTTATACTCAAATCCTTTTGCTATGAATGCTAACATACCATTTGCTTTCTTCACTGCATGCTGCACCTGCATTCCTACTTTCAATGACTGGTGTACCATGACACCCAGGTCTCGTTGCATCTCCCCTTTTCCTAATCGGCCACCATTCAGATAATAGTCTACTTTCCTGTTTTTGCCACCAAAGTGGATAACCTCACATTTATCCACATTATACTGCATCTGCCATGCCTTTGCCAACTCACCTTGCAGCCTCCTAGCATCCTCCTCACAGCTAACACTGCCCCCCAGCTTCGTGTCATCCGCAAACTTGGAGATGTTGCATTCAATTCCCTCATCCAGATCATTAATATATATTGTAAATAGCTGGGGTCCCAGCGCTGAGCCTTGCGGTACCCCACTAGTCACTGCCTGCCATTCTGAAAAGGACCCGTTTACTCCTACTCTTTGCTTCCTGTCTGCCAGCCAGTTCTCTATCCACATCAATACTGAACCCCCAATACCATGTGCTTTAAGTTTGTATGCTAATGTCTTATGTGGGACCTTGTCGAAAGCCTTCTGAAAGTCCAGATATAACACATCCACTGGTTCTCCCTTATCCACTCTACTAGTTACATCCTCGAAAAATTCTATACGTATTAATATCTGTGCAGATTGTAAAAATAGTGGTCACAATTTCTTCTCTTGATCATATTTGCTCAGTACTAATTTTCTTTCTTTTTTCGTAAAGGGGTTGTTTTACATTAATTGCAGTACAACAGGTCTATACATTTCATGTTCTTTTAATTTAAAAATTAACATGCCACCCATGGCAATGTTAACATCAAGATAAACCATTTGCTAAAACAACAAGATTATAGTATGTCACTATTCAAGTACAGATGCACTTACAAAGACTATTTATTATTAATTACTTGGCAACTTCATACACTGGTGAGTTCACATTTTTTAAAAACAATCTCACGTGACACTGAAATTTGTAGCGGAGACTGCAATACAAGTGTGACCAGAAGACTTATACACAAGTTTTCATATTCCTCAATCCAGTTTACATTAAATAAAGAGGTATACTACAAGGAAATCCTGAAATGCATATTGTATTTACTCTAATGATAAACTCTTGCCAATCTGAATGTCACGTCGGAATCGGTATTAAACAATGGATTGTCTCAGATCAATTAAGAAGCTGCTATTCATAAATGAACAGGAAAACTTGCTGCTAGATTTCAATAGCTGTTTATTCCACATTTATTTGAAAGGAAAGACATTTTATGGCCAACTGAGAATGAAGATGTGGCCAATTATAGTTGTAATTAATATAAAAAATTGGGCATCCAATTTCACTCACTATTTACATTCAAATTGGTAAATATGGCTGTAACATTTTAGCAGTTAAAAGGTAAGAATGAAAAGCACATAGGGCAACTATTTTGTTCATGCTTTTTTATTGTGACATAAGTGAATAAATGTATGCAGTACATTCACCTGAATCGCAAGAATATTTTCCAGTAAAATTAGTTCACAAGGTCAAAAGTGACACAACCACATGGTCTGCATAGCACAAGCGTGGCACCAAAATATTTGATTGGCCCATTGCACTATAGGTGGAAGCTTATTTTGTTTTTTTGGGGCAAAAGATCTGTTCTATTTTTGAGCTAGTGCACTGTACATGTGGTAATTTTATTAGATCTTGTTTAACTTTAAAAATAAAACTACAGTAGACCATATATATTTAGTAATAGAATTGAAATGTTCTCAAGATACTCTTTAAATTATCTTGTTTTTTCTGACATTGCATTCCTTCGTCAGCTGGGAAAGAAAATAAAAGTGTCTGTGTTGCTAATTTTGTTTCTGCAACATAACTCTCAGTGGCCATATGGCAAATCAAACAATGCAAGCTCTCTTCCATTTGAGATATCAAACATTTACATATGATAGTTGAGACGGCATTAAATGCAAGAATCTTTGTAGCCGAAATGAATGTTTTCAGATCATGGCCATTTGAAATCAGTCCATCAACAGATCGAAATATGAACAATTCAACCACTTAAGATTCCATCAATAGTAAACAATGCACACTACAATTAGTTGGGCTCAGCAAATGGGCATAAACAGGAAGAGAAGTCAAAGCATGGTACATTCTTACACACTTAAGCCAATTTTATTTAACAATATGAACATCCCAAGCACTGGATTTCCTAAATTTCCCCAGAAAAGTGTGATAACTACATGATTCTAAATTAACTAATTACAAGTTCACACAGACCAGGCCAAAATTTTACTTTAAATATAACCCAAGATTGATAGTTTCTATTGTTTAAATAAAAGGCATATCAACTTTAATTCAGAGGCCAATGGTCATTTAGCTCTGATATTCAAGTTGGTTTATGCCGTTTCCCTTCAGCTTCACAAAACTTTGTTTTGTGTCTCACAATTGAAATTCATTAAATAACACAAAACTGCTGCACTTGCATTTCAGATAGAAACTAAACTTATCACATTTATTAACTATTATTACAAGTATAGAATCCCTAGAATTTCTGTTTTTATTGTTGCTCGAGAGGACTTGAATTTAAAATGTTTTTAGGTTCCTAAAATATGTACAATAGTAACGGAATGAATTAGGTAGCTACTAAGTGAAACTTGCCATTGCAAAATTTGTATTTAAAAAAAGTAAATATTGTTGTTTTCAGAGTAAACACCAAACCATTGGGGTTACAAACATTGCAAGCATATTTTGTTTCAGATTTCCAGTATAAGCAAGGTTTTGTTTACTTCAATATCTTTATTTCATTTTCAGAGCTAGAATCAAAGTACATTAATTTTAAAGGCTACAAGCGAACACTTAAAATATCAAACAAGTGATATAAACAGCAAAGCATGAACACAAGACTAAATAATTATATTCATATATGCCGTCAATGGAAGTAATCTGAAACTTGCGTCAGTGAATTTAATTTTTGACAAATTTCCCCAAATTAGAAAATATGCTGTGCAATATGAACATTAAATGTAAATAATAGTTTCAAACAGATGAGCACTGAAATAAAAGCTGACGTTAGGAAAAGCTTCTAGTTAAAAACAAGTCAGTAAAAAACACACAAAAAAGTAAAAACAGTCAATTTGTGAAACTAACAATGAGTTACGGACCAACTCACCTTTACTTCCCTGTCCTTTCGGTCGCTGGTGTAGTATCGCGTTTAATAGAAAGCAAAAATGCAAAAAAAAACAACAAAAAAAAGAAAACACCCGTCAGTACCTTATGGAAATTCGAAATTCAATATCAAGTCATCTAATTTTTAAAGTAATAAATCAACCTTGTTGCAAGAGACTACGCGACAGGATATGTCCAAGGGAGAGAGGGAACGAGTCGTGGCCTGCGAGAAGGCGGCGGCGGCCCGGACTCGAGCACTCACTCCCCAGCCAACAGCCAGCGCATTACCTGCTCCACGCTGGTCGCAGACATTCTTCATTAAACAACAGCGGGCAGGGGCTCGGGCTCGGCCTCAGGCTCCGCCGACTTTAACAAATCGTGCTCCCAGTGGATCGCGCAGCGGCCCAAGCCAGTGACGGTAGATACCAGGAGGCGGAGCAGCGAGCGGTTGTTTGTTTGTCTGTCGGCGGCTTTCCTCTCGGGCCCGGACTCTCACTCCGGTGGTGGCGGTGGTGGCGGCGGCGGCGGCCGCGACTGCTGCCTGTGTGTACGTGTCTATAGATGTACGATTACTACTTCTCTCGAACACAATGGCGGAGCGCTCCTGCACCCACTTCCGCTCGCAGCCTCTGACCTTCCGGCATCTGACGTCAATGTGAGAAGGACAACCGGAGGAGCGAGAGGAGGAGAACTGGGCGCCGTGTGGTCCTCCGGCCGAGAGCGACGCAACACGGGGAAGGCGACCTCCATAACTGGCTGGACAGAGGTCCTGGTCCCAAACATTGCCATCTGTGGGAAGTCAAGTGCAATCAAAGATACTGGAGCAAAATCATTGAGTGCAATGAGAGAGGATGTTGCAGAACTCTCCTCGGAGAGAGAGAACTACAATGTAGGAATACCATGAAGAGGTTTCATCAAAGGCTTTTTGTTATTTCCAACAGTGAACTTCATTCAAGTGTTGAGGTCGAAGACAGACACAAAACAAAAACTGGAGTAACTCAGCGGGTCAAGCAGCATCTCTGGAGAAATGGAATAGGTGAAGTTTGGGGTCGAGATTCTTCAGATTGAGAGTCAGGGGAAAGGGAAACCAGAGATATAGACAGTGATATAGAGAGAGATATTCAACAAATGCATGAAAGGTATGCAAAAAGTAACGATGATCAAGCACACGTGGCTGTGGCAGCTAGTCTGGGCTAAAACGTGGGTGAATAGTTGGAGAGCTGGAGGAATCATAGTGGGTGCAGTCAGAGGATGTTGCAGAACTCGTAAGAGAGAGAACCTCTTCAAAGTAGGAATACCATGTGGAGATTTCGTTAAAGGCTTTTTTTATTTCCAACAATGAATTTCATTCATCAAGAATATATACGATATAAAGAACAGAACGTGGATTTCTTTACATAGTGAAAAGGAATTCTGCAGATGCTGGAGTCTTGAGGAAAACACAGAGTGCTGGAATGACTCAGCATCTCAGGGAAACGTGGATAGGTGATGTTTTGGAAGAAACGGCCTCAGCCCAAAAAGTAAGGATGTATTGTTATGATTACATAGGACCATGGTGAAACCAAATCTGGAGAATTAGATATAATTTTGGCCACATTACCTAAAGTGAGATGAACTTGCTACTGAGGAAATACAATAAATCTTCATCAGACTGCTTTCTGGGTTAACATACGATGGGTGTTTGACGGCACGGCCTCACTCACTGGAGTTTAGAAGGATAAGGGGACACATCAATGAGACACGCTGAATATTGAAAGGCCTGGATAGAGAGGATGTGGAGAGGATGTTTCCACTAGTGGGAGAGTCTAGGACCAGATATCATAGCCTCAGAATAAAAGAACGTTCCTTTAGGAAGGAGAGGACGAGGAATTTTTGTAGTCAGAGGGTGTTGAATCTGTGGAATTTATTGCCACAGAAGGCTATAGAGGCCGTCAATGGATATTTTTACGGCAGAGGTAGATAGATTTATTATTAATAAGGGTGTCAGGGGTTATGGGGAGAAAGCAGGAGAATGGGGTTAAGAGGGAAAGATAGATCAACCAATGGCGGAGTAGCCAAATGGCTTAATTCAGCACCGATCACTTTTGAACATATGAATGGCAGATCTGTTATATGAGGAGAAACTAAGTAGTCAAAAAAGACACAGAGTTGTCATTCAGCAGCTCTGGAGAACATGGATAAGTGACGTTTTGGGTCAGTACCCTTCTTTAGATTGATTGTGGTGGGGAGGGGGGGGGGGGAAGAAAGCAGGAAGAGAGGAGATGTAGGACAAAGCCTGGGAAGTAAGGCTGATACTGGTGAGAGGGATTTTTTATATTTAGATGGTTTGGCCAAAGGCCAGAGATGAAAAAACAGAATGCGTGTAATATAAGGATTGAAGAGTTGTGAATTGTGAAGATAGAGGAAGGAAAGTAGGGGGGAGGAGATAAATATGTGTGTCCAGGTGTGGCACAGGCGAATAGGGGGGTTGCACGTAAGGTCACCGGGTCATAGGGCTTGACGCACGGAGCCGCTCAATCCATCTGGAGGACATCCGTAACTTCCGGTATATGTTATTAATACAAGAAACGCGTACTTTCCTACCTGTTAAAAACCACCAAAATGTTGAATTTTTTCGCTGTAAAAAATTGTGGAAGTCGGGGTAAGTGTGAGAGACATGTACCCAACTTTCGAATTCCAAAAGTGAAGCGAAATGAAGGTAAAGAGAAGCGACAGCTGAAGGGACAACAACAGCTAAAATGCTTGGAGAACATTGGCCGTGCAGATATCGGAATTAAAAATATCGGGATTTATCGCGTTTGTTCGCTGCATTTCATTGACGGTAAGGCATTATTATTATTTTTTTAAATTTCTTTGGTATCTAAAAAGTCTCAGAAGTGGTAAATCTGGTTGTAAATTTTGCTTCAGAGGCGTTTTATTTTTGTATGTAAAAACCCACGAGAACCAGGGGCGATTATCCCTTCTGAAACTTTTTAGATGCCAAAGGAATCAAGAAAAAACACAAATAATGCCTTAGTTGATGAAATGCAGTGAGCAAACGGCCAATGTTCGCCAAGCACTCTGGCTGTTGTTGTTCCTTTCAGCTCTCGCTTCAATCTACAGTCATTTCTCCTCACTTTTTGAATTCTGAAGTTAGCTAAATGTCTCTCACGCTTATCCCGATTTCCATAATTATTCACAGCGCAAAAATTGATGATTTCGGCGGGTTTTAACGGGCCCGCTACGCTGGAAACAATGGTAAGTGCCTGCCTGCAGTTCATCGCGTGTAGTCCACTTGGCGTAGCGTAGCAACAGTACGGGTCATGGGGTCGTGACCCGACTGCCGTGAAACCTCCCTATAGGCGGGGGGGGGGGGGGGGGGCAGCAGGAAAAATAAGGGGGAGGTGGGGGAAGAAGTGAGAGTTTAATAGGTACCTAAAATTGGAGAATTTAGAGAATGTTCATGCCATTAGGTTGTAAGCCACCCAAGGAGTATGAGGTGTCGTTCCTCCAGTTTGTATGTGGCCTCGCTCTGGCAATGGATGAGGCCCAGGACAGTATGGGAATTTGAGGTGGAGTCAAAATGGATAGAAACCTGGAGATCCGGTAAGCCTTGGCGGATCGAGTGCAATTGTTAGTAGAAACAGTTGCCGAGTTTATGTTTGGTCTCGCCGATGTACAGGAGGCCACTTTGGAAAAACGGATGCAGTCGGTGAGGTTGGAGGAGGTGCAACGTGAACCTCTGTTTGTAAACCAGTATCTGCAGTTCCATATTTCTACTAAGCAGGCAAACCCTCTAAACTCTAGAACAGGGGTTGTCAACCTACGGCCCACGGGCTGAAAATGCGGCCCGTAACCCGAAATCATCCGGCCAGCGGGCGTATTTTTTATTCACGTAATTATCCAGCCCGCAGACTTCTGTCATCTCCGGTACCTCCCGAGGCCGCTGCGCCCAGATGCGGTCACCCGAGGACGCAAGGAGGCCTGCGCTGGCGTCTGCAATGGCGGAGCCGCTGAGGAGCGCCGAGCTGCGCCGAGCTCTGGCTGTACCGCATACTGCGCAAAGCCGCCGGCATGGTCGTGCACCTTCTATGTTGGGATTTGGGTTGTCAATAGGCCGGGGACAAGTGGGTGTGAGTATTTGAGCTTCACTGTCGGGATCGGGGATGTCAATAGGCCGGGGGCAAGTGGGTGTGAGTATTTGAGCTTCACTGTCGGGATCGGGGATGTCAGTAGGCCGGGGGCAAGTGGGTGTGAGTATTTGAGCTTCACTGTCGGGATCGGGGATGTCAGTAGGCCGGGGGCAAGTGGGTGTGAGTATTTGAGCCACCGCCTTCAGGACAGAGCCAAGGCAATCGTCCGTAGGTACGTCATGTTCGTGAGTGCCCGTAACTAGGGGCCAGTGCTCGGGGTGGCGTCCTCGAAGGGGTGGGATCCATGTGTACACGGTGATTTGATGCCTGCCATCTGGGGCAGGATGAGGGCGGATCCATGTGTACATGTGATAGATGCGTCCTGGTCCCTGTGCAGAACAAGGTTGCCAACTCCTGATTTAGAAGAATGAGAAGTACCCCCATCAAAATATATAAAGTTCTAAAGAGGACTTGACAGGACAGATGTCTCTTTTTCAATTTAAAAAAAAGCTTTATTCAGAATAGAAATATATCTGAAACAAAACGGGACAAAAACTCATCATACCTTCTCAGTGTATATATTCAGTAGTTGCGAACACAGTAATGTTCGCATCTACCTTTAATAAAAACACCCTTTCTACTCGTGGCCGTTTGGGTGATGTTGCTTCCCTTGGGGAAGGTGATTTGGACTAAAATGAAGGGGGATTCATTCTGAGGTGGGTAAATCTTAATAATCCTATACTCATTGAGGCTCAGTTGATGGCCTTATCAAGGTTGTATCTAAACTTCTTATATGAATCTGCATAGCCAGACTTGAAGGCCAGAGATTTGGTCCTAAGAAGATTGCAGAGCTTCTGATACATCCAAAGCTTCTGGTTGGGCAACACGCAGATGGTTTTCCTGGGAACACACTTCTCCACGCATGTTCCCATAGCAATGCTTTTTATTTAAAGAAATGAAAAAAGGGCAAAACGTGATGTGTTCATTTTGAGACGAGTTCAGCTGGGTGAACATGGCTGATACAGAATGGGGACAGATGGTGTTCTGCTCAAGATGTCCACATCCAGACTACCCTAGTGGGAAATACATATGAATTAGTCACAATGAAGCAGATGCAGCAAAGTTCTGAGCTTAATATACAACATAATATACAATACAATTTACAATACAATTTTATTTGTCTTTTGGACAAATTTGTCATTTGGACCCCGTTGAGGTCCAAACGAAATGTCGTTTCTGCAGCCATACATTACAAAACGAAGAAGACCTGAGACACAACACAATTTACACATACATTGTCACCATAATCACCAAAGCCCCCGGCGGGCGATGGTGATTATCCCGCGGCCATTAAAGCCACGCCGGTTAATGCAAGGTCGCGCACCGGGTCTTGGTGTTAGAGCCCCGGCGCGCGCTCGCAAAGTCCGGCGGCCATTCCAAGCCGCGCGGGGCGACGATGTAAAGCCCCGCTCCAGGTGCTCTTCAACCCCGCAACTCGGGCGGGAGAAGTCGCCGCTGCGGAAGCCCCGAAAAGCGGTCTCCCACCAGGGGACCCGCGGGCTTCCGATGTTGCCGTCCGCCAGACCCGCGGTTGTAGCCTCCGAATCTCCGGGGGTCGGGTAGCAGCAGCGATTGTCTCCACCACAGCTCCACCCGCTCCGGACTCGGCCAGCCCCGCGACGGTGAGTAGTCCGCAGCTCCGCAACTGGAGCCCCAGGTCGTTCCTGCTGGAGGCCGCTCCACGTTGCCCAGCCCCAACGACAACGGAGACCCAACAAAGAAAAGGTCGGGTCTCCCGTGCAGGGGAAAGATTTTAAAGTTCCCCACCCCCACCCCCAACCCCCACACACGTACCCCGACAAAAAAAATAATAAAAAACTACATAAAAACGAGACAAAAATAATAAAAAAGACAGACGGACTGCAGAGGCCGCTGCAAACGAGAGTCGCGCCGCCCACTTTTAAAGTGCGAATGAATATCCAGGTGAATTGTCAGTGTGTAAGAAGGAACTGCAAATGGTTTAAACGGAAGATAGGCACAAAAAGCTGGAGTAACTCAGCAGGACAGGCAGCATCGCTGGAGAGAAGAAATGGGTGACGTTTCAGGTCAAGACCCTTCTTCAGACTGGTTAGGGATAAGGGAAACAAGAGATATAGACGGTGAAGTGGAGAGATAATGAACAGTGAATGAAAGATATGCAAAAAGGTTACAATGATAAAAGAAACAGGCCTTGTAAGTTGTTTGTAGGGTGAAAATGAGAAGCTAGAGCTACTTGGGTGGGGGAGGGATTGAGAGAGAGAGGGAATGCCGGGGCTACCTGAAGTGAGAGAAATCAAATTCATACCACTGGGCTGTAAGCTGCCCAAGCGAAATATGAGATGCTGTTCCCCCAATTTGTGTTTACCCTCACTCTGACAATGGTGGAGACCTAGGACAGAAAGGTCTGTATAGGAATGGGACGGAGAAATAGTGTCCGGCAACCGGGAGATCAGGTAGGTTCAGGCGGGCTGAGCGAAGGTGTTCAGCGAAACGATCGCCCGTTCTGCGTTTGGTCTCGCCGATGTATAAGAGTCCACATCTTGAACAACAGATACAGTCACCCTTACTAGATGAGGTTGGAGGAGGTGCAAGTGAACATTGTCAGTGAATGATATTCCAGTCAGCAGTGCATCTCCTGATATAAACAGATTATATTCTCCAACGTGACCCCACCACTCGCCACATCTTCCCATCTCCCCCCCCCTGTCTGCCTTCCACAAAGACTGCTCCCTCCGTAACTCCCTTGTTAATTCTTCCCTTCCCTCCTGCACCACCCCCTCCCCGGGCACTTTCCCTTGCAACCGCAAGAGATGTTACACTTGTCGCTTTACCTCCCCCCTCGTCTCCATTCAAGGACCCAAGCAGTCGTTCCAGGTGCGACAGAGGTTCACCTGCATCTCCTCCAACCTCATCTATTGCATTCGCTGCTCTAGGTGTCAGCTGATCTACATCGGTGAGACCAAGCGTAGGCTTGCCGATCGTTTCGCCGAACACCTCCGCTCGGTCCGCATTAACCAACCTGACCTCAGCACTTCAACTCCCCCTCCCATTCCATAACCAACCTCTCTGTCCTGGGCCTCCTCCATGGCCAGAGTGAGCACCACCGGAAATTGGAGGAACAGCACCTCATATTCCGCTTGGGGAGTCTGCATCCTGGTGGCATGAACATTGAATTCTTACAATTCTGTTAGCCCTTGCTGTCTCCTCCCCTTCCCATCTCTCCCTCAACCCGCGGGCTCCTCCTCCTTTTTCCTTTCTTCTCCCCGCCCCACCCCCCATCAGTCTGCAGAAGGGTTTCGACCCGAAACGTTGCCCATCTCCTTCGCTCCATAGATGCTGCTGCACCCGCTGAGTTTCTCCAGCATTTTTGTGTACCTTCGATTTTCCAGCATCTGCAGTTCCTTCTTTAACATATCTATCCAGTTGGCTGCCAAGATCAAAACACCATGGCAACAGTCAATACATTCCAAAATAATCCTAGCATGGGTGATACTATGAGGATTAAAATAAAGTTGCAGCTTTTTAAAGATTTTAAAAGGTTCCTAAATCTAGTGGTTAAATTATTGGAATAGAATCACTCTTGCCTAAACGAATCATCCGGAAACACAAATTAAAATCCCACCATGCCTGTTGAGCAAAACAAATTCCAGCAATTACTGATAATACTTTATAACAGACTTTTCTTTGTCCTGACTATCCCTCCTCCTTCTCTGTAAGTTGATAATGTTCAATTTTTCTGATGAAAGGTCATTTGTTTCGCTTTTCATAGTCAAGTATTTCCAGTGTCTATAGTTGTCTGTTTAGTGAGGGTTACCCACACAGCCCAGTTTTACCTTTTCCCCAAAATCCACAAACACAACTGCCCTGGCAGACCCATTGTTTCTGCCTGCTCCTGCCCCACGGTAATAATTTCCACGTACCTCGACTACATCTTAACCCCCTGTTCCAATCTCTCTCGACCTGTCCAAGATACCTCGCATGCCCTTCGTCTCTTTAATGACGTTCGCTTTCCGAGCCCCCACACCCTCATCTTTACTATGGACGTTCAGTCACTCTACACCTCCATCCACCAGGAAGGCCTAAAGTCCCTCCATTTCTTCTGTCGACCGCAGAACCATCCAATTTCCCTCTACTAACATTCTACTCCGCCTAGCGGAGCTTGTCCTTGCCCTCAACAATAGACAATAGGTGCAGAAGTAGGCCATTCGACCCTACGAGCCAGCACTGCCATTCACTGTGATCATGGCTGATCATCCACAATCAGTGCCCTGATCCTGCCTTCTCTCCATATCCCTTGTCTCCGCTATCTTTAAGAGCTCTATCTAACTCTCCCTTGAAAGCATCCAAAGAATTGGCCTCCACTGCCTTCTGAGAATTCCACAGATTCACAACTCTCTGGAAGAAAAAGTTTTTCCTCGTCCCCGTTCTAAATGGCCTACCCCTTATTCTTAAACTGTGGCCCCTGGTTCTGGACTCCCCCAACAACAGGAACATGTTATGACAACTCTTGTTATGAAGGCCAACATGCCATTAGCTTTCTTCACTGTCTGCAGTACCTGCATGCTTACTTTCTCTTCTCCATGACTCCTCCCACTTCCTCCAAGTCCAAGGCGTGGCTATGGGCACCCTCATGGGCCCCAGCTATGCTCTACTCTTCGTAGGGTACGTTGAACAATCCCTGTTCCAGGCATACACTGGCCCTATTCCCGCACTCTATCTCTGTTGCATTGATGACTGCATCGGTGCTACCTCCTGCACCCATGTAGAACTCATGGACTTCATCAACTTCACCACCAATTTTCATCCTACACTCAAATTACTTGGACCATCTCTGACACCTCCCTCCCCTTTCTTGATCTCACAGTCACTATCATAGGAAATTGACTATTGACTGACGTCTATTATAAACCCGCTGACTCCCACAACTATCTCGACTACACTTCTTCCCACCCTGCTTCCTGCAAAGACTCTATTCCCTACTCCCAATTCCTCCATCTATGCTGCATCCGCGCCCAAGATGAGGTGTTCCACACCAGGTCATCAGAGATGTCCTCATTCTTTAGGGAACTGGGGTTCACCTATCCTATCATAGATGTTGCCCTCACTCCTGTCTCCCAGTACCCCGCAGCTCCACCCTTGCTCCCCCGCTACCTAGTCGCAACAGAGTCGCCCTAGTCCTTAACTTCCACCCCATCAGCCGTCGCATACAACACATAATCTTCCAAAATTTCCCCGCCTCCAACAGGATCCCACCACTAGCCACATTTTCCCATCTCCACACCTTTCCGCCTTCAGCAGAGACCGTATCCTCCGCAACTCCCTGGTTAACATTCCCTTCCCACGCAAACCACCCCCTCCCCAGGTATCTTCCCTTGTAATCACCTGTCGCGATACCTCCTCCCTCGATTCTGTGCAGGGACCCTGACAGTCCTTTCAGGTTAGGCAGATGTTCACTTGCACCTTGTCCAACCCCATCTACTGTAGGAGATGTGGACTCTTATACATCGGCAACACCAAACGCAGACTGGGTGATTGTTTCGCGGAACCTGATCTCCCAGTTGCCGGACACTTTAATTCTTCCCCATTCCCACACATTCCTTTCTGTCCTAGGTCTCCTCCATTGTCAGAGTGAGGCTAAACGCAAATTGGAGGAACAGTAACTCATATTTCGCTTGGGCTGCTTCCAGCTGCTATGAATATTGATTTATCTCACTTCAGGTAGGCCCAGCATTCCCTTCCTCCCCCACCCAAATAGCACCAGCTTCTCATTTTCACCCTACAAACAGCTAACAATGGCCTGTTTCCTTTATTATCGTAACTTTTTTGCATATCTTTCGTTAACTGTTCTTTATTTCTCCGCATCACCATCTATAGCTCTCGTTTCCCTTATCCCTAATCAGTCTGAAGAAGGGTCTTGGCCCAAAACGTTACCCATTCCTTCTCTCCAGAGATGCTGCCTGTCCTGCTGAGTTACTACAGCTTTTTGTGTCTATCTAGGGTACAAATAATACCTGGTGGGCTTCCATGTTTTGTTCAACACAATGCCAAGACCAGACTGAACTGTGTAGAATAGATAGCCATAAATCATAAGGGGAGTGGTGATGAAGAGAGGACCAGGAACAGAGATTTGAGAGGATAGCACGGGATTGTTCTTCTTGGAGAAATTGTTAAAAGTCAAATTGGTGACGCAATCTCAAATGTTCAGAAAAATATTATTGCAACAATGTGTAGAAAGGAACTGCAAATGCTGGTTTTTCAGGCAGCACCTTAGGAGAAAAAGGACAGATTATGTTTCGGGTCGGAACCCTTCTTCTGATTGCAACAACTATTACTACTATTGAATGAATGAATGAATGAATGAATAAGTTTATTGGCCAAGTATATTCACATACAAGGAATTTGCCTTGGTGCTCCGCTCGCAAGTGACAACATGACACATAAAACAATAAACATTAATAAAACATTATCGATTAAACATGTGAATTAAATAAAATACCAGAGCAAAAGGCTACAGATTTTTGGTTATTGAGTAGAGCTACTACTCGTGGAAAAAAGCTGTTTTTATGTCTGGCTGTGGCAGCTTTGACAGTCCGGAGTCGCCTTCCAGAGGGAAGTGATTCAAAGAGTTTGTGGCCAGGGTGAGAGGGGTCAGAGATGATCTTACTCGCTCGCTTCCTGGCCCTTGCAGTGTACAATTCGTCAATGGAGGGAAGGTTGCAGCCAACAACCTTCTCAGCTGATCGGACGATTTGCTGCAGCCTCCAGGTGTCGTGCTTGGTGGCTGAGCCAAACCAGACCATGATGGAGAAGGTGAGGAGAGACTCTACGATGGCCGTATAGAATTGGGCCATCATTGCCTGTAGCCGATTGTATTTCCTCAGCTACCGCAGGAAGTACATCCTCTGCTGTGCCTTTTTGACTGTGGAGTCGATGGTGGCCCCCCATTTAAGTTCTTTGGAGATGATGGTTCCCAGGAACTTAAAAAACTCCACGGATGTGATTGTAGTGTTGTTGATGGTTACAACTGGTTAACATGATACCTAATGGTGTTTCATAAACTATTATATTTAGCAGTGTGTTATTTGATACATTTAGGATAATGTAAACTCTAAAATTACAGTAAACATCAATTCAATTAGTTTAGGGTGGAGTTATGGAATGTTTAAAATCTCCACAATTAGGCAGATATTATGCAACTGTTGCAGGAGACATCAAAACATGTGATGCAATACAAGATGTATATATGTGAAATTGAAGAAGCACATGGAATAGACCTAACTGAGGATCTCAAAGGATATTAATGAACTTCTGCAGTCCTACTGGTAAAACATAGAAAATAGGTGCAGGAGGAGGCCATTTGGCCCTTCTGTGGTCAATTAATTGATCAATGAGAGAAATGTCTCCAATACATTCCCAAATACACCAATGGCATGGCCCAGCATGTGAACACTAAAAACACTGGAGCAACCACAACATTGTTTATCCGGAAATGCTGAATCAATGAGTCATCTTGTTTCCCCCTGAAATCTCTATCACCGAGGCCAATGTTCAGTCAATCTGTTAATATTGACAAATAGCCGAGCGCACAGGGTGCAGCGAAGGCTTGCATCCAGTCAAAATTGCAATTGTAGTGCTGAAGACCTGTGCTCCAGAACCAGCTACTATTCTAGCCTAGCTGCTGCAGTGCAATTACAGCTCGGGCGTCTCCCTGATTATGGAAAATTGCACAAATCCAATGAGCCTAATTACCGCTAAACAGCACTGATGTGTCATTGAAGTGTTTGGTCACCAATAACTTGCTCACCCAAGTCTGGTTTGGGTTCATCCAGGAATACTTGGCTCTAGACCTCAACATCGTGTTGTTTCAAATGAAGACCATAGAAATGAAGAGGGGAGCTGAGATTGACTCTCTTGACATCCAAAAACAAACATGCAGGAGAAAACGGCAGCGAACATCTGTGGAGGGCGCTGCCTTACAGCACCCGGGTTCGATCCTGACTACGGATGCTGTCTGTAAGGAGTTTGTACATTCTCGATGTGACCATCTGGGTTTTCTTCTCTCTCTCTCTTTTTGAAACTCCCACATTCCAAAGACCGACAGTGTTGTAGGTAAATTGTCCCTAATGTCTCCTTTAGAACTAGTGTTCGGGTGATCATAGTCATGGACTTGGTGGGCTGAAAGGCCTGTTTCCACGCTGTATCTCTAATACTAAACGGACAGACACCATTTTAGGTCTAGACTCTTCTTCAGATTAATGGAATAGACAGGAGATAGATGGTTGAAGGGTTGAGAGGAGGGGTGGGCAAGAATTGGCAAACCGACAGATAACTCGAGGTAAGGGTTGATTGGCAGATGATTAACAAGGTTGAGGTTGATAAGTGGAGAACTCAGAAGAGTGAAAATGGTATGAAAGGAAAGTGGAAAGTGAAATATAGAACCAAAGCGAAGGATGGTAGTTTGAAGGGAAAGGTGGAGGGAAAGAAATTGGGGAAGTCAGAAGTAGGGAGAGGTGGGTGATGAACAGATGGAGGAGGTGGAGAAGGAGAAAGGGACTGGATTGGAGAATGGAAAGAAAGATGTAAGTAAATGGAGGATTGTTATCTGAAATTGGAGATTTCAAACTTCATATTCATCAGTCTGATGAAGATTTCACCCCAAAACATTGTCTGTCCATTCCCTTCACAGATGCTGCCTGATCCACTGAGTCCCTCCAGCACTTTTTATTTTTCTCAAGATTCTAGCATCCGCAGTTCCTTTGTCTGCACATTCATGTTGCTGCAGGCCACTCAAGCAGAATATGAGGTACTGTTCGTCGAGTTTGTGTACGGCTTCAGAGTGGAGGAGGCCGAGGACAGACAGGTCTGTGGGAAGTGGAGGGGGAATTAAAATGTCTTGCACACTGAGAGCTCCAGCTGGCCTCAATGGACAAAGCGCAAGTGTTTGGTGAAATTGTTGCTTAATCAATGCTTGGTTTCTCCAATGCAGAGAAGGCTGCAAAAAAGCACCAAATGAAATAGGTTGGAGGAAGTGATGTTGGGGTGCCCGAATGGAGGTGAGGGGGGTAGTGTACCTTTGAATGTATGCCTATAAATGAATCATCTATACATTACAGCTCCCAATTGGGATAATCTTGGTTTAGGAATGGAGGCAACTTTGGTGAAATAACTCGTATTAACCCAGCAACTTACTGCCATGGGCAGCTTGTTGAAGGTGAGGTGAAATTGGGAGAACATTTTGGGATGATAGACAATAGGTGGAGTAGGCCATTCGGCCCTTCGAGCCAGCACCACCATTCAATGTGATCATGGCTGATCATCCCCAATCAGTACCCCGTTCCTGCCTTCTCCCCATATCCCCTGACTCCGCTATCTTTAAGAGCCCTATCTAGCTCTCTCTTGAAAGTATCCAGAGAACCGGCCTTCACCGCCCTCTGAGGCAGAGAATTCCACAGACTCACAACTCTCTGTGAGAAAAAGTGTTTCCTCGTCTCCGTTCTAATTGGCTTACCCCTTATTCTTTAACTGTGGCCCCTAGTTCTGGACTCTCCCAACATCGGGAACATGTTTCCTGCCTCTAGCGTGTCCAAACCCTTAACAATCTTATATGTTTCAATAAGTTACCCTCTCATCCTTCTAAACTCCAGAGTGTACAAGCCCAGCTGCTCCATTCTCTCAGCATATGACAGTCCCGCCATCCCAGGAATTAAACTTGTAAACCTATGCTGCACTCCCTCAATAGCAAGAATGATGATACCTGGTCTAATGTGCACTGCGATAATATTTGTTGTGAAACCCATGTTTAGGATCAAGGGTTGTGTGGATTGGCAAGACAAAGCATGACAGGCAATACTGACTGGTTGCATTATGGGCTGGTTTGGAAATTTGAAAGCAGAAAGTGGTGAACATTGTCTCGTGCATCACAGGAACTAACCTCCCCATCATCCAAGGGATCTTCAGGAAGTGCTGCCTCAATAAGGCTGCTAATATCATCAACGACCAATACCACCCTGGCCATGCTCTCTTCTCCGTGTTTCCACTGGGAAGAAGTAGAGGAACTTAAAAACTATTACCTCCAGTCTCAAGAACAGCTTCTTTCCATTAACCATCAGATGCTTGAATTACCCTGCAAAACACTAACCACAACCTTACCTCAGCACCAAGCCACAAGTCTGAAGAAGGGCCTCAACCCAAAACTCACAATCAAATAAGATCAAATATAACAAGTTGTCCTACAACTTTAGGCTGTGCATGCCATATGCAAGAAGAAGAACCCAAAACTTCATCCATTCCCTCTCTCCAGAAATGCTGCCTGTCTCACTGAGTTACTCTAGCATTTTGTGTCTATCTTCAGTGTATAACCAGCATCCGCAATTCCTTCCTACACACAACATGGTGTATTTTGCTGAGAATAATTGATAATTTATTGTACATTCGTTGCTGTTGTGCTCACTATTCCAATCTTTGTTATGAGTGCATTGGTGCTGTGTACAAAACATGTACTGTGTTTTAAACCAGCAACACTGAATGTTTAAAGCGACACTAAGAATGTAATGCGAGCGTCGTATTGTTTTCTTTTGTGTGTGTATATATATATTTACGGATAAAGTAAAATCTTTATTTTTTTTTAAAAACACTCTTTGCTCTTGAAATGAAGTTAGAATCGTGATTGGAGCATGCCTGCTGCCACTCACAGTATAAGTTTAGGCGTAACTTTGGATGTCATGGTGATGGTTCCGAGTGGGGTCAGAGTGTTTGTTCTCAATCGCAGAATGTCGGCAGAGTGCAAGCCGCAGGAAGACAGCCCGGAGCAGAGCAGCGGCGAGACTCAGCCGGACTCGGTACTGCGCTCGGTATTGCAGCTCCGGCTCCGAGCGCTGAAGCAGAGCCTGAACTGGCCACTCGGCTTGGAGGACGAGTTTCTGCTCAAGTTTCTCAGAGCCCGCGACTTCGACGTTGACCTGGCGCTGAAGGTAGGGTTCGAATCGGATAAATCCGGGAGGGAAAAGAAACAAGTCAGACTATGCAAGAGGACTCGGAAGAATGCATATTTGGCTGCGGGGAAAAGTCCAATCCTCGCAGTCCGACTTTTCTGTGATTCATTGGGGTCTTTGGACCAGAGCAGTGAGCTGAAGGTAAAAGCAACATTTGAGAAGGAAACAAGAGATGCTGGAAGCATTCTCAGGGGCCGGCGACGTTTTTAGACAGAAAGCCAACGTTTCAGGTGGTTGACCTTTCTTAATAAATGGGAAGAGTTAGAGTAAAGTTGTATAGTACAAACAGAATAGAGAGGTAAATTCCCAAGAGAGGTAAAATACCACTGTGAAAGAGAGTGGTAAATAAAGGCTAGTGAATGACTGGTGTAAGTGCGGTTGCATGGAGGGTCCGTGGAAATGGGGGAGGAATGAAATTTGGAGCCTGGGGAGGCAACGAACATACCAAAGGGCAGAATAGTGATGTATAGATCTAAAACAGCTGCTTATCTATAATTATTGAATTTGTGAGCCCTGAAGCCCTGATGTTTGCAACGGTGAGGTGAGGTGCTCTTCAAGTTTGTGTTGAGCTTTGGTGGATGCTGAAGAGATCAGAATAAGAATGAGATGGAGTATTAAGATGATGGGGATTTGGAGGCTTGAATTCAACAAATTCAGATAATCTGCCATTGTGGTTTGATATATCATTTTCAGTTCATTCTCTCTCCTGTCCTGGCCTTTAAATTTTAATTTTTCTCCTGTCAGACATACCTTTTGATATTTGGTGGCCGCATCACCCTCTTTCAGCCTATACTACCACCACTTGTGCCACTAAATCTCCCCTGTGCCAACTATGACCTTTCTCTTCTCTCTGCTTCTTGCCCCCACCCCCCATCCCACAGGTTCTGCAACTTTGTTTTGTTTCTGTTTTGATGACACATCATTGATCTAAACCATTAAACCTGTTTCTCTTTTCACAAATGTCTGACCTGCTGAATATTTCTGTCTTTACTGAAAGTGGAGTTCACTTTGGTGATGCATGTGCAGAGGGCCACATTGACAGCCTTTCTTATTTTTCCGTATACTCATCCACTAGAGGGCATTGCTAACAGGATCTCATGTCACAATATTACACCTGCTCTTCTGGATAAAATATACACAAAAGAAGACATAAAATATAGTACAGTTATAACCAAGGTCAACTAATGCCTATTTACAAATTAAGTGCAAATTAAAATACATTAAGCAATGTACAATATCATAAATGGTTTTAATGATGATCCATCATGCAACATTCATCCAGGTGAACCACAGGAGAAGTTGATCCAATCCAATCAGTGATGTTTTGCAATAATCAGATTCCTTGTGTGTTGTCTTGTACAAATACAGGATAATCCATTTCAAAATGGCAACCACAGACTTTGAGCTATTGTTTCTTTTGTTGTACTTGTTGAAAACCCACAGTTGTGCAAAGTCCAAATCTGTTCTGACACATCTGCCAATCAGTAATTTGACATATGTCTATTCTATAACTGCAAGATATTCTGGAATGTAATAAGAAATGTTCAATGCGTCCTGATTTCATCCTGTCATTTTTTTTCAATCCACGTTTCGTAGTCTGAACAGCTCTTTCCACCACACTGAGCTGCCTGCATTGGAACAGTGTGTGCCTGTTTCATTCAGTCCCTTTTACAGAAACTTGACAAATTCAGAGAACGGCTACAATTGGCAATCACGAATATTATATTGTGTAAACAGGAACTGCAGATGCTGGTTTAAACCGGAGATAGACACAAAAAGCTAGAGTAACTCAGCGGGACAGGCAGCATCTCTGGAGAGAAGTAATGGGTGACGTTTCGGGTCGAGGCCCTTCTTCAAACTGATTAGGGATAAGGGAAACGAGAGATATAGATGGTGATGTGGAGAGATGAATGAATGAAAGATATGCAAAAATGTAATGATGATAAAGGAAACACCATTGTAAGCTGTTTGTAGGGTGAAAATGTGAAGCTACTGCAAATTGGTTGGGGGAGGTTCTTTAGGGAACCCTCATTCTTTAGGGAACGGGGGTTCCCCCCTCCCATCATAGATGATGCCCTCACTTGTCTCCTCGGTACCCCGCAGCTCGACCCTTGCTCCCCCTCCCCCTAGTTGCAACAGAGACAGAGTCGCCCTAATACTTACCTTCCACCCCATCAGCCGTCGCATACAACACATAATCCTCCAAAATTTCCGCCACCTCCAACAGGATCCCACCACTAGCCACATTTTCCCATCTCCACCCCTTTCCCGCCTTTCGCAGAGACCGTTCCCTCCGCAACTCCCTGGTTAACTCATCCCTTCCCACCCAAACCACCCCCTCCCCAGGTACCTTCCCCTGCAACCGCGGAAGATGCAACACCTGTTGCTATACCTCCTCCCTCGACTCTGTCCAGGGACCCCGACAATCCTTTCAGGTTAGGCTGAGGTTCACTTGCTCCTCCTCCAGCCTCATCTACTGTATCCATTGTTGAAGATGTGGACTCTTATACATCGGCGAGACCAAACGCAGACTGGGCGATCGTTTCGCTGAACACCTTCACTCAACCCGCGTGAACCAACCTGATCTCCCGATTACTGGACACTTTAATTCTCCTTCCCATTCCTACACAGACCTTTCTGTCCTCGGTCTCCTCCATTGTCAGAGTGAGGCTAAATACAAATTGGAGGAACAGCATCTCATATTTCGCTTGGGCAGCTTACAGCCCAGTGGTATGAATATTGATTTCTCACACTTCAGGTAGCCCGGCATTCCTTCTCTCTCTCTCTCTATCCCTCCACCACCCAATTCGCACGAGCTTCTCATTTTCACCCTACAAACAGCTTACAATGACCTGTTTCCTTTATCATTGTTACTTTTTTGCATATCTTTCATTCATTGTTCTTTATCTCTCCACATCACCGTCTATATCTCTCGTTTCCCTTATCCCCAACCAGTTTGAAGAAGGGTCTGGACCCGAAACGTCACGAATATTATATTAAGGCCTTGTGCAAAAAAATTCATTTTCAACCTTCAGTCATTATCAGAAATGAAGAAGGGTCTCGACCTGAAATGTCACCCATTCCTTCTCTCCGGAGATGCTGCCTGTCCCATTGAGTTACTCCAGCTTTTTGTGTCTTATCTTCGGTTTAAACCAGCATCTGCTGTTCCTTCCTAAACATATCCACATTGGTTTACTCATTTTAGACGTGCATTTACAATGAATGCCATTCTTATTGCGTGCACTCCTTCGTGGTATTGTCTAACTCCTTTATTAACCGCAACTGAATAAACTTCTGGCAACTTGCTTGACATGATGATACAATCTCAGTGTTCTTCCAGCAATAATATCAGAATAAATGTTCCCCCTTGTGGTGAAAAGTAAAATCTGGATCTCCAAAAGACCATATCATTCTGGATGATTAACTCTATCTTCACATTCTCCTTCCCATCTCTGCAGCTATGCCTCATCATGAACAACTGCTGGGTCTTGATTGATGAGCTCAGCATATATTTTAGTAATTACATAATAATGCTAGACACAAATGCCGAAGTAACTCAGCGGGACAGGCAGCATCTCTGGAGAGAAGGAAAGGGTAAAGTTTTAGGTCGAGACCCTTCAGATTTTATATTTGTTATGCTTTTAGTATCTCACGTGGTAATGTACCAACTGGATGCCAATTTGGCACTCTGTATTGTTAATAGTTTTACTTCAGGATGTATTATGTGATGAATAAAACTGATTGATTGATTGATTGATTGATTGATTGAATCAAATGCAACCAATGCAAATGGGCACCTCGGTACTAACAAAACTGTCTGCATGTTGCATTGGATCCACACAAAAAAACCTTGAATAGGCTTGAGGTATATGGAAATCAAAGTTCTGACTCTACAAATATCTGTACAACCTCACTCCATTGACATAAGCAGAATCTTAATTGTCCAGATGTGAATAGCATTGTTATTCCTTGGAAAGATACCTTGATGCCTACTCTGTTGCTGATCTCCATTCATCCTATGCTGACTATATTGCATCAACACTATTTAGAGAGTGTGCAAAAGAGGTTTACAAGAATGATCGCAGGAATCATTGGGTAATTGTATGAGGAGCGTTCAAAGTGTCTGGGCCTGGACTCGCTGGAGTGGGGGCCTCATTGAAACCTACTGGATAATGAAAGGTCTGGATGGAGTGGATATGGAAAGGATGTTTCCAGTAATGAGAGTCTAGAGCCAGAAGCCACACCCTCAGAATAATAGTCAGAGTGTGGTGAATCTGGAATTCATTGCCAGCTGTGGAGGCCAAATCATTTGGGTATTTTTAAAGCAGAGATTGATAGATTCTTGGTCCAAGGAGAGATAGCTGAATGGATAGAAAATTGGCTTAATGGAAGGAAGCAGAGGGTGATGGTGTTAGATTGCTTCTCAGACTGATTTGGATGAGAACATACACGGCAAGATAAGCAAGTTTGCAGATGATAGAAAAGTGGGTGGTTTTGCAGATAGTGAAGATGGTTGTGAACATTTGCAGCAGGATCTTGATCGATTGGCCAGATGGGCTGAGGAACGGTTGATGGAATTTAATACAATGTGAGATGTTGCATTTTGGGAAGTCTAACATGGGCAGGACCTACACAGTGAATGGTAGGGCTCTGGGGAGTGTTGTAGAGCAGAGAGATCTCGTAGTGCAGGTGCATGGTTCCTTGAATGTTGAGTAGCAGGTAGATAGGGTGGTCAAAAAGGCGTTTGGCACATTGGCCTTCATCAGTCAGAGTATTATGTTTAGAAGGCATGTTGCAGTTGTATAATACGTTGGTGAGGCCACATTTAGAGTATTGTGTTCAGTTCTGGGCACCATGCTATAGAAAATATGTTGTCAAGCTGGAAAGGGTACAGAGAAATTTTACAAGGATGTTGCTAGGGCTAGAGAATCTGAGCTACAGGGAGAAGTTGAGTACTCTATTACCAAGGAATAGAGCACTCTGTGACTCTATTCCTTGGAGCGCAGGAGGATGAGGGGTGATCTTATTGAGGTGTATAATCAGAATCAGAATAGTACTTTATTTGCCAAGTATGTTTTGCAACATACGAGGAATTTCATTTGCCACGTCAGTCATACAAATAAAAGGCAACAGATCACCCAAAACACATTTTAACATGAACATCCATCACAGTGACTCCTACACATTCCTCACTGTGATGAAAGGCAAAATAAAGTTCAAGTCTCTTCCCTTTGCTCTCCCGCGGTCGGGGGCCTCGAGCCCTCCGTTGACGGGACGATTTTGACTCCCGTAGCCGGCCCTCCGCGTCGAGGCGATCAGCTCCTGCATTGGGGGGGGTGTCTGCTCCCCCGCGCTGGAAGATTGAACCTCGCGTCGGGGCTGGTCGAACCTTCCGCGAGGGATCGGCTCCGATGTTAAGTCCGCGCCCCTCGGTGGAGCTCGCGACAGTCCGAGGAGGCCTCCAGCTCCATCGATGGAAGGCCGCAGAGCGCCCGGAGAATGCGATGCGAAAAGCAATTGCATCTCCAGCAACGTAAGAACCTGAAAAAAAGTTTACCCCAATTCCCTCCCCCTCCCCCCACATAAGACAAACCGGAGAACATTAAAACAAACTTTTAACAAACACTAAAAATGTTTTTAAAAAGGTGATAAGAAGAACAGACTGCTGGCGGAGCTACCATCGTACAGTGCCCCTGGTGGTAATAATCATGAGAGGAATAGATTGGGTAGATGCACAGAGTCTCTTGCCAAGAGTAGGTGAATCAAGGACCAGAGGACAGAAGTTTAAGGTGAAGGGGAAAAGATTTAATAGGAATCTGATGGGTAACTTTTTCACAAAAAGGATGGTGGGTATATGGAACAAGCTGCCAGAAGTGGTAGTTGAGGCAGGGACTATCCCAACATTTAAGAAACAGTTCGACAGATACATGGATCGGAAGTTTGGAGGGATATGGACCAAACGCAGGCAGGTGGGACTAGTGCAGCTGGAACATGTTGGCCGGTGTGGGCAAGTTGGGCCGAAGGGCCTGTTTCCACACTGTATCACTCTGATTAGTAAGGATGTCAAAGGTTATGTGGAAAAGGCAGGACGATGGAGTTGAGAGGCGAAAAATAGATGAGCCTTGATTGAATGGCAGAGTAGACTCGATAGGCTGAATGACCAAATTCCACGTGGTTTATGGTCTTATGTATCACAGGACTGGTTTTACTGATCACAATGAACAAGAATGTGAGAATTCATCATTGCTTCAAATATTGGGTCGTAGATACTTGTTTATTACTCTGTATTTATGTTGGTTTGTCATTTAGCAACTTGTGCAAACATCATTCATAACGCTGGATAAAAATGGCAGGAAATAACCACAGTAGTTGAGAAGTCCGAAGGAGGACACCAACTCTGAGATGTTTGGATTACGTGTAACCAACACTACTTTAATCTAGTCACCAACTGTGTGGAAACTTTCAACTTTTCTTGTAATCAAGCCAGATTACATTTGAGGCAGCAAAGATGCACTTGTCTTTCATTAGTTAAATTCTGCTATTCAGAATCATTGAAATATGCCTTCTAGATTCCTCTTGTGTTCCGGGTCTGTCCTTTCAGTCATAATGGGCCTGTCCCACTTTAGCGATTTTTCAGCGGACTGCCGGTGACTGTCAAGTTGCCAGCAGTCGCCTGAAAAACTGGCAACTGGAATGGCGACTGTCAGAGTGGAACGAACACACACACACACACATCGCTTCATTCACCAGCCCGTTATGCAGATGCGGGACAGGGCAAGCGGGAGGAGCGCTGTCTAAAAAATTCACACGGTGCAAAGCCAAGGTGAAACAGGCACACACTGCGATGAACAGAAGGTTGGCGCTGTAAAATGATGGCTAAAGCACAGTGTACCGTAAGTCCTTTAAAAGAGGGGGGGGGAGAAGGAGTGGATTCAACTTTAAAGAAGCCAGCGATACATGGCTGTGAAGCTCGGCGGACATTTAACATTATCGGTCGGTTATCCTTGTTTCTGAAAACGACTTACCTTTTTTTCCCCAATGAGCCAATGAAATTCACTGGTCAGCACTGGCCTACGAGAACCTCAGAGAACCTTCGACCTCCTGGCAACCCATTAGGACCTCCTGGCGACCCACCTAATGCTCGAAAATTCTCGCTACTCTCCATGGCGGCTTCATTCTAGTCGTCGTTAATTTTTCAACATTTTTGAAAAATTCATGGCGACCATAATGAGGCCGCGACCAGTTCCCAGAATGCGGGAACTCCTCACAACCATGAAGGCGACTCCCCGGCAACCACCCACGAACATGTGGCGACTGCAGTCGCCTAAAAAGTCACTTAAGTGACTTTAGCCCATTAGGGCATCCTACAAAAGTAGCCGACAATGCCACTTAGATCAAACTATCCATTGTTCCCTGGAAAATGTGCAGAGCTGACGCTATCCCAATTGAAAGTCTGTTTTGTTGGTACAGTCCTAGGTGTGCAATGATCACGAGTATTCCTCTGAACTTTTGTTAAAGCTGATTTGCTGGTAAACATGTAACATGTTAAGAGTTGGGAAGTTCTAATAATAATAATAATAATAATAATACATTTTATTTATGGGCGCCTTATACCAAGGTCTCAAGGACACCTTACAGAATTTAACAAGTAAGAAACATAATTGGAGTAAAATAAATTATAAAGACATCACCAATACACAAATTAAAGACAGAATTCAATCCAAAGACAAAAAAATCAGAAACACTATGTGAAGAGAGAGCAGCGGCAGCTAAACCGCGCCAGCGTCCACTCTCCCTTCCGACCGCCATCTTGGACACAGACTAAAATAAACACTACACACAAAAATCATCCCCCCACAATGGTTACCACTGTGGGGGAAGGCACAATGTCCAGTCCCCATACCCAGTTCTCCCAAAGTCAGGCCTATTAATGCCTCCGCTATTGCCTCTACGGAGGCCCGATGTTCCTGGCCGTTCTCACCGGGTGCTGTTGCCCCGGCGTCGGGAGAGTCCTCTCAGCGGCTGGGCCACCTGGAACGGCCGCATTCCTGACCGGAGGCCGCGGCTTCCGAAGCCGACAAGGCCGCGCCGGTTTGGAGCTCCCAGGCTTCCGATGTTGAAGTCGAAGATAGAGTCGGCGCCGCCGCCCGCGGCTGGCCACTCCGCAGTCCCGCGGCCCGGAGGTGTTGACCTCGGTGGTCACACCTCACCGGAGCTCCAGCGCGGCGATCCAGCGCGGCGACCCAGGCAAGGCATCGCCCGCTCCGCTCCGCGATAGCGCTCCAGCGCTGTGCCGCCACCGAAGCTGAAGGTGCTGGGCAGTCCCCGCCAGGAAACGCCGCTCCAGGCCCATTGGTAGGCCGCAAGGACGGGTCGACGGGGTAGCCCGGAGAAAAAGCTGCCTCACCGACCAGGTAGGGACCTAGAAAATAGTTTCCCCCTTACCCCCCCCACATGAAAAGTCAAAATTCTCCAACAGACATAGACAAAAAAAAAGAGTAAGCAACCCATTAGGTAGAGGTGAAAGGAAGCTATCAGCTTTGTTTCTCTGATTGTTATCTATCAATCTCCAGAGATGCTCATAGACAATAGGTGCAGGAGTCGGCCATTCGGCCCTTCGAGCCAGCACCGCCATTCACTGTAATCATGGCTGAATATCCACAATCATTACCCCGTTCCTGCCTACTCCCCATATCCCTTCACTCCGCTATCTTTAAGAGCTCTATCTAACTCTCTCTAGAAAGCATCCAGAGAATTGTCCTCCACAGCCTTCTGAGCAAAGAATTCCACAGATTCACAACTCTCTGGGTGAAAATGTTTTTTCTCATCTCTGTTCTAAATGGCCTATCCCTTATTTTTAAACTGTGGCCCCTGGTTCTGGACTCCCCCAACATCGGGAATATGTTTCCTGCCTCTAGTGTGCCCAATCCCTTAATAATCTTAATAGGATCCCTTTTCTTCTTTCTAAATTCCAATGCTTACAAGCCCAGTCGCTCCATTCTATCAACATATAACAGTCCCACCATCCCGGGAATTAACCTCGTGAACCTACGCTGCACTCCCTCAATAGCAAGAATGTCCTTCTTCAAATTTGGAGACCAAAACTGCACACAATGCTCCAGGGCCCAGTACAACTGCAGAAGGACATTTTTGCTCCTATACTCAACTCCTTTTGTTATGAAGGCCAAAATGCCATTAGCTTTCTTCACTGCCTGCTGTACCAGTATACTTACTTTTAGTGACTGATGAACAAGGACCCTCAGATCTCGTTGTACTTCCCCTTTTCCCAACTTGACATAATAATCTGCCTTCCTGTTTTTGTCACCAAAGTGGATAACCTCACATTTATCCACATTAAACTGTATCTGCCATGCATCTGCCCACTCACCCAACCTGTCCAAGTCACCCTGTATCCTCATAGCATCGTCCTCACAGTTCACATTGCCACACAGCTTCGAGTCATCTGCAGATTTGCTAATGTTATTTTTAATCACTTCATCTAAATCATGAATGTGTATTGTAAATAGCTGCAGTCCCAGCACCGAGCCTTGCAGTACCCCACTAGTCACTGCCTGCCATTCTGAAAGGGACCCGTTAATCCCTACTCTTTGTTTCCTGTCTGCCAAACAATTTTCTATCCAAGTCAGTACCCTACCCCCAATACCATGTGCACTAATTTGTCCACTAATCTCCTATGAGGGACCTTATCAAAGGCTTTCTGAAAGTCCAGGTACACTACATCCACTGGCTCTCCCTTGTCCATTTTCCTAGTTACATCTTCAAAAAATTCCAGAAGATTAGTCGAGCATGATTCCACTTCGTAAATCCATGCCAACTCGGACCGATCCTGTTATTTCTATCCAAATGTGCCGCGATTTCATCTTTTATAATTGACTCCAGCATCTTCCCCACTACCGATGTCAGGCTAACTGGTCTATAATTCCCTGTTTTCTCTCTCCCACCTTTCCTAAAAAGTGGGATAACATTAGCTACCCTACATTCCACAGTAACTGATCCTGAATCTATAGAACGTTGGAAAATGATCACCAATGCGACCACGATATCTAGAGCCACTTCCTTCAGTTCACTGGGATGGAGACCATCAGGCCCTGTGGATTTATCAGCCTTCAGTCCCATCACCATTACCTATCCAACACCATTGCATGCCTAAGTCACCTCATGGTGCCTTCTAACTTCACTGCAGGAACAAGTTGAGACAACAACCTTTCTCTCATTGGCAGCAAGACAAAGAAGACAGATTGACTTTAGGAAATAAAGTGGTACACATACCCTGATATGCATTGACAGCGCCCAAATGGACATGGTTGAAAGCTTCAAATTCCTAGGAGTAAATAACACCATCAACGTGTCCTGGATCACTCATATAGACCACCCATATGTGGAGAAGGCAGGAGAATGGGGTTGAGAGGGAAAGATAGATCAGCCATGATTGAATGCCGGAGTAGACTTGATGGGCCGAATGGCCTAATTCTGCTCCGAGAACTTATGTACTTATGAAGCAATGGTCAAGAAAGCACACCAACGCCTCTACTTCCTTAGAAAGCTTGGGAAGCATGTCCCCAACAACTCTCACTAACTTCTACAGATGTGCATCAGAAAGCATTTTATCGGGATGCATCACCACATGGTTTGGGAACAGCTCCATCCAAGGCCGCAAGAAATTGCAGAGAATTGTGGACGCAGCCCATACCATCACACAAACCAACCTCCCTTCCATTGACTTTTTTCATTCCATTTAGACCTCATGCTGCCTCGGCTAGGCCACCAGCATAATCAAGGGCACATCGCTCCCCAGCCACTCTGTCTTCTCCCCTCTCCCATCAAGCAAGAGGTATAGAAGTGTGAAAATGCACATGTCCAGATTCAGGGACAGTTTTTCCCCAGCTGCTATCAGGCGACAGTACCATCCTACCAACAACTAGAGAGCAGTCCTGAGGTACTATCTACCTCATTGGAGACCCTCAGACTATCTGTAATCGGACTTTACTGGATTTTATCTTGTACTAAATGTTATTCCCTTTATCATGCATCTGTACACTGTGGACGGCTCGATTGGAATCATGTGTTGTCTTTCCACAAACTGCTTAGCACGCAACAAAAGCTTTTCACTGTACCTCACAATAAACTAAAACTAATTAGAGCAGCTCACTCAGAAAATTAAATTAGGCCAATGTTACCACCTTCCTGAAGTCATTCAACTTTTTCCCACCATTTGTCTTTGCTCTGTAAGGCACAGATTATACATTGAAGAACCAGGCTCTGATATTTTCCAAGTGATACGTTTGATATGTTGAGAAGGTAATCACAAAATTACTGCGTACTCTTCAGGCACAGTTGATGTAGTCAGTTTCTTCACGCTCCTCCCTCTTTTAGCTAGTTTTGGCTTTCAAAATGTAAACTCTACCCAGAGCAATCAGCAGAGCACACTTTGCTTCATTTTCCCTATTTCTCTCTAACTTCACTTATCCTGATCACCTTGATCCAATCCCCATCATAGGTATAAAGGATAGCACGCAACCCCTTGTACCACATTGTAGTCAAATGTTAGCCAATGTTGCTTAAATACCTGCTTACAATCACTGATACAGCAGCTTTGGCAGCACATATACTAAAATTGGAACGATACAGAGAAGATTAGCACGGCCCCTGCGCAAGGACGACACGCAAATTCGTGAAGCGTTCAATATTTTTCTCCCTCGCCATAACGGGGAAAAAATTGGTCATCAGGTGTGAGGTGCTTTCGAGGCTGCTGTACTTGGCGCAAGTGTGGCCTGTCCCTACCTCCTACGCCACAGGGATCACACAGGCCATCTTCCAGTTCATCTGGGGGTCGAGGATGGACCGGGTGTGACGGGCCTCAATGCACAAGTCGGCAGACAATGGGGGTAAAAGCGTGCCCAACGTTGCCCTCATCCTGATGGCCACCTTCATGTGTGGCTGCATCAGGCTGAGCGTAGAGCCAAGGCACGTGGGCACCAAGTGTCACTACTTGCTGATGTTCTACCTGTCCACAGTGTTGCGAAGGATGGGCCTGGCGCAGATGCCACGCAATGTGCCAGTCAGCTGGACATTGCCGCACCATCTGTCATTTGTGAAAAGGTTCTTCCGGACCAACACCTTTGACCACAAGTCCATTGGGCAGTGGTCAGCACGGAACGTCCTGCAGGCACTGCAGGGAAATGACTCCATGGATCCTGTGGTTCCCAGAGCAGACTGCCCAGCTTGTCTGGCAAAATGCCTCATCGCCAGAACTCACCAACAAGCACCAAGATCTGGCTTGGCTGGCGGTGAGGGGAGCCCTCCCAGTCAGATTCTTCCTGCACCATCGGAACCTCACTACCAGTGCACGCTGCCCTCAGGATGGCTGCTATGGAGAGGAGACGGTTGCCCACCTCTTTGCAGAGTGTGGATTCGCAAAGAGTCTGGGGAGGTCTGCAAGGGTCCCTGTCATGGTTTATTCCGAACAGCTCCGTCACAGAAGACTGTGATTTACGAACTGTTCCCAGGGATGCATTCAGAGACTGACATCGAGTGCTGCTGGAAGGTCATCAACTCAGTGAAAGACGCTCTTTGGTCTGTCCGAGCGTTGTTGACCACCCAGCGCAGCGAGATGTCCATCGGGGAATGTTGCCGACTGGCCCGCTGCAGATTGCAGGAGTACATGCTGAAGGATGCGCTGAAGCCCAGTGCAGCCAACGCCAAGGCTCGGTGGGGGAGGACCACAGTCTAGGTTCCTTCCGCTGCTGGACATGGAGGGCAGGGTGTGGTGGAGACGCCCCTCAAAATAAGGGAAGGGATTCCACGCCAGTGGACCACATGAGTGGCAAGGGTGGGGGATAAATTTGTGTAAGCAGTATTGAATGTATGTATAGCCTTAAAGAATATTGGATGGAGTTTTGTAAGGCTCATGTATTGTATATATTTATTTCTCGAATAAAGTATATTTTTAAATTTAAAAAAAGTATCAGAGTCACAGTATCCATAGTAGTTGAGAAGTCCTAAGGAGGCCATCAACTCTGAGATGTTTGGATTATGTGTTTCCAACGCTGCAACTTCTCAGCTATTGTGGTATCAAATTCAATTTCCATTGAACCTCCTTTTAGTGCATACAAATGTACAGAAAAGTTCAGTAGAATTCTGACAGTACAAACAATAGCATCCTTCTAGGTCACCACCTTTTAAATTTGTTAGTGTATGATACTCTTTCAATTCTTTCTATTCTGGTGGGCGTTGTACTATTTTAATTTTTCTATCCTTTCTAAATGTGTTGGTATTCATTACTTCTGTCGTGCTGCTGCAACGATAACATCTCCCCTTCAAATAGATCTATTATTTTCCCAAATATGCCAGAAAGTTAGGTATCAAAGTATTAACAGGCTGTGCCTTTGCTTGATAATGTTTCAAATCCTGTGTCTGTTCCTGTGCTGTCTCAGTTGCTCAGCCAATGTTACACGTCTACTTGAAATGCATTTTCTTATCCCAGAGCATCCTCCTTTGAATGTGACAACACTGAAACAACGCTTCCAAATATGTGTAGGAAAGAACTGCAGACGCTGGTTTAAATCGAAGGTAGACACAAAATGCTGGAGTAACTCAGCGAGACGGGCAGCATCTCTGGAGAGAAGGAATGGGTGATGTTTCGGTTCTAGACTGCAGGGGAGTGGGCGGGACAGATATAGAATGTTGTCAGAGCAGTAAGACTGGTGGGAGAACTGGGGATAGAGAGAGAGGGAAGGCAAGGGCTATTTGAAGTTAGAGAAGTCAATGTTCATACCGCTGGGGTGTAAGCTGCCCAAGCGAAATATGAGGTGCTGTTCCTCCAATTTGCGCTGGGCCTCTGACAATGGAGGAGGCCCAGGAGGTTTCTCCTTCAACTCCTCCCACTTCCTCCAAATCCAAGGCGTTGCTATGGGCACTCGCATGGGCACCAGCTATGCCTGCGTCTTTGTAGGGTACGTCGAACAATCGATGTTCCAGGCATGCACCTGCCCTATCTCCGAACTCTGCCTCCGCTACATTGTCGACTGCATCGATGCAACCTCCTGCACCCATGCAGAACTCACTGACTTCATTAACTTTACGACTAATTTCCATCCTGCACTCAAATTCACTATGACCATCTCGGACATCTCCCTACCGTTTCTATATTTCACTGTTTCCATCACAGGAGGCAGACTTTTGGCCGACATCTATTACAAACCCACTGACTCCCATAGCTATCTAGACTACACTTCTTCCCACCCTGCTTCCTGTAAAGACTCCATCCCCTATTTCCAATTCCTCCATCTATGCCACATCTGCGCCCAGGATGAGGTTTTCGATACCAGGTCATCGGAGATGTCCTCATTCTTTAGGAAATGGGGGTTTCCCTCTCCCATTACAGATGAAACTCTCACTAGGATCTCCTCGAAATCCTACAGCTCCGTTCTCGCTCCCCCTCCCTCCCACTCGTAACAAGGACAGAGCTCCCCTTGTCCTCACCTTCCACCCTATCAGCCGTCGCATACAGCATATAATCCTCCAACATTTTCGCCAGCTCCAACACGATCCCACTACTGGCCACATCGTCCCATCTCCACCCCTTTCTGCTTTCCGCAGTGACCGTTCCCTCTGCAACTCCATGGTCAACCACCCCCTCCCCAGGTACTTTCCCCTGCAACTGCAGGAGATGCAACACCTGTCCCTTTACCGCCCTCCTCGACCATCCAAGAACCCCAACAGTCTTTCCAGGTGAGGCAGAGGTTCACTTGCACCTCTTACAACCTCATTTACTGTATCCGCTGTTCCAGGTGTCAACTCCTGTACATCGGCAAGACCAAGCCCAGGCTCGGCGATCGTTTCGCTGAACACCTCCGCTCAGTCTGCCTTAACCTACCTGATCTCCCGGTTGCTCAGCACTTTAACTCCCCCTCCCATTCCCAATCTGACCTGGGCCTCCTCCATTGTCGGAGTGAGGTCCAGCGCAATTTGGAGGAACAGCACCTCATATTTTGCTTGGGTAGCTTACACCCCAGCGGTATGAACATTGACTTCTCTAACTTCCAAATTTGTATTACAATCACAGTTAACAGCAATCTGCAAAGTAATTTGCAGCAAAAAAAATATTCCACCCTTTCAACACACTCAATATATAACAAAATTGAACTATTGAAAAAATGTGAATTACTAATAATGGTCACCATGACATAGCTGAAGCAAGGACAAAGGTACAAGCCAATGAAATTCACCTGGATGTCAGTAAATCATGCTGCTCCTGAGGAAAGAAATCTCAACATTATATAAAAGGAACTTGGGACCTGACTAAATGGGCAAACATATCTGTATCTCATTGCCGATCATCATTGATTTCTTCATTGATACTTAAAAGAGGATGGGCCTTAAAGTTAATGTTTAGTAGGTAAATGTCCTTGATCAAACTGTCCCAGCTGTACAATGCTATCCTGGGTGATCAAGGTCCGGATTAGATCCTGCAAAATGTGGACCATTTCCTATATTGTGTGAGTCACTTCTCAGCAAAAGTAGATATTTACTATAAAAACGCACCACCGTATTTAATGTGATTAAGAAGAAAACACGAGGGAATCATGGAGCACAAATCAATAGGAGCAATTACTGATAACAGGAGCAAGAGTCTGCTGCCTATTAGCCATATTGATCTCATTAATGACCCCATGCACTTCATAGTTTGTGCAGTGCAGTTAAATTGGGCAGCTAGATTGGGCTTTTCTTATGCTTCAGGAGAAAACTATGAAAGTACTGAACATGCATGTGTGGTCAGCATAATTGGGTGATTATAGTAATGCTAGTCAGGGCATAAGAGTTCAGGCTGAGAGAACCTTGACAAGTTCAGACACTTACATTTAAGCTTGAGTTGAGCTACATCTGATTGCAGCATTCAGTGCAACTCCTTTTTGTTGAATCCTGGTTAATATATAGATGTCCACGTATAAATCTGGTTAGCAGGATAATGCTAAGGATAAGTGAAAGCAGCATAAGTGAGGCCAGTACTCTTCTGTTTCTCTTTGTTCCCTGAAAACACATGACAGTTATTTACAGGTATTTAGTTCTTTGAATTTCCAACAGAAGTTACAAAAGGTTGTCAATGCGCCATGGTAACTGACCGATCACAGGCATTCACAGTACTGTTATTGTTTACAGATAGTGCAATATTTACAGCTGAATAAATAAGCACTGTCCCTGGAATAACTGGCTTTGAACCGAAGTTCAAAGCTATTTTTCACTCCTTAATGATGCAGCATAGTTATGTTGCACTTTCTCCAAAATGGGAAAGTAGGAGAAAATACATCCTAATTTGCAGCTCAAAATAGTGCGATGGCCTCTATTGTGCTCGAGAAGCCTGAACTAACAATTTAGAGAGCATCAATTTAATTCCTGCCACACAAATTTAAGATTACAATTTAAAGCACCATCTGAAAATAAGGTAACGTGATAAAAACGGTGGGTTATTTAAAAAAAAATGATGCAGCGCATACATTTATCCAAATATCTCTATGCACGCCATGTTGCTTGGTTGTTAATTGTGAAATGACCTTGCTAGCTGGAAGGAAAAGGAAGCAGAGATTGGAATAACAACTCCCCTGCAGCCCAGACAGTTGATCAGGACACAAAAGATTCATTCTGCCCAAATGAGCTTGGAAAAATGTCCTTTACTAACATTTGGGGATTGCTGCCAAAATTCTGCAGAACTGACTCACAAACTAGTCAAGCAACAACCTAAAATAATAACACTTCCTTATCAGCATTGTGTACCAGATTCCCTAATTATCCTCAATGTATTTTATCCCAGCTAAATACTAAATTTTGACTCCAACTTGCAAAATGCCTCCTCGTTTCTGGTTAAGCGTGGCCATGGAAACTTATCAAGCTTAACCCGCAAGCATGCTCACTTAAAGAAAAAGTACCTATTTTCATGTTGAAACTACTTCAGGAAATATTTAGTGGAATGGGAGAAATAAGAAAGAGCACACAAAGAGCTCTCTTGCTCTTTCACTTTCAATGGGAGTGACTAATTTGTCCAACCATTAATGGAATTTTGAAGGGCAGAGCTAGCACAATCTACTTTTAACAGCTTGTGAAAAAACTAATTAAAAATAACAATTACCAACCTGACCTTGTCTTCACCAGTATAGGTGTTGCAGGTGTTATTACAAGAGTGCCTTCTTTGCACTCCCTTTAAATTCCTTTATGTTGTTTGGTAGTAAATGAGATGAATAACAGATCTAACAACTCGTCACAGCATCCTTGAGGGTCAGGATGCATTCACAGCAGTAGAACTGAAAAATTGCTGGAGGAAATTGATGGGTCAGTTAGCATCTGTGAAGGTGAAATGATGGGCAACATTTTGATAGGCAAATCAAGACCCTGCATTGGAAGAGTGGAAGTTATCATGACTCTTCACTGCTCCATCCCTATCAAACAGATGTTTATCCTACCTTGAATGAGGAAAGGATATGCAAATATGTTGAATCACCAAACATACCAACAAATGGGTATCAGTTCCTGAAGGTTGCAACACAGAACAGGAAAAACAGCATGTATGTCAGACGAGAGCAAGTAACAGAGATGGAGACAATAGACAATAGGTGCAGGAGTAGGCCATTCGGCCCTTCAAGCCAGACACTTGACTGTAGATGCTGGAATCTTGAACAAAAATCAAACTACTGGAGCTACTCAGCAGAAATGCTGAGTTTCTCCAGAACCTATCAATCGCTACTTTAAAAATACCCAAACACGGCCCACACAGCTGTTGGTGGCCATGAATGAAACAGATTCATCACCCTTATTCCTCATTCCTCCTAATCTCCTTTCCAAGAGTCCTTTTATTCAGAGACTGTATGCTTTGGTCTTAGACTCTCCCACTAGCGGAAACATCCCCTCCACATCCACTCTCTCCAGGCCTTTCATTATTCGGTAAGTTTCAATGAATTCCCCTTCATCCTACTAAACTCCAGCGAGTACAGGCCCAGGGCCATCAAACACTCATCATCCCTGGGATTATTCTCCTAAACCCCATCTGGACCCTCTCCAACGCTAGTGCATCCCACCTCAGATATGGGGCTAAAAACAGCTCCCAGAACTCTAAATGCGTCTGACCAGTGCCCTACGAAGTCTCAGCATTACATCCCTCTGCTTTTATATTCAGTACTTGAGTGTAAACGTCAATGCACAGCATTTAAGTCATCACCAGCTGAAAAGCAATAGGTGAAAATTTCTTGAATTAAAAACAGAATTTGCTGGAATTACTCAGCAGATCAGGCAAGAAGTGTTGTTTGATTCCCTGAGGTCATCTTTTTTAGTTGTCAGTCTATATATTTTATTGATTTCATATAATATGAAGAAGCAGTTTTGTGTTTAAGTAAACCAACTTTGGTCACCAAAATCATTTTAGAAGTACTGAAATATATGCTCCAGAACTAGAACAGCATAGCTAGATCCATTATGGTCACAACACTGTTATTCACACGATAATGTGTATAATAAGGCCAGGAATAAAATCCAAACTGACCAAATACCATCCATTTACCCAATTTCTCAACGTCCACAAGTTGATATGAAGACAAGTAAATGATGTTCATGCACACCTTTTCCTCACTAGTAACCTCATTTATCTTCCAATTCACGATCAGCCATGATCACAATGAATGGCGGTGCTGGCTCGAAGGGCCGAATGGCCTCCTCCTGCACCTATTTTCTATGTTTCTATGTTTCTAAGATGGTTTCCACCAAGATACCTCACCACCAGAATTCACAACCGACTTGATCTAAACATTGAACATGTGAAGTAAATTCCACCAGCTGGTGACTGTTAGCCAGCACTTGGAGTGTGGTACCAATGACTTTGGACAAAACTTAACTAAATGGGAGCTAGTGGGGGAAATCTTAAGCAATTTCTGTCAGGTGCCCAACAAATGAAGGCAATTATGATAATGGAGCCAATTCTGGGATCAGCTTCAGAATTTGGAGAGCTTGAATTAAGCCATGACTCTGTGAAAAAAAGTACCCAACATTCCCTTATGTCCCCTTGGTAAAACATTCTTGCCCTGAAATCCTCCGTCTATTTTCTAGAGATCCTACATCAGCCAAGAGGATGCCAGGAAGATTGAGGGGGGGGGGGGGGGGCAGGATGAGGGGGAGAGGTGGTTTGAGGTTCGTAGTGTCTGCTGCTTCATTCTTTCTTGCAGGCTGACCCGACGACCAAATTTCTGGGCACAATGGAGGCCTTCGTGGTGCTGCCAGGTACTGTACTTATTCTTGTAGGAAGGAACTGCAGATGTTGGTTTAAACTGAAGATAGGCACAAAAAGCTGAAGTAACTCAGCGGGACAGGCAGCATCTCGGCCGAGAAGGAATGGGTGACGTTTCGGGTCAAGACCTTTCAGCATTGTTCAGCTTGTGTGTTCTTCTTATTTAGTCAGCCTGTGTGTCCTGGGTTCCGGATCTCTATGTGGAAATGGCAATAATATGACCGCTAATACATTTAAACAGTTACTGTGATTTGTACCATTTGAGTTAGTGTTTAAGAGTTTAAAACAGGTACATTTAAAATTATCCAGCCCAGCTGCAGGCAAAATATCACCACACTCTGGCTCCACTTTCATAAGTGCTAAATGACAAGCATGTGATCTGGGGAACCTGGTTTCTGGGGTTAGTGAGCCTCAAGGCAGGAATATTTTGAGAACATTAATCCTCAGTCTAATTCTGAAGATTACAGATATCACAGTGGGTGCTGGGCAATAGGTGTGCCAGTCATCAGAGAGGTGCTTTAAATTTTATGCAAAATAGGAATGTTTAAGTCAGATAGTTTAAACATGGGAAAGTGAAATGAAGAAACAAGGAACTGCAGATGCTGGTTTACACAAATGGACTCTAAGTTTTGGAGTAACTCAGCGGGTCAGTCAGCATATTAATCTCCAGAGATGCTGCCTGACCCGCTGAGATACTCCAGCACTTAGTGTCTTTATGTGAAATTAAGCCTGGTTACCTCATAGTGATGTGAATAGTTTAAATAATTCAGCACTTTTGCTTGTAGACACTGACCAGGACATTGTACGAAATATGCTTGCATATTTGTTTGTAGACCCAGATCAGGACATTGATGTATACTAATCGGAATGAAAACTCTTGCAAGATGAGGTGTTTTAGAGGTCTACGACCTATGGAGAGGATCATGCACTTTAAGGTTTGCAAAGTGTGAGAATATTGCAATTAATTAACTGAAACTCGAAATCGTGGACAAGGATCCTTCTTTGAATAAAGGTCAATTTACTTCTATTATACTGTACAAAATATTCTCCCATATTTGCGCTGAGAACAGATCCAGTTATTCTACATATAGATCCAATCAATCAATGACTATTTCCTGTTAATACAGATACCAAAAGCATTTGAAGATACTCATGATGACAGTGCAAATGTTGTCTGACAGAAATCCCCAGTTGAGTAGTTGTGACAGTTGTTGCAAAACTAGCAAAATGGATGAATTATAAATGTCAACAAATGGTTAGTGTTCTAACTGAGTGTGGCCATTATGGGATACCAGCAGAGGGCATTTTGACAAAATAACATGGGTGAGCAATCAAGATTCCCTGTTCACAAATATAAGCCCCCCTGGAGCCCTAAACCTAACTCCTGCATTTGTGGTCAAAAGATAAAGTGCTGGAGGAACACAGCAGGTCAGGCAACATCTTGGAGAAAATGGATAGATAATGTTTTGGGTCAGTACTCAGGAAGTGCTTAATGGTTGCCTTTTTTTCTCCGTAAGGTGATCTGCTACTTGGAAAGGGGCCAGACTTCAGGCAAACTGATTGTTCAGCATTTGCCATTAAACACCATATTTTTGGTGTACACAAACGATCTAACATTTGCTTGAGATGAGTGTTAAGGGCACACTTTATATTTGACCAAATATATTTAAGTGCTTCCTGGGCATGTAAGCTTGGAAGAGGGTCAATACATTGAGCAACAGGCACTCTATGTAATGCATCATAGTTAATGGATGAATAAGTAGATGCTTTGTACAGAGGAAACAGTAAATCAAATGCCATCCACTCATTGATGAGACGAAGTAGTTGGAAATACACCCTCCAAGGTGTCGTTCCAACAGCTCTCAAGGTGTTGGTGAGGCTGACTAAGGCATGGATAGTAATTAATGCGTGCTCTCTGGATATCCAGCTCGGTATGTGCTGAAAAATTAAATCATAAGCTGAGAACTTGAATAAACCAAAGATACTTTAGCAGAATCTGAATAGGAGCTACTATCCTGTGACAACAATAGAAGATGCTTTGGCCAAATGCAAACCCCTCTACAGGGAACCATAGAGTTGGCTGAGAATATTTGTGAGGATACAGGCACACAAAGCAAAGATTTTGGTGCTATTCTGACAAGGATTTCCATGTAGTCATTATGTTTTAACCGAAACTTTCAGGAACACTGGATGCTGAGGACACTGATCAGGAGACGCTTAGCAAGGTTCAGAAGCTATTCAGTGTCTTGAACACACAGCCATGGGCGGTGATGGAGACAGATATGGAAGTAGCATTGAAGAGGCCTGTAGTTTAACTTGGCATCATGTTCGGTACAGACAATGTGGGCTGTTCCATTTAACCAGGACATTGAGAAGGCTGCCAGACAAGATGATTTGATGCAACTTCTGAGCAAATGATTTGGACAGGATGGAAAGAAAGAAGTGCAGTTTGAGCTTGAGCCACTTCTCAGAGCCTACTTCCAGTTGAGAGATGAGCAAGCTGATCTTTGGAAATGGAAGTTAAGTGTGTCAAGCCAGGAAGACATGGCATAAGCAAATGTGTTCATTCCTCATTTCTGGAAGAGAATGGTTGCTCTTAAGGATGAGTAAAAGTGACAGGCATGACAGGGGAGATCAGAGACCATGTGCAAAAAAGCGAGACCTGCAGGTCTCCATAAAGGAACCACCAAAGGAAACTCTTCGCTCTCATAACATCCCAAACAAACAGGGCCGGATTTAGATGAAGAGAGGCCTTAAGCTGTTCCACTTGTGAGGCCCCTCCCAATCCCCCCACCCCCACGACTAGAGGAAAATGGCCCACCAGATTGACACCGATTTGCAGCCGAGCGTGGCCAATGAGATAAGGGGCTGGAAAGCTGTACTTTTATTTATTTATTTATTGCCAGTGCTAGTGTCGAGTTATTGGCTTAAAACACTATTATTCTGAAATGGCGGGCAAGGAAAATTACTGAAGGGTTGTTTAGAGACTACAGTGCGCTGTGACAGCATATGTAAGAAAGGACTATGACACTGTCAAAAATATTATACACCTTGCAGGGCTTTCACTTAATTTTATTCTCTGTTGTCAGCCGGGCAACCTTGGCAGCTTTTTAAGTTGCCAAATGACAGTTTAGGTGGTCATTTAAGACAGCTTGCATGACGCGTGCGATAATGTGCTCGGACGAAGTGCGTAGTTACCAGTCGGAATTATGCTCAATGAAGCATTCACATATTATTTCTGCTTCAAATAAAGTCACAAACTAAACATATTCACCAATCAAGACATGATATATACCACAATGACATGCAGCAAAATAGTAAGATTAAACGAGAACTTACCAGTTTGAAGTTTGATCTGTATTTTATGAGGAGTTACGATGAGGGATTACGTGAAGAACCCGTCCAGCACGCATGCGCGACATACTTCAAAGCAGCGGTGTGGAATCACAGGAAACACAATAATTGAAATAAACATAGTAAAGAAAAGGATAACTAAGATACCAGTTGATCTCTATAATTAAGGGTGGGAGCGGAGGGCATGTAATCCCTCATCGTAACTCATAAAATACAGATCAAACTTCAAACTGGTAAGTTCTCGTTTAATCTTACTATTTTACTTCGGAGTCACGTGAGTGACTACGTGAAGATTTTAAAGCTCTGTGATTTCAAACCGTGTAAACAGTTCATACTTCACTCGCTGCCGAAGTCATTCAAGGGAGGAAGTATGTTATCGTAATCAACCATGAATCTGTTTGTAAACAATAATGGTATTTATTAAACAATAACAAAAGAAAAATGCTCCCCCAGGCTTAAATTATATATTTGCAGATTCTAAAACTCTTTCTGCAAATAACACAGGTTCTGCTAGTGGCTTGTTGTAGAACGTTTGGAACGTTTTCTCCATGGACCACCCCGCTGTAGCCAGGATGTGGTCCAGTGGTACGTCCATCCTTTTAGCCGCCGATGTGGATGCTGCCCTGGTGGAGTGAGATGTATATACGTCAGTATCTACTCCAGCAGCTCCCAGTACCTGCTTGAGCCATCTTGAGATGGTTTGGCTCGACACCCGACCATGAGGTTTCTTGTGGCTGACCCATAAGGCTTTTTCTCTCCCTCGGGAATCTCTTGTTCTGTTGATGTAAGTGAGTAGGTGAGTCATGACACACAACCGTGGGTCAGGTAGGTATGTCCGGAAATCCATAACTAGGCCTGAAGTTCCTGGCCTGCTCTGATTTACCAGCTCCTGAATGGTGAATGAGACCCGGTCTGGTGTTATAACCATGTTGTCCAGTCGCAGTAAGTGGAGGGACTGGACTCTTTGTGCTGAGACTAGTGCCATCAGCATGACCGTTTTCAGGGTTAGCTGTTCCAGGGTGAGAGACCTGGCTGGTGACCATCCCCTTAGGTATGTCAGGACCACACTGACATCCCAGATTTGGGTGTACCTAGGCCTAGGGGGGTTGGAGTTGAATATACCCCTCATGAGTTTGATCATCAGCGGGTGAGACCCTATGGCCTGTTGTCCTGGTACTTGTTTTAAGTAGGCTGACAGAGCACTTCTGGCAGTATTGATGGCGCTGTAGCTCAGTCCTTCATTATGGTGAAGGCCAGCCAGGAACTCCAGTACATTGGTTATGGTTGCAGATGAGTATGTTGTCCCAGTAGTCGAGCAGTATCTTTCCCACTTCCTGATGCTCGATAGGTATTGTTTCCTGGTGGACATACGGTGGGACGCTGTCATCGTGTTGATGGTCCTGTCAGACAATCCCAGGCCCAGCAGTGGTCTTTTCATAATCTGCAACCCAGTAGGTTAATTTTGTCATGGCATGGATGACTTATGCCTGATACCGGGTGAGTCAATAGGTCTGGGCTACTGGGAAAGTTCATAGGAGTTTCGATGACCATGTCGAGGACCACTGGGAACCATGGCTGTGTAGGCCAGTCGGGTACTATCAAAATACCTGAAGCAGAGTCCATCTGTATTTTGCGTAGTACCCCACTGATGAGGCAGAAGGGGGGAAAAGCATAAAATAAATTGTTTCCCCAGTTCAGCGTGAATGCATCGATCGCTGCTGCCTCAGGGTCTGGTTCCCAAGCGACATACATTGGTACCTGGTGATTTAGTCTGGATGCAAAGAGATCGATATCTGGTGTGCCATATTGCTTTGTAATTTTAGCAAAAGCTCTGGGATTTAACATCCATTCGGTGTTATCATTGAATTTGCGTGACCTGGTGTCTGCCACTGTATTTAGCTTACCTGGTAGGTAAGTTGCTGATAGCCAAATATGTCTATCGACACACCATTGCCAGATTTTGTTGACCAAATTGTCACATGATATCGATTTTATTCCGCCCATATGGTTAATATAGGCCACCACCGTGGTATTATCAATTTGTAAACGAACATGCAAATGGTGCATATTCGTAGAATATGCTTTTAAACCATAAAACGCACCCAACATTTCCAAATAATTTATGCCCAGTGTTTGTAGTAAAGATGATTCTAGGTTAGTCCATCTACCACCTGTGCTGGATATGGTATTAGTTGCTCCCCAGCCTTGAGCACTGGCATCTGTTTGTATAGTTAATGTTGGGTTATTGATGATGATAGGGCTGGAACTATGCCAAATGTGCTCTATCCACCACTGTAACTCTGATATTGCTTTAATGGGTAATTTCATGGTTCGGTCAAAGTGACCTCCATGTCGTTTTAATGCTTGTACTTTTGCCCTTTGTAGGTTTTGATAGTGCAGGGGTCCAAATTGTGTAGCTGGAAATGCTGCTACCATTTTGCCAATTACTCTTGCCACTTGTCGGATGGTTGGTCGATTGCTAATCATTAAATTGTTACACGTCTGTGCCAATTCTGCTGCTTTATCTTTTGGCAATGTTACAGACATGTGGACTGAGTTAATTGTGAATCCCAGATAGTCCATAGTTGTGGATGGCGTCAACTTAGATTTATCTGGATGTGAGACAAATCCCAGGGTTTCAAACAATTGTTTGGTAGCTAATACAGCTGATTTAGCCAACTCCATGGTATTGCCTACTATTAGAATATCATCAAGATATGCCATGACAATATGTCTGTTTTCTTAATGTTGCCAAGGCTGGTTTTAAAATCTTGGTAAATAGTCTTGGGGCTGATGTTAACCCATTAGGCAACGCTTTAAACTGCCATAATTGCCCCATCCAGGTAAATTTGAGGTATCTGCGATGACCCTTTTGAATGGGTACTGTATAGTGATCATCTTTTAAATCAATGCTTGCCATAAAGTATCCTTTGGAAATCAGTTGTTTGGCAGTTACAAATGTTTCCATTTTGAAATGCACATACTTAACAAAGGTATTTAGTGAGGTTAAGTCAATGATGATGCGACATCCACCATCTTTTTTGTTTTTGGTAAATATATTTGAGACAAATTCCAAAGGTTCATGTTTGGATTTCTCAATGATACCCTTTGTAAGTAACCTCACCAGTTCTGCTTGACCCTCTAGTTTTTCTTTGACTGAGATGGTAAAGACCCTTTGGGGTACATGCTGAACTGGTGGCATATTTTCTTGAATGAACTCTATTTTGTATCCACGAATACTGTTAAGTATATAACTATCATTCGTGACAGACCTCCATGCTTCAATGAACAGGTGTAATCTTCCCCCTGTTAGTACAGTTCCCCCACTTTTTATATGCTGGTAGGAACCAGACCCACCTACCTCCATAGTTATGGGAGTGTTCCTTTCTTCGGTTTCTTCATCCGTCGTTGTACTGCTGGATGTACTGCTGGTTGGGGGTGGCGCATTTTCCATGAGGTCCGCTCTGGGCCCTGGCCTAAAAAAGGCTTTCGGGGATGGTGTGCGGACCCCGAGCTTTCACCAGTCCCATAAGTTTGACGTCGACTGGTGGACGCGGTGGGGTACTGCCGTCTGGGTTGTGTGGGTCTGCTCGTTCCGGGGCCTGCCCTCATGAGGCCGAATGCTTTGGACTCTTCCTCCAGGTCTTTCACTTGTTTTGTCAAGTCCTTTCCAAATAACAGGATCTGTGGCTCTGAGGCCGGTGTTTTACACAGTCCTGCATATTTGGGATTGAGGGCAGGTCTTATTATCTCCTTGCGGAGGTTGTTTATCTCATATTGAGTGTTGCACAGCAGAGCCAGAGTGTCTTGCTGGTTGGTGGTCATATCCACCCCATCCACGGAACGAGCATAGGATGTTATCCCTGTCGTCAGGAGCTTGAGGATACGCTGTAATTTTAGCTCCTGGTTCCGGATACTCTGTCCAACATACCCCCAGATTTGGCTGTTAACGGCCGGTACGTTGAGTGAACTGCAGTTCTCCGGAGGCGAGTAGAGTTCTAGTGCCTCATTGACTACATGTTCTTGTAGGGTTTGAGGGACAGGTGGTTAATGCTGGCCGCCAGTTTTGACTGCAACGGCCGCCCTGCTCGTGATGTAGCCACGTAGCGATTCACCACACCCAGCAGCTCTTCCTGGTCCTGTAACCCAAGCGTACTCCCGATATCTTCGGCCAATGACCCCTGTTCCTGACCAGCCCAGCCCTGGTCGCCAACGCTGCCCTCGGCTGAGGGGGAAGCGATGGCCAGTGCATTGTAAGGCACTGGTGTGGGAGTGCCTGAATTCCCTTGGCGAAACTGCTCCAGCTCCCGAAGCAAGTCTCGCTGGAGCATTTGCTCCATGAGCCTTTCCATGCGGCTCAGGCGGCTACCTCTGCCGCTCTCAGGCGGAGAGTCCTCCTCATCGGAGTTACCAGATATAACCGTCTGGTCAGTTTTTCGTCTTGATTTACCTCCAGCCCGCTGCTGTTGGTCAGGCTGCGCTAGCGGTACTGGGCTCGGCTCGGTCTCAATGATTGTGGACCGCAGCATGTGCGGTCCAGGTGCCGCCTCTCGCCCCCCACTGATGGGACACTCCCGTTCTGTTGGGGTCGAACGGGGGGCGGTCTTTTTCCCTTGCCGTGCTTTGCTCATTTTTCCAGCTTCTTCAACCTGGAATTCACAAAGCAGAGCAAAGCTTCCTAAGTTCGACCTCAGAGTAAGTACTTACCTGATGGTCCGCTTTTTTAAACTTGTAACGGGAGCGCCTGTACTCCCGGTCGTCGCTGTTGCACTGCGTGAACGCTAATGTCGCGAATGCGTGCTGGACGGGTTCTTCACGTAGTCACTCACGTGACTCCGAAGTAAAATTATAATACAGTGTCTCAACTCTTTTTACACATTGCAATTAATGCAATTTCTATTGTTTCTTTCCACTTCCAAACAAAAATGTGGTTGGATTATTCCACGTATGATCAACCTCGGTGAGACCAAGCGTAGGCTTGGCGATCGCTTTGCACAACACCTCCACAGTTCGCAATAACCAACCTGATCTCCCGGTGGCTCAACACTTCAACTCCCCTTCCCATTCTGAATCCGACCTTTCTGTCCTGGGCCTCCTCCATGGCCAGAGTGAGGCCCACCGCATATTGGAGGAGCAGCACCTCATATTTGCTTGGGTAGTTTACACCCCAGTGGTATGAACATTGGCTTCTCTAATTTCAGGTAGTCCTTGCTTTCTCCCTCCTTCCCCTCCCATTCCCAGCTCTCCCACAGCCTACTGTCTCCGCCTCTTCCTTTCTTTTTCGTGTCCCCCCCCCAACATCAATCTGAAGAAGGGTCTCGACCCGAAACGTCGTCTATTCCTTCGCTCCATAGATGCTGCCTTACCCGCTGATTTTCTCCAGCTTTTTTGTCTACCAATGGGATCCCACCACTGGCCACATCTTCCCATCTCCTCCCCTGTTGGCTTTCCGCAGAGACCGCTCCCTCCGCAACTCCCTGGTCAATTCGTCCCTTCCCACCCAAACCACCCCCTCTCTTGGCACTTTTCTTTGCAACCGCAGGAAATGCTACACTTGTCGCTTTACCTCCCCCCTTGACACCATTCAAGGACCCAAGCAGTCTATCCAGGTGCGGCAGAGGTTCACCTGCACCTCCTCCAACCTCATCTATTGCATCCACTGCTTTAGGTGTCAGCTGCTCTACATCGGTGAGACCAAGTGTAGGCTTGGCGATCGCTTCGCCCAACACCTCCGCTCGGTTCGCAATAACCAACCTGATCTCCCGGTGGCTCAGCACTTCAACTCCCCCTCCCATTCCGAATCGGACCATTCTGTCCTGGGCCTCTTCCATGGCCAGAGTGAGGCCCACTGTAAATTGGAGGAGCTGCATCTCATATTTCGCTTGGGCAGTTTACACCCCAGCGGTATGAACATTGACTTCTTCAATTTCAGGTAATCCTTGCTTTCTCCTCCCCTTCCCAGCTGTCCCTCAGCCCACTGTCTCCGCCTCTTCCTTTCTTCTTCCCGTCCCCCCCACCCTCACATTAGTCTGAAGAAGGGTCTTGACCCGAAACGTTGCCTATTTCCGTCGCTTCATAGATGCTGCCTCACCCACTGCGTTTCTCCAGCATTTTTGTCTACCCATTCACAGAAGTTCTGTTATCCCACTTTCCTAACCCACTCCCTACACATTAGGGGCAATTTTACAGAGACAAGTTAACCTACAAAGCCAATGCGTCTTTGGGATGTGGGAGGAAACCCACATGCTTGCAGGTAGAATGTGCAAATTCAACATAGATAGTGTCCGAGGCCAGGATCGAACACAGATCTCTGGCGTGTGAGGCAGCAAGTCTACCAGCTGTGCCACTATATTTTGTTTTCCAACACACAAAAAATTATACGTTGATAACTTTGGTTACTAAAAAAATGAAAATATCCTATGTCCCCCTTTACAGCTACTGTATGTTTTAATTCAGTTCAAGACTATGGGGCAGTACATTGGCCATAAAGTTGCTGCCTAAAAGTGCCAGAGACCCGGAATTGATCCTGAATATGGGTGCTGTCTGTATGGAGTTTGCTCCTTTTCCCTTTGATCGCATGGGTTTTCTCCGGGTGCTCTTGTTTCCTTCCACATTCCAAAGGTGTGCAGGAACCTATTTCAGACCCAACCCAAAATGTAATATTTTCCTTTTATCCAGAGATTCTGTCTGACCTGTTGAGTTACTCCAGCTTTTTGTGTCTATCTTCAGTTTAAACCAGCATCTGCAGTTCCTTCCTACACACACAATACTATACGATAGAACTTTATTAATCCCAGGAGGGAAATTGTGTGTGTGTGAGTATATATATATTACACACACACACACACACACACACACACACACACACACACACACACACACACACACACACACACACACACACACACACACACACTCACACACGCACACGCACACGCACACGCACACGCACACGCACACACACACACACACACACATATATATATTTATATAGTTATATATTCATATATAAATATACACCGTTTTGTTTTCTCGTTTATAACATTGTTTACAGAGTACTATGTTTACATATTCTGTTGTGCTGCTGCAAGTAAGGATTTCATTGTTCTAACTGGGACGTGAGAGAATAAAACACTCTTGACTTACTCCGCTAATGTGTGGGATAGAACTAGTGTACGGGTGATCGGTGGACGGCGTGGATGCTATATCTTTAAATTAACTTAAAAACACTAAAACCAGAGGGAGTCTAAAGAAGGGTCTCTACCCGAAACGTCACACAATTTCTTCTATCCAGAGATGCTGGCTGCTCCATGGAGTTCCCCCACACAATTAAAGCATGGAATAGTCTTCACCCTACCATAGTTACCCAACCAGACACAACTAAATTTAAGGTACCTCTTTTTCCCCCAAGAACCCTTTTTTGCTTAAGTCCAAGTCAAGAGTCAAGAGAGTTTTATTGTCATGTGTCCCAGATAGGACAATGAAATTCTTACTTGCTGCAGCACAACAGAATATGTAAACATAATACAGAACAGGAGATAAAAGTTCAGTGTGTTTATATACCATAGACCATATATATACACAATAAATAAACTGATAAAATGCAATAGGCTGTTATTGTTCAGCCCTCCACCACCTCCAGTTTAAATTCCATTTAGAATATTTATGGAGGAGCAGGAAACCAGAAGCAAGAGTTACTCCAGGGAGTTACTCCAGATCCAGGGTCAGGGAGTGATTCTGCGTTGAGAATAACTGGAGGTGGCTAAAAGAAAGTGGACACTACTAGACAGATGGCAATGATCTGCCACTACTAAGCTTTGGAGCTATCATAGGGATGAACCCTGCATCAGAAATGGCAGTAGACAATGGGACTGCATAAACACCAGACTCCAGATCATACAAGCCATCCCACAGAAGACTCACCTCCATTTTAGGAAGTCTACTGAAGAGACTTGGTTGGTGGAAGATACAGGAGGGTGCATCATTCAGAGAAACTGAAACACAATGGAACCCAATTTCTTGATCACTTCCAATAGCAATGTCAAATTGACCATGACAATTTAAGGTGGAAACTGTTTATTGTGTGAGTGAGACTCGCTTCTGAAATTCAGCGGCAAATGTAGTATTGGTCTGGTTCCATAAAGAATTCAGTGTTGTACAATATTTTTAAATGAGCCAGTTGTTGGTCAGCTCGCTGATTGCATTTTTCTTCTGCCCTCTGGAGGGGCTGCCACTTGGTTCTTTTCTCTTCTGGTAGTCCTTCCATAATGTGGAGCAGGGGCATATTCCCTGTGATTGCAGGGGTTTGCTCCGCTGTTCTAGCTTCACAAAATCATGGGTTGATAGGTTCATTATCCAAAGTAAATTGCCCTTAGCGTGCAGGTGAAGCTGCTGCGGATTGAGGAGATGTAAAGAGGATAAACTGGGATTGGTGTAAATGGGTGTTTGATGCTTTTTGGGCCAGAGTTTTTGCACTCCATATGACTTTCACATAGTGATTACTCATTCATGATCTGAAATGATAAGGGCTACTAGCTCTTCAACTATGTATCATTTGCTTTTCATCCTCTTTCTTGCTCTGATGATTGTGGGTTTGAGTATCACACCAGCAACTGATGCTAATCTTGTCTGACTCTCCTTTGCAATTAAAGGGAATGCAGGTTTATTAAGACTTGGCACTTATGAGGTGAGGTATTAAATGCATAACCTTTTCCACTGAAGATGTGCTGCATTGGGGAGCCTGCACTTTTGAGATAATATATTGTAGAAATAGATTGCATGCAGAGTCACAACATACTTTCATCCACAATTTATGAGGGCAGAGGTGAGTGGAGATTGGGGACATGGGAGATGAAAGATGTGTGGAAACGATCAGTTGTGCTGGGAAGCCGATGCAATAGGTAATGATTGGGGTTGTGATTTTAGCAAGTGTTGAAGTGGGTTGGGGAGATGATCCAGGAAACTAGGGAGGGTATGAGGAAGCAAGCAAGATATTAGAGGTGACATTGAACAAATGTTTTATGGTGGTGGGGAATATTGCAGAGAAAATCTCAGACACTGGGAAATAACTGGTAAAAAATAATGGAGGACTGACGAAGCATAGAGATAAATTATAGGGGTTGGGGATATAGTTGTTGCTCCTTGGGGAGGTTCTGACTGGATGAAAGAATAACATATGGATGTGTAGAATGCACAGCAATCCAGACAAGGACAAACCTTCAACTAACACAACACCATGCCTCAAACTTTGTTCAGCCATCTGCAGTGTTTGTACCCTGTGCCAGTGGTTGCGCCCTGTGCCAGTGATTGCTTGCATATACATATATATGTTGTGAATGTGTGTTCTTCTAGCTGCCAGAAGAGGTAGTTCAGGCTGGGACTATCCCATCGTTTAAGAAACAGTTAGACAGATACATGGATAGGACAGGTTTGGAGGGATATGGACTAAGCGCAGGCAGGTGGGACTCGTGTAGCTGAGACATGTTGGCCGGTGTGGGCAAGTTGGGCCAAAGGGCCTGTTTCCACACTGTATTACTCTATGACTCCAACATGTCAGAGCACGCCCATCTGTATCCATGGGCACGTCCAACATGCGTGTGGATGGGGTGAAGGAAATTTCCAGGTATGTGCACGTGCAGAAATACCAATTTAGAGTTTGTATAAAATTTGTTTTGCAGTCTACTTACAGCTACTGGTTGAACATTTATATATAATATCTAGGCTTGTGTGTGAAGAATCATCATTTTGTAGGGACAAGATAAAAACTGATTTTTAAAAAGAAAGCAAATATTTGGCACTAATTTTCAATTACTAAGGGAGTGAGGAGTCCTATTTCGTTGCCCAATTAAGATCTTTCACGTTCATTTCACAGTTATTGTCAAATTACCATAAATGGAGAGCTGAATGTCCTGAGATCAGTGCAGACCTGAGGCCTTTATCCATCATCGGTCTCCTAAAGGCTGGTTACCATGGGGTTTTGAGGTCTCGTGATTCCAGTGGAAGCCGAGTTTTGATATATAAAATTGGTAAGTGTTGCATCTTTCATATCTATTGCCACTGATTATTTAATAAAAATGCCAGCTTACTGCATTGCACATGGATAACATAAATAAAATTCCCGATACGAGGGGACGAAGGCAAATAAAAGACAAGAGAATGTATGCTAAACAAGTGGTACCATATGTTTGTTTGCTATGCTGGTCCAATTCCATTAATTGGACTAAATTGTTTAAACATTTATAGTTGTGTGGTGCAATGCATTAATATATATGAAGACTGTGCCAAGACATCTTTTAATTGGGATAAAAGAATGATTAGACAACATGCATCTTTTTGTTTCCTTTCAAGATAGCAATATTTTGAATATATTAGAAAAGATTTTGCTGGATGAGTTCATAAAGATGATGTTGCAGTCTTCCTGGATAAGCATTCTCATGCACAATATTTTTTCCATGCCATCTCCTAATTAAGCTAGTAATATACCATATCTGCATAATGTTTGGAATTACTACAACATTTGGTATTTTTAATTACTTAGGACATTAAGTGTTCTCTTTTGTACAGACGTTTCCTCAAAAAGGGGAAACAAGAATGTACAGTAAGATAAGTTAAAATGTACTAGACATGGACTAGAAGGGCCAAGATGTACTACGCACGGACTAGAAGGGCCGAGATATCCTGTTTCCGTGCTGTAATTGTTATATGGTTATATAGTATCAGCAATCGTTTGGAAAAATTAGTAGTTCTTTTGAGGTTTCAACATTGCAATCATGGTTCTGCTTCCTGCTACGATCCATGTTAAAGCAACATAGTGTTAATGTCTGAAAAAATTGAGTTTATGAATAGTAAACATCTATACCTCTCATTCATGAACCAAACAGTTGAATGAAGTTCTAAATGCTTAAGGATCCAGAAGGGAGTCTCATATTTAATTGAGAGCAAACATTTTGCAATGATTTAGTGGTTAAATCACAGTGTACAGTCAAAGGTTAAGGGTGTTTTATTATCATATTTACTGAAATGGAACAATTAAATTCTTACTTACAGCAGCACAACAGGTTTGTAAACACTACATAGTAGATAATATAATAAACAAACATTAAAAAACAAGTTAAATAAATAAAAAACCCAATGTGGTACAAAAAAACAAAGCCCAAAGTCCCTAGTGCAACTAAGGCAGTTCGTAGGTTTTTAGTTTTAGAGATACAGCATGGAAGCAGGCCCTGCAGTCCACCGAGTCCATGCCGACCAGTGATCACCTGATCACTAATCACTAATGGGCAGCACGGTGGTGCAGCGGTAGAGTTGCTGCCTTACAGTGCTTGCAGCGCCGGAGACCCGGGTTCGACCCTGACTAGGGGTGATGTCTGTATGGCGTTTTTATGTTCTCTCCGTGACCATGTGGACTTTCTCCAAGATCTTTGGTTTCCTCCCATACTCCAAAGACGCACAGGTATGTAGGTTAATTGGCTTGGTGTATGTGTAAATTGTTCCTAGTGCGTGTAGAATAGTGTTAATGTGCGGGGATCACTAGACAGTGGTTACTAAATGGGCCGAAGGGCCTGTTTCCGTGCTGTATCTCTAAACTAAACTAAACGACACACTTCCTAAACACTAGGAGCAATTAACTCACAAACCCTCACGTCTTTTAGATGTGAGAAGAAACCTGAGCACCCAAAGGCAACCAACATGGTCACAGGGAGAAAATGCAAACTTGACAGACAATGCCCGAGGTCAGGATCGAAACCAGGTCATTGTTTAGTTTTTGTTAGTTTAGTGATACATTGCGGAAACAGGCCCTTCGGCCCACCGAGTCCGTACCGACCAGCGATCCCCTTACATTAACACTATCCTACACACACTAGGGACAATTTACACTTATACCAAGCCAATTAACCTACAAACCTGTACGTCGTTGGAGTGTGGGAGGAAACCGAAGATCTCGGAGAAAACCCACGTGGTCATGGGAAGAACGTACAAACTGTGTACAGACAGCACCGGTAGTCGGGATCGAACCCATGTCTCTGGCACTGCAAGGGCTGTCAGGCAGCAACTCTACCGCTGCGCCACCACGCCACCCTATCACTGGTGCATTGAAGCAGTAACTCTACCAGGGGGAGGATTTTGTTGTTACCTAACATTGCAGAAGTAAATGTTCATGCCATTGGGTTGTGTGCTACCCAAGCATACTGTAACTCTAAACTAAACTAAACAATTTGTACACATTCCTCCCTCTAACTTACAAATTCACACCTATTTCCCCCCTCCCCCTCCCACCTGCATTCCGTATCTGGACTACACCTCCTCCCACCCTGCCTCTTGCAAATATGCTATCCTGTACTCTCCATTTCTCCAGCTCTTGTGCATCTGCCCGCAAGATGAGGCTTTACCCCCCCTGGTGTCATAGATGGATCCCTCACCCATGTCTTCTCTGTGTCCCATAGATCTGCTCTCGCTCTCCTTCACCCCAGAGGAACAAGGATGGAGTTCCTCTCGTCCTTGCCTTTCACCCTTCCAGGCTCCGCATTCAACACATCATTCTTTAACATTCCCACCACCAGTCACATCTTCCCATTCCCGCCCCTTTCTACCTTTCGCAGAGACCGCTCCATCTGCACCTTTTTGGTTCACTCATACCTTCCCATGCATGACCACCTTCTCCCCAGATACTTTACTCTGCAAACATAGGAAATGTAACACCTGTCCCCATATTCTTCCCTACCATCCATTCCGGGACCTGAGCAGTGTTTTCATGTGAGACAAAGATTCACACATACCTCCTCTTCCCTTCCCTTCCCATCCCTTCCCATTACCATTCTGACCTTTCTGTTCTGGGCCTCCTCCATTGCCAGAGTGAAGCCACACGCAAATTGGAGGAACAGCAACTCTTATTCCGCTTGGGTAGCGTACAATTCAATAGTATGAACAATGAATTATGGTTCTGAACTTAAAGAAAGGTAACTTTGAGGGTATGAGACGTGAATTGGCCAAGATTGACTGGCAATTAATTCTAAAAGGGTTGACGGTGGATAAGCAATGGAAGACATTTAAAGACTGCATGGATGAACTACAACAATTGTTCATCCCAGTTTGGCAATAGAATAAATCAGGGAAGGTAGTGCATCCGTGGATAACAAGGGAAATCAGGGATAGTATCAAAGCGAAGGATGATGCGTACAAATTAGCAAGAAAAAGCAGCATACCAGAGGACTGGGAGAAATTCAGAGACCAGCAGAGGAGGACAAAGGGCTTAATTAGGAAGGGGAAAATAGATTATGAAAGAAAACTGGCAGGGAACATAAAAGCTGACTGCAAAAGTTTTTATACATATGTGAAAAGAAAGAGATTAGTTAAAACAAATGTAGGTCCCTTGCAGTCAGAAACAGGTGAGTTGATCATGGGGAACAAGGATATGGCGGACCAATTGAATAACTACTTTGGTTCCGTCTTCACTAAGGAAGACATAAATAATCTGCCGGAAATAGCAGGGGACCGCGGGTCAAAGGAATTGGAGGAATTGAGTGAAATCCAGGTTAGTCCGGAAGTGGTGTTGGGTAAATTGAATGGATTAAAGGCCGATAAATCCCCAGGGCCAGATAGGCTGCATCCCAGAGTACTTAAGGAAGTAGCTCCAGAAATAGTGGATGCATTAGTAATAATCTTTCAAAACTCTTTAGATTCTGGAGTAGTTCCTGAGGATTGGCGGGTAGCAAACGTAACCCCACTTTTTAAGAAGGGAGGGAGAGAGAAAACGGGGAATTACAGACCAGTTAGTCTAACATCGGTAGTGGGGAAACTGCTAGAGTCAGTTATTAAAGATGGGATAGCAGCACATTTGGAAAGTGGTGAAATCATTGGACAAAGTCAGCATGGATTTACGAAAGGTAAATCATGTCTGACGAATCTTATAGAATTTTTCGAGGATGTAACTAGTAGCGTGGATAGGGGAGAACCAGTGGATGTGGTGTATCTGGACTTCCAGAAGGATTTCGACAAGGTCCCACATAAGAGATTAGTATACAAATTTAAAGCACATGGCATTGGGGGTTCAGTATTGATGTGGATAGAGAACTGGCTGGCAAACAGGAAGCAAAGAGTAGGAGTAAACGGGTCCTTTTCACAATGGCAGGCATTGACGAGTGGGGTACCGCAAGGCTCAGTGCTGGGACCCCAGCTATTTACAATATATATTAATGATCTGGATGAGGGAATTGAAGGCAATATCTCCAAGTTTGCAGATGACACTAAGCTGGGGGGCATTGTTAGCTGTGAGGAGGATGCTAGGAGACTGCAAGGTGACTTGGATAGGCTAGGTGAGTGGGCAAATGTTTGGCAGATGCAGTATAATGTGGATAAATGTGAGGTTATCCATTTTGGTGGCAAAAACAGGAAAGCAGACTATTATCTAAATGGTGGCCGACTAGGAAAAGGGGAGATGCAGCGAGACCTGGGTGTCTTGGTACACCAGTCATTGAAAGTAGGCATGCAGGTGCAGCAGGCAGTGAAGAAAGTGAATGGTATGTTAGCTTTCATAGCAAAAGGATTTGAGTATAGAAGCAGGGAGGTTTTACTGCAGTTGTACAGGGTCTTGGTGAGACCACACCTGGAGTATTGCGTACAGTTTTGGTCTCCAAATCTGAGGAAGGACATTATTGCCATAGAGGGAGTGCAGAGAAGGTTCACCAGACTGATTCCTGGGATGTCAGGACTGTCTTATGAAGAAAGACTGGATAGACTTGGTTTATACTCTCTAGAATTTAGGAGATTGAGAGGGGATCTTATAGAAACTTACAAAAAGGGGTTGGACAGGCTAGATGCAGGAAGATTGCTCCCGATGTTGGGGAAGTCCAGAACAAGGGGTCACAGCTTAAGGATAAGGGTGAAATCCTTTAAAACCGAGATGAGAAGAACTTTTTTCACACAGAGAGTGGTGAATCTCTGGAACTCTCTGCCACAGAGGGTAGTTGAGGCCAGTTCATTGGCTATATTTAAGAGGGAGTTAGATGTGGCCCTTGTGGCTAAGGGGATCAGAGGGTATGGAGAGAAGGCAAGTACGGGATACTGAGTTGGATGATCAGCCATGATCATATTGAATGGCGGTGCAGGCTCGAAGGGCCGAATGGCCTACTCCTGCACATAATTTCTATGTTTCTATGTTTCTAACCCCTTATCCTCCCCTCACCACCTGGATCACACCCATTTTTTCCCTTCATCCTCCCCCAGTCCCCTTCCACCTCTATTCCTTCCTTTGGATTCACAGTTCACATATCTTCTATCCGTATCTCACGCTTTCTGTCTTTGCATCTCTGGCCTTTGTCCAACTATTTGCCTATCAACCCCCACCCCCCTTCACCCGTATACACCTATCCTAGGCTTTGTTCACCCCCCTCCTCTCTTGCTACTTACTTACCCTCACCACAATCACTGTGGACTACATATACTCTGAATTACATAACCATGTTCTCATGAGATGACTGCTGAGTTACTCCAGCACCTTGTGTCTTTATTTTATAAACCTGCATCTGCAGTTACTTGTGTCTCCATTTCACTATTACCCTAATTTCTTGCTACTTAGTACATTTCTTATTTATACTGCACCAGGTCCTCTTATTCTGTGTCCTTCAATCTTTTTGATAACTCAGTTTAATGATCCCAATTGAATGAATGGGATTATGTGTTTATGTTAAAGCTGAGGATCTGGATACAAAGTTTATTTGGGCTTTCAGCTGTTCTACTTGAGTTCTGTCCTAAATTCCAATTTTCAAACTTTTCACCCAGTTGTGAATTTATGGAATTCCCTGCCACAGAGGGCAGTGGAGGCCAAATCACTGGATGGATTTAAGAGAGAGTTAGATACAGCTCTAGGGGCTAGTGGAGTCAAGTGATATGGGGAGAAGGCAGGCACGGGTTATTGATAGGGGCCGATCAGCCGTGATCACAATGAATGGCGGTGCTGGCTCGAAGGGCCGAATGGCCTCCACCTGCACCTATTTTATATGTTTCTCTGTTTCTATTGCTGACATGCATATTGCATCTGTTGGTTGCTGTTCAACATGATCCTGGTTTAGATTAATTTAGAGTTACAGCACAGAAATAGGCCCTTCGGCTCACCGAGACCGTGCTGCCAGCGATCCCCACAAATTAATACCATCCTGCACATACACCAAGAGTGAAGAGTATTTTATTGTCTACACTAGGGACAATTTACAATTTTACCAAAGCCAATTAACCTACAAACCAGTTCATCTTTTTGGAGTGTGGGAGGAAACCGGAGCACCTGGAGAAAATCCACGCAAGTCACAGGGAGAATGTGTAAACTCCATTACAGACAGCACCCATAGTCAGGATCGAACCCAGGTTTCTGGCAATGTAAGGCAACAACTTTACAGCTGCGCCACTGTGTCGCTCTTTGACATCATGGTGCTGGAAGGTAAGGATGTTGTAGGATCATGCAACAACAGTGATAGAGGTAAATAATGGGAATAGAAATAGTATCATGCTTAATATACTTTTGAGGCAATCAATTAGAGATGGAATAGATGGTAAATCAAATGCAATTCTATGAGATAATATTGGGTGAATTTTCTTTCCCAAATGAGGTAGAAATAAGGAAAAATGACCAGTGTGTGATCACTGCCCATTTCTCTTTCCAGAACATTGGGATCCCAAGGTTTTTTCAGTCTATGAAGTGTTTCGCGTCAGTCTGATCACATCAGAACTAATCGTGAAGGAGGTCAAAACCCAACAAAATGGTGTGAAGGTTATCTTCGATCTTTATGGCTGGCGATTTGCTCATGTTTTGCATATCAATCCAACAGTTGCCAAAAGAATTGCTGAAGTGATTACAGTAAGTTTTTCATCTTTAATTCAAGATTTAATTTATAATAAACCTTAATATCAATATTCTCACGCTCTGCCACTGCATACCTGGTGCTGTGCTGCTGTGCTATGTTTCCTTTCACACTACATCCAGATCTTTTGGGTAAATGCAGTTAAATCCAGGCTTCTTCATTAAGGCCCAGAGCCTCATATTCCTAATCCCACATACCAGAATGCATCTTAAAGTTATCCTAAACTTTACAATGTCAGTGCCCGCCTTCCAATAACATGATCTGATGCTGCCATGAAACCCACTAACCTCCACACACTGATCCCAACATATTTTCCTCATGACTTATTCTGGTGCCTGCAACTATGTATTAGAACCAATCATTGTCTGTAGAGAATTTCTTCCAAGAAGCCCAGTGAGTCAATTAGCGAAACACAGGCCTAATGGGACTCTCAGGTAAGCATCTTGGTTGGCATAAATCGGGCTGAAGCGCCTGTTTCAATGCTGTATCTCAATGACGAAAACACTCAAGTCTAGTCTGATGTTGTTTCCAACCTCAAATCTAAATACAATATAAAGTTTCTCATATATTAATATACTTATTTCATGACATGACCAAACTCAAAATTAATTTATTTTCGCTATCATTGTCACAGATAGTTATCAATACTTATCAGAAGCATAGGATCGTGTTAGATTTTTTTTCACAGAACTAATACTCTAAGCTGAAGGGACTTTTCGGTTATCATTTGTGGCTTTTATACCTAGACTCCGTATAGCAGAATGTAAAATACCTTGTGTTATAATAGAAATGAAAAAAGATTGGAAAATATTTAAAACTCTGTGCTTAAAAGTTTATATTTATGATTAAGTGCTTACATTGTATTTCAAAAGAAGTGCATGAGAGTGATTATACGTTCTGTACTTCCATTTGCACTAGATTCAAAACTGCAATTTTTATACTATGTGGATTTGAGTGCAAGGTAAAAAGATACTTTCTCAAACTGCACTATATAATGTGTATTTAAAAACATGCCAAATATAATTATACTGTATTTAATATGAAATGTAAAATATTAGATCCTCAAAATGAAAATGTTGAAAACTAAGGGCATCATTAACAGTGTGTTTGAATTAAACAGAAATAGATGAGAAACTTTTCACTTAGCTCAGAAACTTTGGTGTTAAGCTAATGGAAGAAGACGTGATTGAGGTGCATGTACCACTGGGGGAAAATATAACAAGAATCAAAGTAAATAATATCAGGCTATCTAGAATAATCAAGTATGTGAATCCAGATTTGTCCTCAATTACGATTTAAGTATTCAAATTTGACTTTTTGAGTCTTTTCTCTGAATTCATCTCTCCCAGTGTGACTGGCAAAGAAGTTCTGGTTGACTCCATGAGATGCACAGTGGAATTCAAGATGTTCGTCCGATGATTTAATAAATTGATCAACATCTGCAAGGATGTTAGTGGAGTAAAACTTTCTGTATGAATGAATGCAAATATAAAATAATATAAAAGTAGAGAACTTTAGAGATACAGCACGGAATCAGGTCCTTCCGCCCACCGAGTCCGCACCAACCTACGATCAACTATCCTACACACTGGAGACAACTTTACTACTTATAAAGCCATTTAACTTACAAACCTGTATGTCTTTGGAGTGTGGGAGGAAACCAGAGCACCTGGTGAAAACCCACGCAGTCACAGGGAGAACGTACAAACTCCATACAGAGAGCACCCATAGTCAGGATCAAACCTGGGTCTCTGGCGCTGTAAGGCAGCAACTCTGTCACTGTGAAGCTTCTGAAAATAAAATTTTCATGCATTCCGTTGACATGATCTGGAGAACGCAGCTTGAAGTGGTTATGTTTCAAAAGCTAAGTACTGGACTGTAAATGAATGCAGGAAAGTGAGACTGATTTGATGAATCTTTCAAAGTGGCATCATCATGATGGAGTGAATGGCTGATTTAACAGTATCAGTGCAAAACCAGAGCGAGAAGTATGGTTTAAAAAAAAAAAAGAAGATGGTAACAGAGAGCATCATCGTATATCAAAGGCCAAAGAAGATTTATGGCGTTGTCTCGCAGAAATATATGTCAAGATATGAGAGAGAAGTAACAGTGCAAAATTGGCAAAAAGAGACCTCATACTAAAGTATTTGGCATGCTGATCAAAGCATTAGGAGTAAAACCAGAGGTGGACGTGGGCATTTGGCAGCACTCTGAAGCCAGAGAGCTTACCCAGGAATGATGGTGGTATAATATTGGCAGGCATTGAACTAAATTGGTAGGCTGCTTAGAAAAGCAGTCATTAATGGAAACTATGGAAAGTGGCAACAGGCAGAGAAGGATACCAGGGCCTTGATTGGGATTCTGGCTACTTATTTAAAATCAGAAAGGTGAGGTGAATTGCTTGAAGTGTAAAATAAAACAGTATGCTTTTAAAGATAAAAATTTGAATTCAAAATCAAAATTACCCATAAACAATCACTTTTAAACTAGCAGTAGAACTATTCCAAAAATTTGCTCCAAAGCCTAAGATCACTGTCAGGAGAGAGTGTAAAAGTAAAGGTAGACCTTAACTAGTTCTTTCATCACAACTGCAACATTAAAGCCATTACTAAATGTGCGTTGACTAAATACAGAAAACAGTGACACTATTGTAGGAATAGAATCTTTTTGAAAGAAAATGCATCATGGTGAATGTATCATTTTTATAACCTATGTGAACTGTCCAAGCACGGAAATCGCTATCAAAAATATGGAGGGGACCGGGGGACAGGGGGGACACAATTTATTGGCGGCCGCGCGCGCACACATACACACACACACACACACACACGCACGCACGCACGCACGCACGCCGCACGCACGCGCGCGCGGCTTCGGAGGCTCAATCCAGCGCTAAATGCAACTCAACTCTGCCTGTCTCGCTGGGTTAACCTACAGCCCTGCCTGGATTGATGGGACAGCAGCGCTGCTTCTCCGCACAGGCTGTAAACCTGGGCCATATTTCCCGCAAGTCCAGGCAGGGCTGTAGGTTGACCTGGCGGGACAGGCAGAGTTGAGCTGGGTTTAGCGCTGCTTCTCTGCGCTGGCTGTGAGCCTGGGGGCGCAGCTCCCATCTGACTCCCGACGTCTCTAGCCAACCCCGGGCGTGGGGGCACTCGGGTGGGGACAGGACAGCGTTGGGATCGATCCTGGCTGCGGATGAGGCGCAGGTCTGTGCCGAGAGTGTTTTGGCACGTCTCCCTCCTCCAATCACCGCGCTCTATCCTCAGTCCCACCCCCTACTTCCGCCTCTGACCGACACCTCCCTCCTCCAATGATCGCGTTGAATCATCATGTCCCGCCCCCATTGCCTGCTGACCGACGTCTCTCTCGTCCAATCGGCGCCCTCGATCAGCAGCCCACCCCCACTGTCTCGCGGAAAGCGGAGATTTCACCGGGTTTTAAAATCCGAATTACAAAAAATGGGGGGGGGGGTGGGGGGATCGTTCCCCACCTCTCAAAACGGGGGGGGGGGGGGACGTGTCCCCCCTGGCCCCCCCCCCCCCCCCGGGATTTCCGTCCCTGGAACTGTCACAAAATCAGCAATATTTTTCTCTGTGTAAGCTTATTAACATTGCTTGATTCATTACATTAACAGCTTAACAGATGGTGTTCCAAATGATTTGAACGTAAACTGGAAGACATCATCAATTAAGCTTTGCATAGTAATGATTTATAGGGGAGAAATTGGTGTATGCTGTTTACTATACTGGAATTTGAATATGGCTAGAAACTGAACATTCGACATCCACTGGCCACACATTGCTGATTCTGTAGGCACCAGCTTGGATATCTCTGCTACAGGCCCATAAGTTAGAAAGAGTCGAAATGAGCACCTTCAAGGCACAAAGTACAAGTGAGTCGGAATAACTGGGAAGGGCAGAAGTATAATATTAGCAAACTGAGTAGAAGGCAAGACCCACTATGGGTCTGTGGCATTGCTTTGGCATTTTAATCTATCGATCAATCTAATCTATCTAATCTATCTAATCTATCTATCTATCTATAACTAAAACTCTTCTCTTATTTGTGTGTATGTACATGTGTGTCATCTGGGCACAATTTGGTTAATTCCTATTTTCTTCCAAACGCTAGGCCACAGCCTTCCCATTTTCACACATTCTCCTCACATTTATCCCGTCGAGGCGATAAACATCTTCCCGTCGCATTCCCACCTATATTTCTGGTTATTAATCGTTTAAAGTTTTTAAAAATATATATATATATTTTATTGGAAGCAATTGTACAAAATAAAGAAGGGTTTCGGCCCGAAACGTTACCTATTTCCTTCGCTCCATATATGCTGCTGCACCCGCTGAGTTTCTCCAGCATTTTTGTGTACCAAAAAAAAGACTTGACAGTTCTACAACTCTAGCACAACTTCAATTTTAACATTTTACAAACAGAACATTAAGTTGAAAAGAGAAGAAAGAGAAGAGAACGGAAAGAGAAAAATGAAAAGAAGAATAATAAAGAGGAGATATGTCCGTCGACCCACCCATGTGCCCGCTCACCCAGCCCTATAATCAATTTCGAATTTGTGTTCAACCATTGTCTTGCTCAAAAATTCAATAAAAGGAGACCATATTTTTAAATTTTGTTCCGGTTTGTCATTCAAGATAAACCTAATTCTTTCTAGATGTAGAGTATCCGTCTTTTCAGTAATCCACATCTTCACTGAGGGGACTGCTGTCTTTTTCCAGAATTTAAGTATAAGTTTTTTTGCTGTTATTAGACCGTAATCGAGAAAGTGTCTTTGAGAAACCGTTAGGTTGCTACATGCCTCTGATATTCCCAGTATTATCAATTTTGGGTCTGGCTCTAATGGAGTTTTCAGTGTTTTGGAGGTGACGCTGAATACTTCCGTCCATAAACGTTCTATTTTTGTACACAGTACAAAACTGTGGGTTAAGGTGGCTTCTTTAGATTGACATTTATCGCAAAGAGGGGAAACACAGGGGAAAATCTTACTCAATTTGGTTTTTGAGTAATATAGCCTGTGTAGCACTTTAAACTGTATCAGGCAGTGCCTGGCATTCAAGGAGCAATAGTGGATGTATTGTCGGCTTTCGTCCCATATATCCTTGGAGATGTGTTGACCCATCTCATCCTCCCATGAACGCCTATAAACCTCAGATTATGGGGTGTCGATGTTTTGGAGGGCATTGTAAATGTGGGATATCAACTTCTCTGTATCTGCATGTCTATTTAAACACTCATCGAGTTTGTCTGAACCTGCAGAGGAGCAATCTTGCCTTTATGTTCTCACGTAGTCCCTAACTTGGAGGTATCTGAAAAAATTATTAGTGTTCAGATCGTATTTCTCCTGCAATTCTTGAAAGGAGGAAAGAGTTCCCTTCTGATAAAGGTCTTCCACAGTATTGATTCCCTTATTCTTCAATTGAACAAAAACACCATCTAGAGTAGAGGGTTTAAAAGAGGGATTATTTGCTATAGGAAGAAGGAGGGACATATCTCTCAATGTGAGACTGAGCTTCAATTGTTTCCAGATATGAATAGTACTATGTATTATAGGGTTATGCTCATACGTCTCCTTATTCAGGGATATTGGAGACAGGACAATTGAGCCTATGCAGAAAGGTAAGCAATCTTCTCTTTCCATTTTTAGCCAGTTTGCCTGTTGGTATGTCATCCAGCCAGAAAATTATGGTTTTAATATTTGTTGCCCAATAGTAAAATAGGAAATTGGGTAAGGCTAATCCTCCATTCTCTTTAGATTTGCACAGGTGTCGTTTGTGTATTCGGTGGCATTTATAGTCCCAAATGAAATTAGTGAGAGTGGAATCAATTTTTTTGAAGAAAGTTTTGGGAAGATATATCGGTATTGTGTGGAATAGGTATAAAAGCTGCAGGAGAAAGATCATCTTTACGGCATTTAGTCTGCCGAGGAGGGAAATAGGCAGTGTTTTCCAAAATTGAATATACGTATGAAGTTTAGTAATTAATGGAGGGAAATTTGTTTTAAACAGAAGGGAATATTTTCTGGTAACGTAAACTCCGAAGTATCTGAATTTTTCAGTAACAATTCTAAAGGGAAACTGATGGAGCTGGTTGACGTCTTGTTCTTTTATCGGCATAATTTCGCTTTTGTTCTAATTGATTCTGTAGCCAGATAAAGAACCAAATTGATCTGTAGTGGTTAGTAAATTTGGAATACTGATTCGGGGGTTAGTAATGTATAAAAGTACATCGTCTGCATATAGGGAAATTTTGTTAATAGTGTGTTTAGTATTGTATCCATATATGCCTGGGTGGGTCCTAATACTCTCGGCAAAAGGTTCCATGGCTAATGCAAATAGCATCAGGGGGAGAGCGCATCCTTGTCTATTGCCCCTGAATAGGTAAAATTTAGGTGAAAGCATTTGATTTGTTAGTATTCTGGCAGTCGAATTAGTATATAGAAGCTTCACCCATGAGGTGAAGTTTTCGCCCAATTGGAATTTTTCCAACACTGAAAAGATAAGGCCATTCCACTTGGTCGAAAGCTTTTTCCGCGTCCAGTGAGATGATTGCTTGGTCTTCGTTTGGTATTCTCTGCGAATAAATAATATTAAATAGGCGTCTCAGATTATAAAATGAGTGTCGTTTAGGTATGAACCCGGTTTGATCTGTGTGTACAAGTTTGCCAATGACTAGGCTGAGTTTACGAGCCAAAATATTGGCTAGAATCTTCTGGTCAGTATTTAAGTGGGCAATTGCTCTGTAAGATCCCGGCTCTTCAAGGTTTTTATCTTTTTTGGGAATTAACGTAATAATTGATTCCGCTAGAGTCTGCGGTAAAGTCTGCTCTTTGAATGCTTGGGTAAAGAGGCTTTGTAGACGTGGGGAAATTATGTAATTGAATTTTTTATAAAATTCGTTATTGAGCTAGGTGTTTTGAAAACAGCCCGAAAACTCAGTCTTTTCGGAAAAAAAAATCAGAGTGCGTCACAATGCATTTGCAAGGCAGGACGGGACACTACGGGAGGGAGGGGCTCTACAACGCTCGTGTGGCGGCTGCCAGCGCCCGAAGCCCGACATCTGATGGCGAGGGTGGTGCCGGCCCTGGCTGGAGCTGAGCCTGGTGCTGGAGCTGGAGTGAGAGCCGAGCCTGGGGCTTGGGATGGAGCCATAACCGGGGCAGAAAAAGAAGCCGCCGCTGGAACCAAGGACGAGCCTGGGTCCGTGGTCAGGGACAAGCCCGGAGATGAAGTCATAGTCTGCACAACAGCCCAGGCGGCGGTCGAGCTGACGGCTGGAGTCTACAGCCAGGGCCGGGCCGAGTACGAGAACCAGGTCGTGGTCCAGGCCCTGGCGCTGCTCTACGACCTGGGTAGGTCCTGGGGCAGGGAATGGGAGTGAGGGGAGGAGGATCAGGGAAATGAGGAGGAGGGAAATTGGGTGGGGAGTGGGGTGGTAGAGGGAAATGGGGGGGGCGGGATGTGGAGGAGGGAGATGGGGAACGATGGAGGAGGGAGATGCCCCCTCCCTATCTACCCTCACTCCCACCCTCTCTACCCTCCTCCCTTTCTACCCTCACCCTCTCTACCCCCCTCACTCTCCCTCCCTCGCCCTCTCCCTCTCTACCCTCCCTCTCCCCTCCCTCAACCCCCCTCCCCCTCTGCCCCCCTCCCTCTGCAGGAGATTTATGCTTCAGGCCATCCTTTGTTAATGCTTAGAACATTCATCATATTGGAAGCTCTGCAATTGTGAAAGAGGGAGGGGTCCTGGAAACACTACAATGCATTCCGGAGCCTTGAACAACTCTCCATTTAATTTTAAGCCAGAGGGGCCTACCGTGCACCCCCCCTATGATCCTACTTCTTGGGTGTCATTTTGTTCATTGGTATCTCTACTGTCGGAAAAATTATGTTCCCAAAAAATAAACTTATTTGGACTATGTTTTTTTTTAGAAGTAAGTACAGTAATATGGCACCAAGGTGCCTAATATATATTGACATGTTACATTTTATGTACAGCTTCTTGTTTTTTTTTTTTTAATAATGAAAAAGAAAAAAAGAGAATAGATAATAAAAGATAGAAAAACGTGTGATATATAGTGTGTGAAAAGGAAAAAAGGGTGAAAGAAGAAAAGTGAAGAAAAGAAGATAGAAAGAGAAAGAGTAGAAAGTAAGAGATTTATATTCTTGACCATCCCTCACCCAGTCCTGGAACAGTTAGCTTCTACGATTTTGTTGCACCATATGCTTCCAAAAAGTCGACAAATGGAGACCAACTCGTTAAGAATTGGTCTGATTTATCTATTAGGAGGAATCGCATTTCCTCAAGATGTGCGGTATCCAACATATTTGAAATCCACATTTTAAGCGTTGGTATGGGTGTATTTTTCCAAAATTTAAGTATACGTTTTTTTGCCGTTATTAACCCATAATTAAAAAATAAATTTTGAGATGAGTTCAATTACTAAATTTTGAGATGAGTTCAATCAGTCTGAAGAAGGGTTTCGGCCCGAAACGTTACATATTTCCTTCGCTCCATAGATGCTGCTGCACCCGCTGAGTTTCTCCAGCATTTTTGTGTACCTTCAATTTGTTCCCGTCTTCCATTACTCCAAATATAATCATTTCAGTATTAGGTTCCATTTTTATCTTGAATAATTTTGTAAATATTTCAAAAATATCACTCCAGAATTTATAAAGTTTTATGCAGGAAACAAAAGAGTGTGTTATAGTTGCATTTTGGGATAGACATTTATCACAAATGGGGGAAGTATTTGGATAGAATTTATTCAATCTAGTTTTTGAATAATATAATCTATGTAAAATTTTTAATTGAATTAAATTATGTCTTACATTAATCGAACATTTGTGTATATATATCAAATACTTTTCCCATGTTTCCTTCGTGATTTTTATCATTAATTCCCGTTCCCACTCTTCTCTAAGTGCCTCTGTCGATGGTAGTTCTATATTTAAAATACTATTATATAAGTATGATATTAATTTCTGTGAGTCAGCCTTAATATTCATTGCTTCTTCCAGTGGGTCTAAAGTTATGTTTTGATATCTTTGTATGTATTTCTTCATGAAGTCACAGATCTGAAGATATTTAAAATATTGGGTATTTTTCAATTTAAATTTTAATTGTAATTGTTGGAATGATAACAGATTTCCCATTTCATACATATCACCGATCCTTTTAATTCCCATTCTTACCCATTTATTATATGTTTTATCAATAAGAGATGGTTTAAATGAAGGATTATTCACTATTGGCATTAACAATGATAGGTTTCTTAATTTTAAAGATTATTTTATTTGTTTCCAAATTCTTATTGTATCATGTATAATTGGGTTATTCTTATATATTGTGTTGTTCCGTTTTATCGGGGAGAAGAGGATCGCTCCTATGTTACAAGGAGAACAATCCTCTTTCTCCATTCTTATCCATTCTGTCTGTTGGGTAGGACTGTCCAACCAATAAATTATATTCTTAATATGCACTGCCCAATAATAATACAAAAAGTTCGGAAGTGAAAGTCCCCCAACGTCTTTTGGTTTGCACAAATGTTTTCTTTGAATTCTGTGTGATCTATAGTCCCAAATAAAATTGGTAATATTAGAGTCTAATTTTTTGAAAAAGTTTTTGGGTATATATAATGGTATAGATTGAAATAGGTATAATATTTGTGGTAAAAAGATCATTTTTATAGCGTTTATTCTGCCTATTAATGATAACGGAAGTGTTTTCCAGAATTTACTATGTTTTTTAACCCCTTATTTCAATTATGTCAAAATTGTGTTTTTTCACACTTTGCCCTCTTTCTTGTGGCCCTCTTCCATCATCCTATGTCAACCAGAAAGCAAATCCAGATTTTTGTGTACAGCACTGGAAGCATGATGATGGGGATGAAACATTCAAACAGTGTACAAGAAAAGATCTGGCATGGATGCTTTCCCGGAAAGCGAGTAGTGAGAAAGGTCAAGAGCTTCCAGCTTGGGCTGGATTTGTCTCAGCAACAGGTGAGGTGCCTTCAAATGTGACCACAATTGCTCAGGCCCCTGCTGTACTCACTCTATACTCTTGACTGCGTAGCCGGTCACAGTGCGAACTCCATCATCAAGTTCGCTGACGACACCACTGTTGTGGGACGTATCACTGATGGGGATGAGTCAGAGTATAGAAGAGAGATCGAGCCACTGTCCATATGGTGCCAGCACAATAGCCTGGCCCTCAACACCAGCAAAACCAAGGAACTGATTGTGGACTTTGGAAGGAGTAGGATGGGGACCCACAGTCCCGTTTATATCAACGGGTCGATGATTGAAAAGGTCAAGAGCTTCAAATTCCTTGGCGTGCACATCTCTGAAGATCTTTCCTGGTCCGAGAACACTAATGCAATTATCAAGAAAGCACATCAGCGCCTCTACTTCCTGACAAGATTACGGAGAGTCATTTTGTCAAGGAGGACTCTCTCTAACTTCTACAGGTGCACAGTAGAGAGCATGCTGACCGGTTGTATCGTGGCTTGGTTCGGCAACTTGAGCGCCCTGGAGAGGAAAAGACTACAAAAAGTAGTAAACACTGCCCAGTCCATCATCGGCTCTGACCTTCCTTCCATCGAGAGGATTTATCGCAGTCGCTGCATTAAAAAGGCTGGCAGTATCATCAAAGACCCACACCATCCTGGCCACACACTCATCTCTCTGCTACCTTCAGGTAGAAGGTACAGGAGCCTGAAGACTGCAACAACCAGGTTCAGGAATAGCTACTTCCCCACAGCCATCAGGCTATTAAACTTTGCTCGGACAAAACTCTGATCATTAATAACCTATTATCTGTTATTTGCACTTTATCAGTCTATTTATTCATGTGTGTATATATTTATACAATAGTATATGGACACACTGATCTGTTTTGTAGTAAATGCCTACTATGTTCTGTGTACTGAAGCAAAGCAAGAATTTCATTGTCCTATCAGGGACACATGACGATAAACTCACTTGAACTTGAACATTTGAACTTGAACAATTGACTACTATCCTGTGATCAATCATCCCATCACGGAATTTAGTACATTTCAAGAGTGTTTACGAGCTTCTGAAGAAGCAAGTCATGAGGTTGGCCAAGAATATGTCATTACAACATTCGACGGGTGTCTGCATGAAGGCATATCCTCTCGTGTGGAGTCATCTTGCAAAGTACAAGAAACACATTGTATTGATTGGCACATTTCATGTCATTTGTGCATACTTCAAAATGCTTGGAAACAAAACGGAAGGATCCTGACTTCAGGATGTCCTCATGGAATCGGGACTCATGTCTACTGGTTCTATGAAAGGTGGTATGACAGGAAAGAACTACGACAGAAGTCTGCACTGCCACAAGACAATGGTGGAGTGCTTGGAGAGGCTCCTTGTTGATGAATTCCTGTCTATGGCTGGAAAAGATGCAGTGCTGTACAGTATACCAGAGGAGTCAAAGGGCATCTTTCAAGAGTTAATCCGATCGCCAACAAAGCAGGCACTTGCTGAAGTCATGGCCAATGCAGATCTCAACACATTGATGGAGTCATATGAGAGCTTCAAAGCTGATGTTCGAAAAGGATCTCTCGGGAAGACTGCACAATTTTGGTTGTCGTACATGGATTCTGTGTGGATTGATCTCTCATTGATTAGGTCAGTGAAAGTGAACAACTTTCCGTTGTACTTGCACTGTCTGTTTCTTATGCCCGATCTCTTCTTCACCTTTGGTGGTCACAATTACTCCCGCTATCTGACCTACCTTGCTGTGTTCTTGGCAAATATCGAAGAATCACATCCCTGGCTTTCCTCGAAAGAGGTGCCATCAGTGTTGCTAGGTCGTTCATACCAGGAAACCGATGTGCTATTGACAAAACGATTGAGGAGATGATCATGAAGGATGGCAAATCAATGAGGTGATGGTAGTGGTGTTGGGCTCTCTGGCATCTTGGAGAATCACAGTGCTTATCAGTGATGGGTTAGAACTTCAACAGAAAGGGCACACTTACTCTCTGCAACTCTCAACCTCGCTGACATGACTTCTGGTACCAATCGTGAAGCAAACACAGAGATCAACAACCAACTGAGATAAGGAAAAGTGAGGCATGTGTAAAGAAAGCCATTGATGCTGTAAAGAGCTTCCTGAATCCTTTTGACGTGGATGACAAGACTGGGTTGTATGTACTCTCTTCTGGTGCACGTGTTCCTGCTGAAGTTGAGAAAGATGTCATGAAGGTACTTACCACAGAGAAAGAACAGAAAGAGAAGTTCATCAGAGAGCGACTTGTGGAAAAAGTCAACATTCTCCAAACCCATCAAGAATCTGAAGTTCAAAACCATGGCAGAAACAAAGAAAATAGTGAAGCTGAAAACATCTGAACGAAAGGTTATAGAGTACAAGCAACAAGGAGATATTGCTTTTCAACTGATGGTCAAAGCACAAAGTTCTGGCAGTCAACTCAATCTACGGGAGATTATGAAGTACTCTCTGACCCCTGTACCCTACTCCATTGGTACATCAGACAACTTTGTTGCAAAGACTGATAAATCCAAGGGCCTACACTACTTATTGAAAGATGTAGACAACTCACAACCTCCTGCCAGTAACAAGACAATTGATTGTGGGAGATGGCAATGCTGCATCTACTATCTCAAAGAGATTCCTGCAAACTTCAAAGAGATTGGCATCAACATCTTCAAAGCATTGTCATCTAATGATGTAGTCTTCAGTACCGATATGTACAAACCAGATTCGGTGAAGTCAAGTGAATGGACACGGCGCGGGTGTGCGGAGAAGAGAATAATCAAAGGAGGAAAGACCAAAAAACCAAGAGATTTGAAGCAGTTCTTGACCAATGAGCATGACATGGCAAAGAGGCTACATAGAAGGAAGGTGATCTTCATTAAGGAAGGAGAGGCCACACTTCTTACTTCTCTGAATGGGAAAGAGACACTGCAGTCTGAGATACAATCCCTGAAGTCAAGCCAAGAAGAAACAGACTCGCGAGTCATCCTATACTGCAACTATGGCAAAGAGCAAGGATATGACCACGTACAAGTCAAAAGCCCAGACAGCGATATCTTTTTCATATTGCTTCACTATGCAAACAGCATTATGCAACACTATACAAACTATGCAAACCACAGTGTTCTTTGACACAGGGAGAGGCAACAGGCAAAGGCTAATAGATGTCTCCTATTTTGAAAAGCAGTCCTCCTCAGAATACTGCTCAGCCTTACTTGGACTGCATGCGTTCTCAGGCTGTGACTCAACAAGTGCCTTCAAAGGAATTGGCAAAGTCAAGCCAATCAAACTGATGCAACAGCGTAACAAATTTGTGAAACCTCTGGCAGAGCTTGGTGATTTTCATAGAATTGAAGATGATATGGTCCTAATTTAGTGGATTTTTAATGTATCTTTACTAAGAAACAGACTCAATTGCAAGTACCAAATTCACAGACCCCAAGAAAGAGGGCAAAGTGTGAAAAAACACAATTTTGACATATATTGAAATAAGAGTTAAAAAAATAGTCCAAATTAGTATTTTTTGGGAACATGATTTTTCCGACAGAAGAGATACCAATGAACAAAATGACACCCAAGAAGTAGGATCATAGGGGGGGGGGGGGGAGGGGGCCACGGACTAAAGCTTCTAGCATAAATATTCAATCCACAACACGTGGTCAATTTTTACTGTAGGCACCACAGTGCAAGTGCCTCAGCACTGGATATTAGGGGTGAGTCAATCCAGTCTTCTTCAGATTTTCATTGATATTTTGGACTGCTGGTGAAAACATTTAGTCAAAATAAGTAGAAGCTTCATGACCATATGTAAATAACTGGAAGGGTTGCCATGAGGATGCCAATGATTTTTGAGAGGTTTCTGTAGATTGATGATGCATGTGAACCAATCACACATAGCCAGCATCACTAACTCCACCCCACTATAACATTTATACTAACGCCTATTCCCAGCACCGTCAGTCTGAGCAGCTAGGATGTACTGACAACTTATTGTCTTCAAAATGCTGCCAAGTTACAGTGCTGATTAAAGATGTGTTTAAATCATACGCTGTCTCAGGTGCTTGTTTACATAATAAGTTGTCAGTACATCCTAGCTGCTCAGACTGACGGTGCTGGGAATAGGCGTTACTATAAATGTTATAGTGGGGTGGAGTTAGTGATGCTGGCTATGTGTGATTGGTTCACATGCATCATCAATCTACAGTTTCTACCAGCATTATCCCAGTTTGTGATTGTGCCCAAAGAACTTGGGATGAACATGGATACAACACAAAAGTGTAATTCATGTAAAGACCATGGAGCTATCACCAGCATTTTCAATTGTGCCATGACTAAATTCTCAAAACCTTTTATTGCGTTCAAAATGAAAGAAATTTTGCAAACTTTGTACTTCTTTGGAAAATGTGTGACAATTGAAAATTCTTTATTTGGTGAAGGATTAAAAAGCTGCTAAAGGAATATCATCTGGTAAGATAGACAATAGGTGCGGGAGTAGGCCAATTCGGCCCTTCGAGCCAACACCACCATTCACAGTGATCATGGCTGATCATCCACAATCAGTACCCCGTTCCTGCCTTCTCCCCATATCCCGTGACTCAAGTTCAAGTTCAAGTTCAAATTTATTTGTCACACGCACCATAAGGTGCAGTGAAATGTAATATACCATGCAGCGTTACAATTAAATAAGGACACAACACACAATGCAATTCAACACAGACATCCACCACAGCATTCTTCACTATGGTGGAAGGCAATATAGTTCAGACAGTCCTCCTCTTCCTCCTCCCTTGTTCACCCGAGGTCGGGGCCCTGACCTTCATTAGTCACCGCTATGAACGGCCCAATGTTCAGGCCCTCTGGTCGGAGTGGTCGGTACGCCAACGTCGAGACAGGTCGAGCACACCCTGCAGCCCCGAGCTCTCAAATCGGCCACCTCCTTACCGGAGACCACGGCTTCCAGATGTTGTAGGCCGTAGGCCGGCGGTCGGAGCGACAAGGAAGAAAGTTGCATCTCCGTCGAGGTAGGTGACTGAAAACAGTTTCACCCTATTCCCCCCACCACCCCCCCCCCACAAGACATACAGAGAAACACTAAAACATACTTTGGACATACTAAAAAAACAAAAAAAGTCGAAACAACGAACCCGCTGCAACGACTCCGCTATCTTTAAGAGCTCTATCTAACTCTCTCTTGAAAGCATTCAGAGAATTAGCCGCCACTGCCTTCTGAGGCAGAGAATTCCACAGATTCACAACCCTCTGTGTGAAAATATTTTTCCTCATCTCCGTTCTAAATGGCCTACCCCTTATTCTTAATCTAGTTCTGGACTCCCCCAACATCTGGAACATGTTTCCTGCCTCCAGTGTGTCCAATCCCTTAATAATCTTATATGTTTCAATAAGATCCCCTCTCATCCTTCTAAATTCCAGAGTATACAAGCCCAGCCACTCCATTCTATCAACATATGACAGTCCCCCCATCCCAGGAACTAACCTCGTGAACCTACGCTGCACTCCCTCAATAGCAAGAATGTCCTTCCTCAAATTTGGAGACTAAAACTGCACACAATATTCCAGGTGTGGTCTCACTAGGGCCCTGTACATCTGCAGAAGGACCTCTTTGCTCCTATACTCAACTCCTCTTGTTATGAAGGCCAGCATGCCATTCGCTTTCTTCACTGCCTGCTGTACCTGCATTTACTCAGTATTTAAAATGCCCATCAACATGAACACTCCTGATATTGTTGGAAGTACGAGTGGAGATTGCAGTTCACCAGCCAGAAAAGCCAAGTTGTCTCAATTGCATGTCATGTCCTGGAAAAGCAAGGCAACAGTTGGAAAGATTGCAGCCTTGAGTTTTTATTTTTAACTCCAACTATGATATTGCCACAGGAGCTCTGTGTTACCATAATGAAGCTGACATATGAAACACTTTTATCATCACATTAGTGTAAGAGCATTGAGCAAATAATCAAATTTATAGAAGCATCAAATTAGATAAAATTGCTGAAGGCAAAATAGAAGAAAATAGGAGCAGGAGTAGACCACCTGGCCTCTCAAATCTGCCTCCCCATTCATTAGATCATTGCTTTAAGCCCTGTTTTGTGCCAGTAGCACATAGCCCTCAACTCATTGATATTTTAGAGATGTATTTACTTTACAGTTCTGGCCTCCATTACTCTATGGGATACAGAGTTCCAGAGATGTATAACCCTCTGGAAGAATAAACTCCTGCCCATCTCCACTTGAAATAACTGCCCCCTTACTTTGGAACAATGTCCCCTCATTTAGACACTCCCACTGGTGGAAACATGTCATTGTCTAACCTGTGAAAATGATATACTTCAATAGGATCACACTCTCAGTCTTCTCATGTACAACATAACACAGATCCAACTTTTTTTAGCTGATCATGATAGGGCAACACTATCATCCCAGGAGCTAGTTTGGGGCATTAGTTCTGGATTGCCTCCAATACTAGTATGCCCTTTCTTAAAAAGGGAACCAAAACTGTGCATGGTACACTAGGTACAATCTCACCAATTGTACAATTGTAACAATGCATCTTTATTTCTAAACTACAATCCCTCATGAGTAAAGCCAATAAGCCATTTGCCTTCTTAACTATTTGTTGCATCTGCCTGCTAGCTTTTTCTATTTACGTAATAGTCTGCCTTTTGACTCTTATTGAAGTACATGATCTTACATTTTCCTACATTAAGTTTAATTGAACTAGTTTTCACCATTCACTCAACTTAAATATATCGATAGAAGATCTTGCTGTAGGTTTTGATGTTACTTGTCCGTATTTCTCTCATTATCAATCTTCTTCCAATATGATCCGTTTTTTTAGTCACTTGCAGGTCTCGTGCAGGACAGAGGCACGTGTCAGGCTAGAAGTTGATATGGAGGGTGGTGTGGGAAAGGTTAGTGGACATAATAGGCAGGTGAAAGGCAGAGAGGGAGGAAGGAGGGTTGGTTTAAACTGCACGTATTTTAATGCAAGAGGCCTAACAGGTAAGGCAGATGAGCTTAGGGCATGGATAGGTGCGAGCGACTGGGACGATGTAGCCATGACTGAAACCTGGTTAAGGGACGGGCAGGACAGGCAGCTCAATGTTCTGGGGTACAGGAGCTTCAGGAGAGTTAGGGATGAGGAGAAAAGAGGAGGGTGGGTTGCATTGTTCATTAAGGAGGATGTCACAGCTGTGTTCAGAGGTGACATTATGGATGGTTCGTCTAGTGAGGCTATATGGGTGGACCTGAGGAACAAGAAAAGGATGACCACCTTGTAGGGGGTGCAGACCCCCGAATAGTCAACGGGAATTAGAAGAACAGATGTGCCGGGAGATTGCAGACAGCTGCAGGTCAAATAAGGTTGTTGTAGGGGATTTTAACTTTCCCAATATAGACTGGAAAAATCATAGCGTGGAGGGTTTAGATGGGGTGCAATTCCTCAAAAGTGTTAAGGAGAGTTTTCTTAAGCAGTATTGGGAGGCACGTGAGAGGGCAAAGCTGGATCTAGTATTGTGAAATTGGGACGGACAAGTTAACAAAGTCTGTGGAAGAACCTTTTGGGACCAGTGACCATAGTTCGATTAGGTTTAAGATAGTTATGGATAGGGACGGAGAGGGTCCACATGTTAAAATGCTCAAATAGGGTAAGGCCAACTTTGAGGGTATGAGAGAAGGTCTCGATCAAGTTGACTGGAACAGGTTATTTGAGAGGAAAGGAACATAGGCCAAGTGGGTCATTTTTAAAAGTGTACTGAAGAAAGCTCAGGATGTGTACGTCCCCGTTAGAGTGAAGGACAAAGCAGGCAAACGTAAGGAAGCTTGGCTGACGACGGAAATTGAGACATTCAAAAACAAAAACAAGATGAATGCATGGGACAGGTATAGGCAGCTGGGATCAAGTGCATCCCTGGAGGAGTTTCTGGAACTGAGGAGTAAACTGAAAAAGGAGATCAGAAGGGCAAAAAGGGGCCAGGAGATAGTTCTGGTGGGTAGCATTAAGGACAATCCCAAAAGATTTTATAAATACATAAAGAGGAAAAGGATAACTAGAGAGAGAGAGTGGGACCTCTCAGAAATCAAAGTGGTCACCTCTGTGTGGAGCCACAGGAGATGGGCATGGTCCTAAATGAGTATTTCTCCTCTGTATTTATCAAGGAGAAAGGCAGTAGGACAGAGGAAATTGGAGCAGTCACTAGAAGTGTATTGAGAGCAGTCAGGGTTACCGTTGAAGAAGGTCTGAAGGTACTGTCTTGTTTGAAAGTAGACAAATCTCCAGGGCCTGATCAGATATATCTATATCCGAGGACAATGTGGGAAACTAGAGAGGAAATTGCGGGAGCCCTGGTTAAATTTACAAGTAATCCTTAAATACAGGAGAGGAGCCGGAAGACTGGAGGGTGGCAAATGTTGTACCTCTTTTTAAGAAGTGCTGCAGGGAAATGCTGGGAACAATAGGCTGGTGAGCTTAACATCTCTCATTGGTAAGCTGCTGGAGAGTATTCTGAGGGATAGGATATACAGGCATTTGGATGGGCAAGGACTGATTAGGGATAGTCAGCATGGTTTTGTTCGTGGGAGGTCGTGTCTCATAAATCTGATTGATTTTTTTGAAGACGTGACCAAAAAGGTTGATGAGGGCAGAGCTGTAGATGTTGTGTACATGGACTTCAGTAAGGCGTTCAACAAGATTTCGCATGGTAGGCTGCTCTGGAAGGTTAGATCGCATGGGATTCAAGGAGAGATAGCTGAATGGATAGCAATTTGGCTCCATGGAAGGAAGCAGAGGGTGATGGTGGAAGGTTGCTTCTCAGACAGGTGGCCTGTGACCAGTGGTGTTTCGCAGGGTTCAGTGCTGGGCCCGTTACTGTTTGTCATCTACATCAATGATGTGTATGAGAACATACAGGGCAAGATTAGTAAGTTTGCTGATGATACAAATGTGAGTGGTTTTGCGGATAGTGAAGATGTTTGTGAACGATTTTAGCAGGATCTGGATCGATTGGCCAGGTGGGCTGAGGAATGGTTGATGGAATTTAATATAGAGAAGTGTGAGGTACCATCAATAAGAAATATTGAAAGAATGTTTTCAAAAGGAAAACATCTATAATCGTGATGTAAAAGGATTAAGCGGAAGGCTGACAGAATGCTGTTAAAGGAATATCATCTCATAAGATGTCTACATCTATCCAATATTTAAAATGTCTGCCAGTATCATGACGGAATATTCTTTGAGTTGTAATTAAAGTGGATTAATGGTGGCAATAATTTTTTTGTACCTCAAGCTTGTAGATTTTCTGGGTACAATGCTTCCTTAATATCTGTAAATACTAACGTTTTACAGCTCCCAGTAGATTATCCAAGTAACTGCATTTACTACAGTGGAAAATTGGGCAGAGAAATAGCAGATGGAGTTTAATCAAGATAAGTGTGACGTATGGCATTTTGGGAGGTCAAATGGAAGAGGAAAGTATAGCAATGTTACAAAATTTTGAGATTAAAAAAATAAAGTCTGCAATTTATCCCATCAGATAAAGCATAAAAAGAAGTTTAATTTGACACTTAATTCACTTTCATATCTTCAGTATTAAAAAAGTTATGGCCATTATCATACTCAGAAATTAGCATCTAGTTCCCTATTGCTTTTCCATTGACTTAACACAAAAGCTGTGATCGAGGACAGTTAAAAGCCCATAACTTTCTTAAAAATTATGGTAACTGAAAGATATTTTCAGGTATTATAGATTGAAGCATTCTGAAACAAATATGAAACAATCTTACTTCGAAGACATGAAAGTAAAGCATATAATTAGTTAGTTACCTAATTGTAGCTAATTACAAAATTCAATTACTAGATCTAAACATCTATCAATTTCTTAAGAATAGATTAACATTTTTAAATGGCCTAAGTGTCCAAATAACATTCACACAATAATTCACAATATAACATAATTTTCTAATCTAATTTTCATGAATTTACAGGCCAAATGGAAGGAATTGAATGTTTAATACCTGTAAATTAATGGGCATTTAAATCATCTTGCGAGTGAGAATTTCTGGAACGCGATCATTTGGAACGTTCATTTGCGGTGAATTTAACCCCGTATTGGCATGAAAAATACTGCCGTTAATTCGGGGAATAAAATCACCGTGTCGCATGAAAAAATGTGAATTAAAGGCTTCTTAAGAAGCACTTTTATACATTTAAAGAAAGCACTTTCGTTTACCTGTCCATTGTGTGAAATCCGTCCCCGTTATTGGCGTTGACGCTTCAGGAGCTGCTTTTAAAATGACTGTAGCGCTGACATTGACGATTTAATTTAAAAAAAAAAATCACAAATCGCCGGTAGGAACGATTTTGTCAGCGAAGTTTTGTACTCCAACAAAATATTTCCAGGACAAGGGAGGAGAAACCGCGTTTTAACCCCGCCCCCTCCTTAAAGGCGCCAAAATCGCGCACACGGCCAGTGGCAGAATTACAGCGCGACTGAAGGTAAGTTTTGTAACATACCTAGAAAGTATATAGTGCATTTTCAGAATCCTGAGGATCATTAATGTACAGATAGATCTTGTAGTGCAAATCTATATTTCCCTGAAAGTGGCAACACAAGTGGAAAGGATGGTAAAGATGGAGAATGTGGAGGCAGATAGGATTAGTTAGATTGCCATCATGGTTGATGCAGGCATCGTGTGCAGAAGAGCCTGTTCGAGTGCTGAAGGGCCTGTTCGTGTGCTATACTTTAAAAAGTTCATAACTAATCTGTGCTGCAATGCGTACAAAGAGGGTTTTTTTAATATCAATATAGGTGTAATTTATTGTTTAGCCCCATTTATCTTGAGAATGTGGCAATGATCATGTCCCTGAACTGTCGACATTCTTATGTTGGTAATGATTATCTAAGGCAGGATATTTCATAGTTTCAATTCAACAATGACAATAGGTCAATGTTACATGATCCAATTATCCAATTAAGATGGTCAGCGTTAAACTTCAGTGTTACATTGTGGTACTGGGCTCCCACACAATTCTGTTCTTGTTCTTCGTTGTGGCGGTTGCAAGGGAATGCGGAAGGTTCCAGGAAGATACTTGATTTTATGCTATATTCAATAGACAATAGGCAATAGACAATAGGTGCAGGAGTAGGCCATTCGGCCCTTCGAGCCAGCTGTGATCATGGCTGATCATCCACAATCAGTACCCCGTACCTGCCTTCATCCCATATCCCTTGACTGCAATCTTTAAGAGCTCTCTCTAACTGTCTTGAAAGCATCCAGATAATTGGCCTCTGAGGCAGAGAATTCCACAGATTCACAACTCTCTGGGTGAAAAAGTTTTTCCTCATCTCCATTCTAAATGTCCTACCCATTATTCTTAAACTGGTTCTGGACTCCCCCAACATCGGGAACATGTTTCCTGCCTCCAGTGTGCCCAATTGTGTCCTTAATAATCTTATATGTTTCAATAAGATCCCCTGTCATCCTAAATTCCAGTGTATACAAGTTCAGTCGCTCCATTATTTCAACATATGACAGTCCCGCCATCCCGGGAATTAACCTCGTGAACCTACGCTGCACTCCCTCAATAGCAAGAATGTCCTTCCTCAAATTTGGAGACTAAAACTGCATACAATACTCCAGGTATGGTCTCACTAGGGCCTTGTACAACAGTAGAAGGACCTCTTTGCTCCTAGATACTCAACTCCTCTTGTTATGAAGGCCAACATGCTATTACCTTTCTTCACTGCCTGCTGTACCTACATGCTTACTTTAAGTGACTGATGAACAAGGACACCCAGATCACGTTGTACTTCCCCTTTTCCTAACATGACCCCATTCAGATGGTTACATGATCCAAGATTCGCCAGATTCCTGATGGTACCATAAAACCAGCAAATCTTCTGATACTTATCATTAAAATATTATGCACACAGTGAGCAAGTAAGTGAGGGGCGGCATGAATGTACATGGATGAGCTTTATTGGCACTTTCTTTAGACAGGGAACAAGCAGATAATTATTTGTTCTATTAGCTGGGAAAGCATACAAGCATGAGAAAAGCTGAAGATAAACACTAAATACTGGAGCAACTCAGCGGGACATGCAGCATCTAAGGAGAAAAGGAATGTTCTGTCTGGAGAGAAGAAACATTCCTTCTCTCCAGAGATGCGGCCTGGCCTGCTGAGTTACTCCAGCATTTGTTTCTATCTTGGATTTAAACCAGCATCTGCAGTTCTTTCCTACACATGAAAAGCTGAATTCCATACATGGAATTTTACACACTTGGCTTTTTTTGTCTATTACTATGAATAGACAAATCCATATGTCGGAAGTGATGACATCAACTATGTGAAAACACATGAAGCTGAAAGAGTGGACAGGGGATGAATATTTTTGGATGCTCTGCAGGTTCAGATAATCCCCACATTGATGATTCTAATGCAGATTTATCACCAGTGGGAATGGCAAAGAATGGCTTTACCTGTTTGACACACTGATGGACAGGGATGGTTAGACTTCTCACATCACTTCACCTGGAACCATTTGATCTGGTAGAGGTAAAACATATGTAGACACAATCCAGATCAATTTAGGGATGAAAATCTGGGATATTCCCCTTTATCCTCCTTAATGATCCAAACCAATGCAGAATTTAAAATTTTATACCGCATACAATTAATTGTCACGATACCTGACTTTAAAAAAAAATTATATGATACCCACCTTAAAACTGAACAAAATCTATTTTAGTTGGATCAAATCATTGGATCAAATCATTCTTACACTTCTTTCTTCTGTAAAATGTAGAATCCCAGACATTTTAGTCCATCTTAATTGCAAAGAACCCAAATTAATTTTGCAAAGCTGATTATGACTTCGGGAACAATTGGTTCCAAAATGTGCTTGTGTTTGAAATGGTTAGATAACAGTTCAATGTTCCACCAAAAGTAATTTGAATAACAAAAAGTAAAAATCTACTTGGTCAAATGCTTTTTCTGCATCTAATGAAATAATTGATAAGGATTCTTTTTTAGTTCTATGTGAGTACATTATGTTAAAAAGGCATCTCAAATTATTAAACGAATATCTCTTGGGTATAAACCCCGTTTGATCCGAGTGTATTAATTTATTAACGTATTTACTTAATCTTCTTGCCAAAGTTTTCGCTAATATTTTCTGATCTGTGTTTAACAGGGCAATTGCTCTGTATGATCCCGGGTCTTCTAGATCTTTATCTTTTTTGGGTATGTGTGATAGTTGATTCAGCTAGTGTTTGTGGTAAGGTCTGTTCTTTAAATGCGTATGTATAAAGGTTGTATAAACGCGGGGAAATTACCTCATAAAATCTTTTATAAAATTCGTTACTAAACCCATCTGGTCCTGGTGTTTTGCCATTCTTCAATGAATTGATTGTCTCTTCTATTTCTTTAATTGAAATCTGTGCTCCTAATTCCTCTTGTTCCAGCGGATTACGTTTTGGAAGTTTACAGTTATCAAGAACGTTTGTAATTTTTCTCCTTTCTGTTGATCTTCTTCTTTTCGTGTCTTTGAAGCTGGTTGGCTATATGACAGTTTCCCATTCCTTTACACAGTCCTTTGCGTTCTTATTGAACACTGCAAGATCCTTTGAGCTGCACTGGTTGGGTAGTAGGGGGCAGACAAGGCAGTGCTGCATTGTGTGGTCCTCTTCTCCACATTCACAGGTGGTTTGGCCAGTTTCATAGCCCCATCTGGCCATGTCATCTTTTGATCGCCCTGTTCCTGTTCTCAGGCGGTTGAGCGTCTTCCACTGGACCCATGGTGCTTCTGAGCCCGGAGGGAGGGCTTCAGAAGGAGGGATACCCATGTCAGTAGGAGGGGGGTCATCCTCAAGCCTTTTTGTCCATAGTTTTGGAGTCTGGTTTCTTCCCGTGATGCTATTAGGGGCTGGACATGGCTGAGAAAGCTTCTCCTGGACTTCAGCCGTTGGGCCGGGGGTACACGTCCGTAGAGGAGGTGGCGTTCATCATTGGTGGCGTTGGTCATCTCTACTCGGCTGGCGACTTTCCGTCTCACATCAGCAGTTTTGATGTTTTGGATGTATATAAATTTTGATAAAATTGGGCAAATCTTTCATTAATGTCTTTTGGAAGCGTTAATAATTCACCTTTATCTGATTTGATTTTTTGGATAGTATGGTCCTTTTCAACTTTTCTCAACTGGCGTGCTAAAAGTTTGTGTGGTTTGTCGCGAAATTCGAAATTTTCATGTTTACCGCAAAATCTTAATCAGAAAATAAAATCAAGAGGTGGGCCATAGTGTTCCGTTGTCAAGGTAGAGTTAGGGTTGAGTCAGGTTGGTTTCGGCCCGAAACGTTGCCTATTTCCTTCGCTCCATAGATGCTGCTGCACCCGCTGAGTTTCTCCAGCATTTTTGTGTAACTTTGGTTCAAGAACCTGATAGTTGTAAGAAAGTAGCTGTCCTGGACCTAGTGGCTTGGTACTTTAGGCTTCTGTACCAACGTCTGACGGTATCAATGAAAATAGGGCATGGCCCGGATGGTGGATATCCTTGATGATAAATGCTGCCTTGAAGCAGCATCTCATGTGGAATGCACTAGGCTGACTTCACCACTCTCTGCAGCCTCTTGCGTGTCTGTGTGTTGGAATTGCCATAACAGGTCATGATGCAACCAGTCAGGATACTTTCTACGGTACATCTGCAAAGGTTTATTCGGACACATACCTAATCTTTTTAAGAAAGTACAGTTGCTGGTGAGCCTTCTTCATGATTGCATCTATGTGCTGGTCCCAGAAGAGGTAATCTGAGATGTGAACACCCTGAATTTGAAGCTGCTAACTATCTCCACCATCGACCCACCAGTAGAAACAGGCATGTGGTCTCCGAACTTCCCCTCTCTGAAATCTATAATCAGCTCCTCAGTCCTGTTAACGTTAAGCGAGTGACTGCTGTTGCAGCACCACTCAGCCAGGTGTTCTATCTCTGTCCTGTGCACTGACTCATCACTACGGGTGATCTGGCGAAACAATGATGTCATTGGCAAATATATAGATGGCATTGGGGGGAATGTATTCGGTATGTTACAATAGGCAATAGACAATAGGTACAGGAGCAGGCCATTCGGCCCTTCGAGCCAGCACTGCCATTCAATGTGATCATGGCTGATCATCCCCAATCAGTACCTCATTCCTGCCTTCTCCTCATATCCCCTGAGGGGTAACCTCATTGAAATGTACCGAATAGTGTAAGGCTTGAATAGTGTGGATGTGGAAAGGATGTTTTCACTAGTGGGAGTCTAGGACTAGAGGGCATAGCCTCAGAATTAAAGGATGTTCTTTTAGGAAGGAGATGAGAAGGGATTTCTTTAATGGTGAATCTGTGGAATTCTTTAAGCTGTGGAGGCCGTCAATGGATGTTTTTAAAGCGGAGATAGATAGATTCTTGATTGGCACGGGTGTCAGGAATTATGGGGAGAAGGCAGGAGAATGGGGTTAGGAGGGAGAGATAGATCAGCCATGATTGAATGACAGAGTAGACTTGATGGGCCAAATGGCCTAATTCTGCTCTTATTACTTATGACCATATGACCTTATGAGATGTGGATAGCCACACAGTCATATTTGCTTTCAGTAGAAACTGGCAGTGTTAAATCTTTTGATCAGATGGCAAAGTTAGGTTTGTTGGCAGGACCACCACAATATTTTTAAAATTAGTGTTACAATTTTTGAAACTCAGTTTATGCTTTACCAAATTTGTACCTTTGCACTGGTCATGTACCTTTGCACTGGTTTGGTAAATTCCATTGATAAAGCACAGTCTTTAGTCTTGAGAGACTGTACTTTTTTTCTCAATTAGATTCTAGAAGTAGCAAGGTAGTACATTAACGTAGAACAGTACAGTTCAAGAATAGGCCCTTTGGCCCACAATGTCTGTGCTAAAGATGATGCCAAGACCATCACTTATGTACCTGCACATAACACATACCTGTATCCCTCTATTCCTTGCATTTCCATATACCTATCCAAAAATATTTTAAATTGCACTAACGTATCTACTTCAACCACCATCCCTGATGGTGCGTTCCAAGCAATCACCACTCTCTGTGTAAAAAAACATTCCCCGCATATTTCCTTTAAACTTTGCATCTCTCACCTTAAAGCCTTTAGTATTTGATTTTTCCATCCTTGGAAAAGGATTCTGACTGTCTAATATGTCTCTCATAATTTTATATACTTCTATTAGGTCTCCCCATAAGCCGTAACCTCAAGCATTCCAGAGAAAATCATCCAAATCTGTCCAATCTCTCCCTGTAGCTAATACCTCGAATCTAGGCATCACTCTGGTAATGACAAGACAAGGCCAATGACCTAGTACTCGCTCAGAGTGGATCTTTTGGACAAGGTGTGGTTGGACAGGGTATAAAAGAATATTGAGCAGCAATTAAAGAAAGTTATGAAGTCAGGTATGTTTTAAAGTATGTTTTTAATGTTTCTTTGTGTGTCTTGTGGGGGGTGGTGTGGGGGGGTGAGGGGGAAACCGCAACTTTTTCCATGTCGCCTCCCCCGTGGCCTAACAGCAAGGATCGGGCGGCCTTTTCCGGAAACGCGCCCGGGGCTTCAGCGGCGGGCACAGCGTGGACTCTCGGCGTGGAGCGGGCGAGCCCTCGCTGGGGCTCGCCGGAGGGGAGCGCTCCGTTTCGCTGGCCCACGGCAGCCGGCAGCCTGAAGGCGCGGTCTGCAGAGCTCCAGCTGGCGCGGCGTCCGCAGCCCGGGATCCCTCGTGGGGGACCCGGGAGAAGAAGAGGCCGGCAGTGGTGGCTTCTTCTACCGTGGGCCTACACGGCCTACTTCTACCGCGGGCGCGGCGGGGACTTACCATCACCCCTGGAGGGGAGCTTCGACCGCCGGCCCTGCGGTCTGCGGTGCTTCTGGCTGCGGCACGGCGGGGACTTTAAATCTTCAACCGCCGGCCTGCGGCCTACACCAACCTAAAGCCGCGGTCTCCAGTGGGGAAGAGCCGACTCTGGACTTACCTGGACTTTTACCTGCCTGCACATCTGGACGCCCGCAGCGACGGCTGCGGAGGGTTGAGGTCCCGACCACGGGGGAAAATGGAGGAGGACTGGCCAAATTTTGTGCCTTCCACCACAGTGATGAATGCTGTGGTGGATGTTTGTGTTAAATTTTTATTGTGTATTGTGTGTTCTTTCTCATTGTACCGCTGCTGGCAAATTCATTTCACTTGCACTATATGTGCAATGTGATGAATAAAACCGTATTGTATTGTATTGTAGGTATAGAAGCAAGTAAACTTGATCTTGTTAGGTTTTCGTGAGCATTTGTTTCAAAACAAGGGTTACATTTGCTCAAAACATCTTGAGAACTGGTGGATCTTAAGTAGGTGGCATTTTATTGAAATGTAGAAAGGCCAAAAGTGAAATATAATGAGAGTGTCTTTGTTTTATTCCCAGGACTCCTTTCCACTGAAGGTCCGGGGCATTCACATGATCAATGAGCCTTTGCTATTTCATCCAGTCTTTGCTATTATTACAAAGTTCTTGTCAGATAAAATCAAAGAACGGGTGAGTAACTTTGCATTTTCCTTTTTATTTTAATTGCAGAGGGAATAAGTGTCCTAATTTTTTTTATTCTAATAACTGTGATAATAATGTTTTACTTTTAATTGAAACATAAACATATCAAACGCATTCTTAGAATCCTATTTGAGCTGTTCTTTAATTTACTTGGGAATGTTGTTACTAGGACAAAGCAGCAACTGATTATTTCACTTATCAGGATAATTATCTCTCATTTAAATGAACAGCAAATTCACTGTTGTTAAAGTTTAAAACAATAGATGTCTGTATTTATGCTACTATATTTCACTGATGAAAAAAACATATTTCGATTTAATAATCGCTTTTGAGAGCAGAATGGTTACCACATCCTTAATACAGTCAATGAACAATTTGACAAAATCACGATATTGCAGATGCTAATCATCTGAAATAATAAAATGCAAGTTCCTGAAATTACTTAGCAGGTTAGACAGCATGTGGGAGGAAACAGTTCAAAGATGATAGACTTTTCATCAGATGTTTGTGCAATCTGCTACATTATGAATTCTGCAGCATCTATTTAATCTTGTGAGGTGAAATTTCAGCATGAATATTATACAGCATGAATATTATACATTCAGAGATGTCAGTGGTTATGGGGAGAAGGCAGGAGAAAAGAATGGGGTTAGGAGGGAGAGATAGATCAGCTATGATTGAATGGCAGAGTAAACTTGAAGGGCCGAATGGCCTAATTCATGTCATAAGATCATGTGATAGGAGTATAATTAGGCCATTTGGCCCATCAAGTCTATTCTGCCATTCAATCACAGCTGATCTATTTCTCCTGCCTTCTCCCCATAGCCTCTGACACCCGTATTCTACTCCGATCACTTATGATTCTACTCCTATCACTTATGATCTTATGACATTCTACAAATGTTACCAAATAAAAAAATCAGTTGTTACAGTATTTAAAACACCTACATATTTAACAAGTGCTAAATGTTTGCCAAATAAAGCTTTCAGTGGAATTTCCGTGTGGAGCTCTTCTAATATCCCAGTGAAGACCCCCCTGTCCTCAGTAATATCAAATCCATTAACTTTGTTAGTTGTTTAGATTTTTGTTGAGTTCACAAATAAAATGCATGAGTATGTCTAAAATGGGCTAAAGAGTAAAAGAGGATTAAAAAAATGAATCCATTGTGCTTATTTCAGGTTCACATGCATGGACATAATTACCAGTCCAGCCTTAGAAAGCACTTTCCAGTTCAGATTCTTCCACCTGAATATGGTGGCCAAGGACCAACTTACGAAGAACTCTGTCAGGAATGGACCAATTTTGTGCTGCAGTCTGAGAAAGAACTTCTTGAGCTCTCACTTGTTACATGATACTACATTGCACAGAGTCTAGTGACCGAATATCAGTACCTTTATGGTGGTAAATCAATGTAACACAGGTGCTAAAAATGACTACACACTGTGGAACCAGTTGATAACCAGCAATGAACTGCCATGTTTTATAGTATATGTTTATTATAAGTGATATTAAATATTGAATGAAATTAGCAATTTATGTAGTATTGTAGATTATTATGAATTCAATATTTTTCTGTATATTTCAGTTTCCAATTGCCTGTTTAAATATTGAAGTTTAATCTATGGAAACTGAAATCTTTTTAGCTGTGTTCTTACAAATGTATTCATGCGGTTACCATACCTACGTCATTGGGAATACAAGTCTTAACTATATTTTTTGTGCAAAGATTTCCTCTCTAATTGTAACTGCTATTAGGAACACTGATCAGTTATAAGATCTGGGTGGCGCCATGTTGGACTAACAGACGTGCACCTAGCTCCTCTCCCGAAAAATTTCACGATTTATCGTGTAAAACGGGTCCAGAAATCGGGATTGTTTTTAAAAACCTTACCGGAGCTTCTGGTCGTCGCGCTGATGATGTCATCATTAAGCGCGATGTTTTAAACGGTGGTTTAAAGCCCTTTAAATGAGTAAACTGCCTCCAGCTGTGAGCCCTCAGAGATCAGTGAAAAAGCTGCTGAGAGACCAGAAGAAGTCTGAAGCAGAAGTTACCTCTGAAGTCTCTGAAGTCTCTGAAGTGGCTGCAGAAATGGATACAAGATCTAAGAAAGAGTTTGATGACTTGAAGAAATCAGTGAAAAATATGAAAGATGAGATTTTGGATGAAAATAAAATTATGATGGAAAATATGAAGGAAAATATGAAGGAAAATATGGGAAATATGATGGAAGGAATGGAGAAAATGATGAGGGATTTAAATGCTGGTAATCAGAAGGCTATGGATGCTAGCAATCAGAATATGATTGATTCACTGGACATTATGAATAAATGAATTGAGGATGTGAAAGATGGACTATCAGAGAGAATGGACAAGATGGATGAAACTACTACGGACAAGTTCATGGCTGTGCTTGAAACAGTAGCTGCAAGTATGCGCACAATTACGGAATTGGAGAAAAACACGGCTCGAGTGGTTGAAGACATGGCGAAAATGAGGCAAGAACATGAGCAAATGAGGCGAGAAAATGAACAAACTTCACTACAGATGGTGACTCAACTTAGTAAAGTTTCAGAAAAATGCCTGGACCTGGAAGCTCGCTCTAGACGTCAGAATTTGAGAATTCTTGGAGTCTCAAAGGGAGCCGAGGGGGAGGATGTGCGTGACTTTGCCATGGGCTTTCTTAAACAACTGCTGAATCTTTCCAAAGAACCGAAAATCGAAGTGGCTCATCGTGTCCCAAGATTTAAACAAAGATCTGGTGCGGGAAAAACGTATCCACGACATATTATTGTGAAATTTCGGGATATTTTAGAACTGGAAGATGTTATGAGCAAAATCAAATACGGTGTGCAACTGCGGCTGGACAATGACACTATTAAGATATTCAGGGACTACCCGTATGAAATTGTGCAAAAAAGAAACAAATTCGAGAAGGTTAAGGATCTTTTAAGAGGGAGAGATGGGATCAGATATGGGATTTTTTATCCTGCGAAAATGCGTATTTCCTTCAAGGGTTCTGAAAAGTCATTTGTTAAGCCTGAAGACGCGCTTAAATATGCCCAAACTATCGTTGAAAAATAGAAATCAAAGGGGGGTTTGGCAGAACTGAACCATTCTAAGCAATGCTTTGTCTGGGGATAGCTAGACTGTTATCTTTGGAATGTTGAATCAAGGACACTTTCTGTTCAAAACGAGTAAACAGCTGAACAGACGGGAATGGTATATACCAGAAGCATTTACTTGTTCTTGGTTCTTGGTTCTTGGTTTCTTGGTCCTCCAAAATATTCCAAATGGAATTTATAATATTAAAACCAATTGTAAGAACTTATCCTATTAACAACTTAATAAGTTATGCATGTTAGATTAGAATACTAACAAAAACAAAAATAAAAAATAACGAACTAACATACTAATATGAATTTTTAATAAATTGAAACCTTATCTATAAGTGCGAGGAGGGGATGAGAAACGAGCACCTGGCTTAGGCCCAGGGGCACGTCTCGTTAACCCCTTCAACCAACAGCTGATTCTTATTGAAGTCAAAAGTATCGGTTTAATAATTAGTAGTTAAAATTCCGATATATATATATGTTATAATGAAATATATAGGGTAAAATTGTATTATATATCTGAATGTGAGGCCCCGTTTTAATATTTTAATATGTTATGATTAACCAAGAGAGCGGAGCTATTTATTTAACAACACAATGGAAGTCAAAACAAGGTTTTTTCCCACCTACAGGTGGGACACTCGCTACAGTGCCGACTATATCAGACACTGTATTTTCACTTAAAAAAAAAAAAAATTATTATCACATAAAATCACATGTTTGTGTTTTGTGTTTAGTGATAAGCGTAAAATGGATATACCAACAAAACTTTAAAACTCAAAAGTTCCCCCAATACCCAAAGACCTGGGATATGGATGCACCACAAGATTTAAAGGTACTATAATTATTCAAAATGCATGACACCAAACAAAAGAACCCAGGAGGAATCTCATTTTGTAGTTGGAATATAAGAGGTATTAATGAACCTATTAAAAGGGGTAAGATACTAGCTCAGCTGAAACTGTACAACTCCGACATTACCTTCTTACAAGAAACACACTTAAAATCTCAGGATCAAGTTAGGTTGAGGGCGAAATGGATAGGTCAAACATACCATTCTTCATTCACTTCGAAATCTAGAGGCACGTCAATCATTATAAGAAAAGGTATACCATTTAAAGCAAAGAATATCATAACAGATATAGAAGGGAGATACTTAATAGTTAATGGAGAAATCCATGATACTCCACTTACCTTGGTAAATATATATGCCCCTAACTTTGACAACCCCCACTTTTTCAATAAAATTTTCAACATAATTGCTGAGTTTAACTATCAAAATGTTATAATAGGAGGAGACGTTAACTGTGTTTTAGATCCGTACTTAGATAAATAAAGCCACAAACAGAGAGGGAATATGAAATCGAAAACCGGGGAACTTCTCAATACTTATATAAACAATACTAATATAGCAGATGTTTGGAGAATTGTTAATCCAACTGGCAGGGAATACTCGTTTTATTCAATGGTACATAAGACATACTCACGTATAGACTACTTCCTGCTGGATACAAAATTAATCCCCCAAACATCTAACCCAATATACCACACAAATTCAATTTCAGACCATTCTCCACTAACTTTCTTTTTAAAACTGGAAGGAATGTTTAAGAATAAATCGTTTTGGAGATTTAATTCTCAAATTCTAAAAGATCCACAAGCGAGTATATATTTAAAAGAACAAATGGAGGTCTTTTTTCAAATAAATGATACTCCAGATATATCGTCTACTGTATTATGGGAATCTTTTAAAGCATACATTAGGGGTATTATAATTTCATATCAAGCTTTTCAAAATAAAAATAATAAGAATGAACAAAGACAGTTAGAAGAACTTATTAGACAAATGGATATAGATAATGCTAAAGATCCATCAATAGATAAACATAATAAAATAATAATTTTGAAATTTAAATTAAATAAATTATTATCTGCCAAACTTATAAGACTTTTTCAAATTACAAAACAAGAGCACTTTGAATTTGGGGATAAACCGCATAAACTTTTGGCTCGCCAGCTAAAAAAACGAGAAAAGGAACGTACTATACCAAAGATTAAATCAGATAAAGGGGAATTATTAACAACACCGAAGGATATTAATAAAAGATTTGCGCAATTTTATGAGAATTTGTATACATCTAAAATGACAATTGATTCCAATAATATCACAAAGTTTTTGGATAATTGTAATCTTCCAAAGTTAGAGCTGAAGGAACAAGAGGAATTGGGTGCACAAATCTCAATTAAGGAATTAGAAGATACAATAAACTCACTAAAGAATGGAAAAACACCAGGCCCTGATGGATTTACTAATGAATTTTATAAAAGCTTTTATGATAAAATAATACCAAGATTACAAAAAATGTACCAATATGCTTTTAAAAAACGAATACTACCTGATACATTAGCGGAATGAACGATTACACTAATACCTAAGAAAAACAAAGATTTAGAAGAACCGGGTTCATACAGAGCTATAGCATTGTTAAACACAGATCAAAAAATATTAGCGAAAACATTAGCTAGAAGATTAAGTAACTACATTAGTAAATTAATAAACCCAGATCAGACGGGGTTTATCCCTAAGAGATACTCATCTAACAATATGAGATGCCTACTCAACATAATGCACTCACACAAATCTGAAGATCAAGAATTATCAATTATTTCGCTGGATGCTGAAAAAGCGTCAATCAACGCTGGTGCAATAACATCACTGTACAAGCACAACACTGCTCCCCTGATATTGAATTCCTCTGTCTGAACATCAGACCGTTCTATCTACCCAGGGAATTCTCATCTGTTGTGTTAATTGGCGTCTACGTTCCACCCGACGCTAATGCTAACACGGCTATGGATATGTTAGCACAGCACATTTCCTCCATGGAAAGCTCACGTCCTGATTCCATCATTATAGCCTTGGGCGATCTCAACCACAGCTGTCTAACTAAAGAACTCCCTAACTACACTCAGCAAGTTACATGCCCGAGCAGAGGAAACAATATTTTGGATCAGTGTTACACTAACATCACTGGCGCGTACCGTGCCTTTCCTCGTGCTCCATTGGGCAAATCAGATCATGTAATGCTGCTGCTCATCCCCGCATACAAACAAAAACTGAAATCCATCAAGCCCAAAACAATAACCGTTAAGTCCTGGTCAGAGGATGCCATCGAAACGTTAAGGGGATGTTTTGAATGTACTGACTGGGACCTCTTCCTCGACGCATCCGGCAACAACATCGACGTGTACACTGGCGTGGTGACGTCATACGTCCGCTACTGTGAAGAACTGTGCGTCCCCTACAAAACTGTCACAATACCCAGTAATGGAAAACCCTGGTTCAACAAGGACATACAACTTCTTCGCAAAAAGAAAAATGCAGCCTACACCAATGGAAACATTGATCAATACAAAATAGCAAAATATGAACTCAGGTCTGCAATACGGAAGGCAAAATTAGCTTATTCAAAGAAATTGGAACAACAATTTAAAACTCATAATTCAAGAGAGGTCTGGAAAAATCTACAGAAGATGACGGACTACAAAAAACGTCCTGTTCCCATCTCAGATGAGGATCCGGACTTACCGGAAAAATTGAACACTTTTTATGCACGCTTTGATAATGTCACCCCGCCATCCATGCCTCCCCCCCACCTAACTCAGCACCATTCACCATCTCTGAGGAGGTGGTGAGGGCGGCCTTCAAAAATCTTAATAAAAGAAAAGCGGCAGGGCCAGACGACCTCAGCCCCGCTGCTCTTAACCACTGTGCAGCTCAGCTGGCTCCTGTGTTCACCTCCATCTTTAACACTTCCCTCAGCCAATGTAGAGTCCCGCAGTGTTTTAAGGCATCCATTATCATCCCTGTGCCCAAGTCCTCCAAGGTGAGCTGTCTGAACGATTTTAGACCTGTTGCACTAACATCAGTTGCCATGAAGGCCTTTGAGCACATAGTCCTCACCCATCTGAAAACATACACTGTCCCCATCATGGACCCTTTTCAATTTGCATACAGCGCCAACCGGTCTGTGGAGGATGCTATCAACCTAGCTCTTCACTACTCCCTACATCATTTGGAATCACTGAACACTTATGCACGCATCCTATTTATAGATTTTAGCTCGGCCTTTAATACTATACACCCAATTAAACTCTACAATAAACTGTTGGACATGGGCATTCACCTAGCCATGTGCCATTGGATTTTACATTTTCTTACAAACAGACAACAAAGAGTCAAGGTGGGTGAAAAACTCTCCAGCCCTCTGACTATCAATACAGGAGCCCCTCAAGGGTGCGTTCTGTCACCTCAGCTCTTCTCACTTTACACCAACAACCTCACATCCCAATACAGCTCAGTTAAAATTTTCAAATATGCAGATGACACGACAATAATTGGCCTCATCTCAGACAACAATGAATCACAATACCATCAAACAGTGGACAGCGCAGTCAAATGGTGCGCAGAAAACAACCTCCAGCTTAACACCTCAAAAACCTTAGAAACCATCATAGATTTCAGACGCAAACAAAACCTCAAACCCGCGGTCCATGTCAACTCCCATCCCATAACCTCCACGAACTTATTTAAGTTTCTGGGCACCTATATCTGCAATAATCTAAAATGGCACATCAATGCTGACCACATCATTAAGAAAGGACAACAACGCCTATACTTCCTCAGACAGCTCAAGAAGTTCAGAGTCCACAAACACCTCCTGGTACGCTTCTATCAATCCATCATTGAAAGCATCATCACCTCCTCAATCACAGTCTGGTACGGAAACACTGACAGTCACTCACTACACAGAATACAGCGCATTGTCTCCAAGGCCTCTAGGATCATCAACTCTCCCCTCCCCTCAATCCATTCCATTTACCTCCAACGTACCTCAAAACGGGCAACAAAGATCATCTCGGACCCCTCCCATCCAGCAAACCACCTTTTCCAGTCTCTCCCTTCAGGGAGGCGCCTTAGGTCACTTGCTACAAAATCCACCCGTTTTAAAAACAGTTTCTTCCCCTCAGCAATAAGAACACTTAATTCCCTCCAATAACTTTTTGACTTTGATGTATACAGTGTCTTGTCTATGGTTTTTGTCTGTTCTTTTGCACTATGTATTGTTGGTGAGATTTGTGATTTGTGATGTGCTTTATTATTATTGTTGTTAGTGTTAATGTGCTAAAGCAGTACCATCATGTACCGAACCCAATTACCACCAACCCTGGTCGTGTGGCAAATAAAGTTTCTATTCTATTCTATTCTATTCAAGTAGAGTGGAATTATATGGATAAAGTATTACAAAAATTCCAACTGGGAGAGAATTTTATTCTATGGATCAAGTTACTATATAATAAACCTACAGCTAGAATACTAACTAATAACATATTATCCTCGAAATTCCAACTATCAAGGGGAAATAGACAAGGATGCTCATTATCATCACAGCTGTTTGCTCTCATTATTGAACCGCTAGCAGAAAAAATTAGAATACATCCTGATATCCATGGATATAATACTAAAGACTCATATAATAAAATATCTTTATACGCGGATGATATATTACTGTACATTACAAAACCTCAAATCACTATACCAAATATATTAAATTTAATTGAAGACTTTGGATCTTTTTCTGGAGATAGAATAAATTGGAATAAAAGTGAAATTATGTCAATAAAACCAAAAGATTCAACACATCTTTTAAAATTCCCTTTTAAAATAGCTACAGAAAAATTTAAATACTTGGGAAATGAAATTACCAGAACATATCAAGGTATGTTTAAGGCAAATTTTGATCCCCTACTTAATAAATTAAACACACTAATTAAATTCTGGAAAACGCTCCCGATGTCTTTAATAGGCCGAATAAATGCAATAAAAATGATCTTTCTACCACAAATTTTATACCTATTTCAATCGATTCCTATATACTTACCAAAGAAGTTTTTTTAAAAACTCGACAGATATCACTAATTTTATATGGGACTATAAATCACATAGAATACAAAAAACTCATCTGAATAAACCTAAAGTATTAGGGGGTTTAGCACTACCTAATTTTATGTATTATTATTGGTCAGTAAATATTAAAAATATGATTCAACTGATGGATAACTCCGCCCAGCAAGTGGACTGGATTGTAATGGAGAAAGAGGATTGCTCCTCTGGAAACATTGGAGCGATCCTCCTCTCTCCAATGAAATTGAATAATATAAATTATAATAAGAACCCAATTATTCATAGTACAATCCGAATTTGGAAACAAATAAAACAAAATTTAAAATTAAGAAACTTATCACTTTTATTACCTATAGTTAATAACCCTTCGTTTAATCCCTCTATTATAGATAAAGCTTTTACACATTGGGATAGACTAGGAATTAAAACGTTCGGTGACTTGTATGAAACTGGAAAATTACTTTCATTTCAACAATTACAAATAAAATATAAACTCGGAAATAATCAATATTTTAAATATTTTCAAATATGCGACTATTTGAAAAAATATACAAAAGATCATTATAATAACCCAGTAGATGTATTGGATGAGGCAATGCAGATAAAAGCTGAATCAGCAAACTTAATATCATATTTGTATAATATTATCTTAAATGTACAAATACCATCTACGGAGGGTATCAGAAGTGACTGGGAACAAGAGTTAGCTATTAAAATTTCAAAGGAAAGTTGGAATGAACACTTATTAAACGTGCATAAATGTTCGATTAATGTAAGACACACTTTAATACAATTTAAAATTTTACATAGATTATATTATTCGAAAACTAAAATTCATGAAATGTTCCCAAATGTATCATCTATTTGTGATAAATGTCAATCCCAAGAAGCTACTATAGCGCACTCATTCGTTTTCTGTACAAAAATTCAAAAATTTTGGAATGAAATTTTTGAAATCTTTACAAAGTTATTTAAAATAAGACTGATACCCAAAGCAGAATGGATTATCTTCGGAATAACGGAAGATGGTCCAGAACTAAATGTGTTTCAAAAGAAACTAATAGACTATGGGTTAATAACTGGAAAAAAGCTAATTCTAAAATTTTGGAAGAAGGCTCCAATACCAACTATAAACATGTGGATTTCAAATATGTTCGAAACATTACACCTAGAAGAGATAAGACTCCTCCTAGCAGGTAAACCAGATCACTTCCACCTGACGTGGTCTGCATTTATAGAATTATTACAAATATAGGGTGCAAAGGTACCTTTAAAAAAAAATTGAGGTCAGGTAAGGGGGGATGATAGTTGAAGAGTTGGTATGTCCCATTTGCGTAATGCTCATAAAAATATTTGTTTCTCTCTTTTTCCTCTTTCTCTTTCTTTTCTAGGGTCTATTTCTTAACTCTTTTTCTTTTGTTTTTAATTTTGTTCTTATAGGGTCTTCGTCCTTTTTTGTTGTCACATTTTCTACACTCTCACTTTTTCCTTCACTTTCTTCTTTCTTTCAATCTTTTCCTTTTCTAGTGTAAAAAATAAATGGAGTACATTAATTGTAAGAAGACATAAGTGACGAGTACTAATGTATGTGGTTGTAATGTAATGTACTTCTAATAAATAAAAAATTAAAAAAAAAAAAAAAATTTAAAGAAAATCTGGGTTCTGTAAGCGGGGCTCTTTTGGTAAGCTCACCTGGTAAAGTCTGTTACATAATATTTGACAGATAAACTTATGTGCCAAAAGAAAAGGGAACCATTATAAATGGGAGCCAGTTTTCAGTGGGGAACTCACCCAATGTTCCAGAGGTGATGCATGAATATTTTAAATCCTGGGGATAAGAATAATCTGCAAGGAATAGCATGGAAACTATGGACCAGCGAGCCTGACATCTGTGGTAGGTAAGTTAATTGAGGGGATTCTGAGTGATAAGAATGGATAGACAGGGGTTAATTAGGGATAGGCAGCATAGTTTTGTACTTGGGAGTTCGCAGGTTATGAATGTGATTGAGCTTTTGAAGAGATAACCAAAGAGGCTGACAAGGGCAAAGCTATAGACATTGTCAATATGCACTTCAGCAAGGTCTTTGATATCGTTCCACATTGGAGGCTGCTCTGGAAGGTTAGATCACATGAGATCCAGGGAGAGATAGCAAATTGGTTACAGAATTGGCTTCATGGAAGGAAGCAAAGGGTGGTTGTGGAAGGGTGTTTTTTGGACTGGAGGCCTGTGAAGAGTGCTGTGCCTCAAGGATCAGTGGAGGATCCATTGCTATGTCCGGTTTACATCAACAATTTGGATGAGAATGTAAAGGGATGATTAGTAAATTTGCAGATTACACTAAAGTCTGTGGTATTGTAGATAGTGAAGATGGTTGTCAAAGATTGCAACAGGCTCCTGATCAGCTGGACAAGTGGGCTGAGGAATGGCTAATAGAGCTTAATGCAGATAAGTACGAGGTGTTGCATAATAGGAAATCAAACCAGGGCAAGACCTTCACAGTGAACGGTAGAGCCCTGAGGAGTGTAATAGAGCAGAGGGATCTTGGATGCAGGTACATAGTTCCCTGAAAGTGGTGTCATAGGAAAACAGGGTGGTCAAGAAGGCTTATGGTACATTGGCCTTTATCAGTCTGGGTATAGAAATTAGGATGTTATATTATAGTTATACAAGAAGTTGTGAGGCCACATTTTGAGTATTGTGTTCAGTTTAGTACTTCAGGCATAGTCTCAACCATGTCTAGTATAATTGGATTTAGTTATCTTTACTATGCACTCAAAACGTCTTGCAATTAAACCTAATTAACCACTTGCCTTTCTAACTGCTTGCTCCGGCTACTGTTGGTTTCAGTGACTGATATACAAGGACACTCAAATCCTTTTGTACATCATCATTTTACAACACTCACCTTTTAGATTGTATTCTGCCTTTCGGTTTTTCCTACCAAAGTGCATAACATCATATTTTCATTTTTTTCTGCATCAGCCTCATACACTGGTAATCCACTATCCATTTTTTCAGAAATCCATGTGGTTCAATATCTGTCAAACATATGGGCCTGTCCCACTTAGGCGACTTTTTATGCGAGTGCAGGAGACTCTGCGCTTGCCGCATGATCGCCACATGGTCGTCGCATGTTCGCTGGTGGTCTCTGGTGAGTCTCCTTCATGGTCGCGAGGAGTTCCCGCATTCTGGGAACTAGTTGCGGCCTCAGTATGGTCGCCGCACATGTTGAAAAATGTTCTGCAACCAAAATTTGGTCGCCATGGAGAAAATCGATATTCCTGTAGTCGTAGGTACATTTGTAGTGGGGTCGCCATATAGGTAGTCGAGGTAGTTGTAGGTAGTTTTAGTTAATCGCCTTTGCTGACCGATCATTTTCATTGGCTCATTGGGGAAAAAAAGTAAGCACGAGTTTTCAGAAACAAGAATAACCGACCAGTAATGTGAAATGCCCGCCGAACTTCACAGCTGTGAATCTCTGGCTTATTAAAAAAGTTGTCTGTCTTCTTAAAAGTGTCTCCACTCCTTCTCCCCCCTTCTATCCTCTTCTCCCCGCCCCCCCCCCCCTTTTAAAGGACTTACCGTACACTGTGCTAGCCGTCTTAACCTTCCTGTTCATCGCGGTGTGTCTGTATCACCTTGGCTTTGCACCATGTGAATTTCAGGCAGCGCTCCACCCGCTTGCCCTGGCCCCCGCCTTTGTGATGTGTTTGTGTGTGTGTTCCACTTTGGCAGTCGCCGTTCCAGTTCCCGGTTTTTCAGGCGACTGCTGTCAACTTGACAGTCGCTGGCAGTCCGCTGCAAAATCGCCTAAGTGGGACAGGCCCATTAGTTTTCTTTAAATCCGCAGTTTTGTTTCTTGGGCTCTTTTTTTATTTATTTTTTATTTATTTTGTTAGAAGCAATTGTACAAGGAGAAAGTAATCGACATAACAATTATACAATTTTTGTACAGCTTCAGTTTTAACATTTTATAAACTAATAAGTAAATTGGAAAAAAAAGAAAAAAGGAGAGAAGGGAAAGGAAGAAGAAAGGAAAAATAAAAGAAAGAATTTCAAAAAAGATACGAAAAAGAAAAAAGAAAAACCCCTGAACTAATGAAAAAGTGAGAGAAAAAAAAAGGCGGAGATATATCCCACTACCCTTCCCTACGCCCGCTCACCCGACCCTAGCGTCGGTTTTGAATTTGTGATCAACCATTATGTTGTTGAAGAAATTCAATGAAAGGAGACCATATTTTGGAAAACTGATCTGATTTGTCGGACAAAACAAGCCTTATTTTTTCTAAATGTAGTGTCTCGGTCATTTCTGTGATCCACATCTTCACTGTGGGAACTGTTATCTTTTTCCAGAATTTAAGTATGTTTTTTCGCAGTTATTAAACCATAGTCAAGGAAACGTCTTTGAAATATCGTTAACTTAGGGCAGCCCTCTAACATTCCTAATATTATTTATTTTGAATCTGACTCCAATTGAATTTTGATTGTTTTAGAAATGGTATTGAATATTCCCGTCCAGAAGTTTTGTATTTTTATACAGGATACAAAAGAATGGGTTAGGGTAGCTTCTTGGAAGTGACATTTATCACAGAGAGGGGAGACAGTTGGGAAGATGTTGTTCAATTTGGTCTTTGAGTAGTATAACCTATGCAATACTTTGAATTGTATCAGGCAATGCCTGGCATTTAAAGAACAGTAATGTATGTATAGTAGGCTTTCCTCCCATATATCTTTTGATATGGGTAAACCCAGCTCGTTCTCCCATGCTCGCCTATAAATCTCAGAAGGTGCGGTGACAATATTTAGAAGAGTGTTATAAATGTAAGATATCAACTTACTTGTATCGGCATGTCAATCGTCTAATATATCTGGACCCATGAGAGGATAGTCTTGTGTATATGTTTTCACATAATCTCGGATTTGAAGGTATCTAAAAAAATTGTTGCTGTTCAAGTGATATTTCTCCTGTAGTTCTTGAAAAGAAGAGAGAATCCCCTTCTTATAGAGGTCTCCTACAGTATTGATTCCCAGGTTCTTCCATTGAACAAACACCATATCTGAAGTAGACCGTTTAAACAAGGGATTGTTTGCAATAGGAAGAAGGAGAGACATGTTTCTCAATTTAAGACTGAATTTCAGCTGTTTCCAGATACGGATAGTACTATGTATTATCGGATTTTGCTCAAACGTTGACTTATTCAAACATATTGGAGATAGGAGGATCGAGCATTGGTACATATAGTACCAATGACATAGGTAGAAAAAGAGAAGAGGTACTGAAAGGAGAATTTAGGGAGTTAGGAGGAGAGTTAAGGAGAAGGACCGCAAAAGTAACAATCTCAGGATTACTGCCTGTGCCACGCGACAGTGAGAGTAGGAATGGAGTGAGGTGGAGGATAAATGCGTGGCTGAGGGACTGGTGCAGAGGGCAGGGATTCAAGTTTCTGGATCATTGGGACCTCTTTTGGGGAAGGTGTGACCTGTACAAAAAGGACGGGTTGCACTTGAACCCGAGGGGGACCAATATCCTGGCGGGGAGATTTGCAAAGGCTACTGGGGAGACTTTAATCTAGAATGGTTGGGGGGAGGGACTCAAATAGAGAAAGCTAGTAGACAGTGTGTAAGGCAGGAGGCAGAGAAGGGAAGCACTCAGACCCAACATGTAGGGGAGAAAGAAGAAAAAGATAATAAACAGAGAATAAGAGGTGGTGGGTTTCTTAAATGTGTATATTTTAATGCTAGGAGCATTGTAAGAAAGGTGGATGAGCTTGGAGCCTGGATTGACACCTGGAAGTATGATGTTGTGGCGATTAGTGAAACATGGTTGCAGGATGGCTGTGATTGGAAACTAAATATTCCAGGATTTCGTTGCTTCAGGTGTGATATAATTGGAGGGGCAAGAGGTGGAGGTGTTGCATTGCTTGTCAGGGAAAATATTACAGCAGTGCTTTGGTAGGATAGATTAGAGGGCTCATCTAGGGAGGCTATTTGGGTGGAACTGAGAAATGGGAAAGGTGTAGCAACACTTATAGGGGTGTATTATAGACCGCCTAATGGGGAGCGAGAATTGGAAGAGCAAATATGTAAGGAGATAGCAGATATTAGTAGTAAGCATAAGGTAGTGATTGTGGGAGATTTCAATTTTCCACACATAGACTGGGAAACACATTCTGTAAAAGGGCTGGATGGTTTGGAGTTTGTAAAATGTGTGCAGGATAGTTTTTTGCAGCAATACATAGAGGTAACTACTAGAGAAGGGGCAGTGCTGGACCTCCTGTTAGGAAATGAGGCAGGTCAGGTGGCGGAGATATGTGTTGGGGAGCACTTCGGATCCAGTGATCACAATACCATTAATTTCAATATAATTATGGAGAAGGTCAGAACTGGACCAAGGGTTGAGATTTTTGATTGGAGAAAGGGTAACTTTGAGGAGATGCGAAAGGATTTAAAAGGAGTGAATTGGGACATTTTGTTTTATGAGATGGATGTAGAAGAGAAATGGAGGACATCTAAAGGTGAAATTTTAAGAGTACAGAATCTTTATGTCCCTGTTCGGTTGAAAGGAAATAGTAATAATTGGAAAGCGCCATGGTTCTTCAAGGGAAATTGGACACGGTTCGGAAAAAGAGAGAGATCTACAATAATTATAGGCAGCCTGGAGTAAATGAGGTGCTTGAGGAGTATAAAGAATGTAAAAAAAATCTTAAGAAAGAAATTAGAAAAGCTAAAAGAAGATATGAGGTTGCTTTGGCAAGTAAGATGAAAGTAAATCCAAAGGGTTTCTACAGCTATATTAATAGCAAAAGGATAACGAGGGATAAAATTGGTCCATTAGAGAGTCAGAGTGGACAGCTATCTGCACAGCCAAAAGAGATGGGGGAGATATTGAACAATTTCTTTTCTTCAGTATTCACCAAGGAGAAGGATGTTGAATTATGTGAGGTAAGGGAAACAAGTAGAGTAGCTATGGAAACTATGAGATTCAAAGAAGAGGAAGTACTGACACTTTTGAAAAATATAAAAGTGGATAAGTCTCCAGGTCCTGACAGGATATTACCTAGGACATTCTGGGAAGTTAGTGTAGAAATAGCAGGGGCTATGACAGAAATACTTCAAATGTCATTAGAAACGGGAATGGTGCCGGAGGATTGGCGTACTGCGCATGTTGTTCCATTGTTTAAAAAGGGTTCTAAGAGTAAACCTAGCAATTATAGACCTGTTAGTTTGACGTCAGTGGTGGGCAAATTAATGGAAAGGATACTTAGAGATAATATATATAAGCATCTGGATAACAGGGTCTGATTAGGAACAGTCAACATGGATTTGTGCCTGGAAGGCCATGTTTGACTAATTTTCTTGAATTTTTTGAAGAGGGAAATTGATGAGGGTAAAGCGGTGGATGTTGTCTATATGGACTTCAGTAAGGCCTTTGACAAGGTTCCACGTGGAAGGTTGGTTAAGAAGGTTCAATTGTTGGGTATTAATGGTGGAGTAGCAAGATGGATTCAACAGTGGCTGAATGGGAGATGCCAGAATGGTGGATGGCTGTTTGTCAGGTTGGAGGCCGATGACTAGTGGGGTGCCTCAGGGATCTGTGTTGGCTCCACTGTTGTTTGTCATATATATCAATGATCTGGATGATAGTGTGGTAAATTGGATTAGTAAATTTGCAGATGATACTAAGATAGGTGGTGTTGTGGATAATGAAGTAGATTTTCAAAGTCTACAGAGAGATTTAGGACATTTGGAAGAGTGGGCTGAAAGATGGCAGATGGAGTTTAATGCTGATAAGTGTGAGGTGCTACATCTTGGCCGGACAAATCAAAATAGGACGTACATGGTAAATGGTAGCGAATTGAGGAATGCAGTTGAACAGAGGGATCTAGGAATAACTGTGCATAGTTCCCTGAAGGTGGAATCTCATGTAGATAGGGTGGTAAAGAAAGCTTTTGGTGTGCTGGCCTTTATAAATCAGAGCATTGAGTATAGAAGTTGGGATGTAATGTTAAAATTGTACAAGGCATTGGTGAGGCCAATTCTGGAGTATGGTGCGCAGTTTTGGTCGCCAAATTATAGGGAAGATGTCAACAAAATAGAGAGAGTACAGAGGAGATTTACTAGAATGTTGCCTGGGTTTCAGCAACTAGTTACAGAGAAAGGTTGAACAAGTTAGGTCTTTATTCTTTGGAGCGCAGAAGGTTAAGGGGGGACTTGATAGAGGTCTTTAAAATGATGAAAGGGATAGACAGAGTTGACGTGGATAAGCTTTTTCCATTGAGAGTAGGGAAGATTCAAACAAGAGGACATTATTTGAGAATTAAGGGACAGAAGTTTAGGGGTAACATGAGGGGGAACTTCTTTACTCAGAGAGTGGTAGCTGTGTGGAATGAGCTCCCAGTGGAAGTGGTGGAGGCAGGTTCGATTTTATCATTTAAAAATAAATTGGATAGGTATATGGACGGGAAAGGAATGGAGGGTTATGGTCTGAGTGCAGGTAGATGGGACTAGGTGAGAATAAGTGTTCGGCACGGACTAGAAGGGCCGAGATGGCCTGTTTCCGTGCTGTAATTGTTATATGGTTATTCTTTGTATGTCACAGAGCCTATACTAAAAGGCAAACAAACTTCCCTCTCCATTTTTAACCAATTTACTTGTTGACATGTATCGTCCAACCAGAAAGTTATATTTTTAATATTAGTTGCCCAGTAGTAAAAACAATATTTGGTAAAGCTAATCATCCATTTTCTTTGGATTTGCACAAATGTCTTTTGTGTATTCTATGGGTTTTGTAGTCCCAAATGAAGTTAGTGACAATAGAATCAATTATTTTTTTAAAGCTTTTAGGGAGATATATCAGTATTGATTGAAATAAATATAAAAGTTGCGGAAGGAAGATCATCTTTATGGCATTTAATCTACCAATAAGGGAGATAGGAAGTGTTTTCCAAAATTGAATGTAGGCATATAGTTTAGTGATTAATGGTGGGAAGTTTATTTTAAACAGAGAGGAATACTTTCTAGTCACGTAAATTCCACGATATCTGAACTTTTCAGTAACAATTCTGAAAGGAAATTGTTGGAGTTGAGAAGGGTCTTGTTCTTTTATTGGCATGATTTCACTTTTATTCCAATTTATTCTGTATCCAGAGAAAGAACCAAATTGTTCTATAATGTTTAGAACATTTGGAATACTAACCTGGGGGTTAGTAATGTATAAAAGTACATCATCTGCATATAACAACATTTTATTGGAGGTATATTTGGTATTATATCCATAAATGCCTGAATGGGACCGAATACTCTCGGCAAGAGGTTCTATGGCTAAAGCAAATAACATTGGAGAAAGGGCACATCCTTGTCTGTTACCCCTAGATAAATAAAATTTAGGTGAAAGCTTTTGATTTGTCAGTATTCTAGCTGTCGGATTAGTGTATAAAAGCTTCACCCATAAAGTAAAGTTTCTCCCAATTGAAAATTTTCCAACACTGTGAAAAGATAAGATCATTCCACTTGGTCAAAAGCTTTTTCTGCATCTACAGAAATAATTGTTAGATCTTCATTTGGCATTCTCTGCGAATATATTATGTTAAACAAACGTCTCAAATTATAAAACGAATGTCGTTTAGGTATAAACCCAGTTTGATCTGGATGTATTAGTTTACCGATAACCAAGCTTAATCTACGAGCCAAAGTCTTAGCTAGTATCTTCTGATCCGTATTTAAAAGGGCTATTGTCCTGTATGATCCAGGCTCCTCGAGATGTTTATCTTTTTCTGGAATTAATGTAATAGTTGATTCAGCAAGAGTTTGTGGTAAAGTCTGTTCTTTAAATCCTTGAATATAAAGGGCTTGTAAGTGTGGAGAAATTAAATCATTAAATTTTTCATAAAATTCGTTACTAAACTCGTCCGGCCCAGGAGTTTTTCCACTTTTCAATGATTTAATAGTCTCTACGATGTCTTTTGTTGTTATCTCTGCTCCTAATTCATCCCGTTCCTCCTCATTAAGGAATGGGAGATTGCAATTCTCAAGAAAACTTTTCATCTTTGCAGGATCGGCTGTTGTTTTCGATGAATATAGTGTTTGGTAGAATTGTAAGAATCGTTCATTAATATCTTTAGGCAATGTAAGCAGATCTCCTTTTTCTGGTCTATTTTTATGTATTGTACGGTCATTCTCTAATTTGCGGAGTTGACGTACCAGTAGCTTGTGTGGTTTATCACCAAATTCAAAATGTTTTTGCTTAGTATAATGAAATACCCTAATAATTTTTGCAGAGGGAATCTGATTTAATTTAAATTTTAATGCAGCTATCTTATTATGTTTTGCAATGGTTGGGTCAGCCGCATTTTCTAGGTCTAACTGTTTTATCTGTTTTTCTCATTCTAATTGTTCAGTCTTATTTTTCTTGTTTTGAAAAGCTTGGTATGCGATAATACAGCCTCTAACATAGGCTTTAAAAGTTTCCCACAGCAAAGATGGAGCAATACCGGGGGTGTCGTTTGTCTCAAAAAATGTTTTCATCTGTAGCTTCAGATAGTCACAACAACTTGCCTCAGCTAGTATTTGTGGGTTGAATCTCCAAAACGATTGTTTATTATACATTCCTTCCAATTTTACTGAAAAAGTGAGAGGACAGTGGTCCGAAATGATAATGTTGTGATATTTTGGGTTATAGGTAAAAGGAATTTTTGGCATCTACCAGGAAACATAGAAACATAGAAAATAGGTGCAGCAGTAGGCCATTCGGCCCTTCGAGCCTGCACCGCCATTCAATATGATCATGGCTGATCATCCAACTCAGTGTCCTGTACCTGCCTTCTCTCCATACCTCCTGATACCTTTAGCCACAAGGGCCACATCTAACTCCTTCTTAAATATATCAAACTATGTATCAAACGATATATCAAAATCACAATACCATCAAACAGTGGACAGCGCAGTCAAATGGTGCGCAGAAAACAACCTCCAGCTTAACACCTCAAAAACCTTAGAAACCATCATAGATTTCAGACGCAAACAAAACCTCAAACCCCCGGTCCATGTCAACTCCCATCCCATAACCTCCACGAACTTATTTAAGTTTCTGGGCACCTATATCTGCAATAATCTAAAATGGCACATCAATGCTGACCACATCATTAAGAAAGGACAACAACGCCTATACTTCCTCAGACAGCTCAAAAAGTTCAGAGTCACAAACACCTCCTGGTCCGCTTCTATCAATCCATCATTGAAAGCATCATCACTTCCTCAATCACAGTCTGGTATGGAAACACTGACAGTCATTCACTACACAGAATACAGCGCATTGTCTCCAAGGCCTCTAGGATCATCAACTCTCCCCTCCCCTCAATCCATTCCATTTACCTCCAACGTACCTCAAAACGGGCAACAAAGATCATCTCGGACCCCTCCCATCCAGCAAACCACCTTTTCCAGTCTCTCCCTTCAGGGAGGCGCCTTAGGTCACTTGCTACAAAATCCATCCGTTTTAAAAACAGTTTCTTCCCCTCAGCAATAAGAACACTTAATTCCCTCCAATAACTTTTTGACTTTGATGTATACAGTGTCTTGTCTATGGTTTTTGTCTGTTCTTTTGCACTATGTATTGTTGGTGAGATTTGTGATTTGTGATGTGGTATGGATGCACTTTATTACTATGATCTGTGTTGTTATTAGTGTTAATGTGACTAAAGCAGTGTACCATCATGTACCGAACCCAAATACCACCAACCCTGGTCGTGTGGCAAATAAAGATTCTATCTATCTATCTATCTACCTATAGCCAATGAACTGGCCTCAACTACCTTCTGTGGCAGTGAATTCCAGAGATTCACCACTCTCTGTGTGAAAAATGTTTTTCTCATCTCGGTCCTAAAAGATTTCCCCCTTATCCTGGAGAGTTTAAGATGGCGCCGGTGTGTGTGGCTGGCCGTCTGTTGCTCTCACTGTGGTTGGTGCTTTTGTTGTTTTTAATCCTTGGCACTATACAGATAAAGTCTCTGCTGGTGTACGATTGTCAATCTCGCTTGGATCTTCGACATAATGTCGGAGATCTAGGTGCGTTTGATTACGGTGAACACAAAAACTTTCCCCCGCTCCTATCGGGAATCCCGCCTCACTTGGACCGGGCCCTACCCCGAAGGAGGCGTCTCCGTCGCCGTCGTCGCGGAAAACGCAGCGGTCAACTGGTGAAGCTTGGACTCTGCCTCGCACGTTCTTCCAGTTCCCGGACAGGACATGGATTGTCTCTTCCCTTCGTTGTGTCCCGGCGCTTCTTGGATACCATCGATGGCTGCCTGGTACCTGTTGCCGGCTTGGATGAGGGACTCCGGCCTCCCCCCCCTTGCTCTCCTCGGCTCCGCCGGCGCGGGGTGAATCTCCGGAACCTGAGGACGCTGCTCCGGGCTCCCCGATCCGCCGATCCACAGGGCCCATCCCCTTCCAGGATTGGCCTGGTGAACGCCAGATCGTTGGCAAATAAAACTTTTATCCTGAGGGATTTCTTCTGCTCCCGTGGCCTGGATTTCCTCTGTGTGATAGAGACCTGGATCGGTCCTGGTGAGTGCAGCGCTGAGTGCAGCGCTCTTGTCGAACTTTTACCGGCTGGCCGTTCTTACTTTAACTCGCCGCGGATGTCGGGCCGTGGAGGAGGAACAGCGGCTGTTTATAAAAATATCTTTAAATGCAAGCAGTGCGCTGTGTCATCCTCATTCTCCAGCTTCGAAGTTACTTTATTTGAGGTGGGTCGCTCTGACCCGGTGCTATGCGCTGTCATCTACCGACCCCCCAAATACAATAAGGACTTTGTGAATGACTTCTCTGATTTTCTGGCTGGGATTATGCCCAACTATGATCGTGTCCTTATGGTTGGGGATTTTAACATACATGTGTGCTGTCCTGATAAGCCGTTGGTGAAGGACTTTTTAAGCCTTATTGACTCTTTTAATTTGGTGCAGTGTGTGTCTGGTCCCACACACGAACATGGACATACACTAGACCTTGTTCTCTCTCATGGCTTGTCTGTGCTTAATTTAGAGATTTGTGACAGTGTGGTTTCTGACCATATGCCCGTATTATTTGATGTTGGTTTCTCCTGTGCTGCAGTTAAATCTGGCGCTCCTGTTCGGCGCTGTCGGACTTTTAACCCTTTTGCTGCCGGTCAGTTCTCTGCTGCTTTCGACCAGCTTTGTGCCCCTCTGATTCCACTTCTCTTGATACGGAGGAGCTCAGCTCTTGGTTTCACTCTTCCTGCAGAACTATACTGGACTCTGTGGCTCCATTAAAAACCTTGCAGCCTAGAGCTAAACCCGAGCCCTGGTTCAGTGACGTAACTCGTTCAGCTAGACGGGAGTGCCGCCAAGCTGAACGCAAGTGGAAGATGGACGAGCTGCAGGTTTCATTTCAAATCCTAAAGGAGACTGCTGGCGTCATTACCAGAACACTGTTAAGGAGGCCAAAAGAGAATACTTGTCAAACATTATTGTGTCTAATCGTCATAACCTACGTGTGTTATTTAAAACCCATTGACTCTGTTCTTAATGCCCCACAGCCTGTCTGTTTGGAAGCATCCTCCGAAATGTGCAATGACTTCCTGCACTTTTCATTGATAAGGTTGTTACCATAAGGGCTCTCATTTCAGCTCCTGCCTCTGACCCCTCTGATTCTGTCCCATGCTTGGTGGTATTTGATAAGTTTGTGCCTATGACATTGTCCCTTTTAGAGGATGTGGTTAGCCATATTAAGCCATCAGGTTCCCCTTGTGATGCTGTCCCCTCTCATCTTTTCAAAGAGGTTTTCCCAGTATAGGGCAGTCGGTTCTTGCCATTATTAACAGCAGTTTGTGTTCTGGAGTTGTCCCCGTAAGTTTTTAAACATGCAGTAGTGGGAACCCCTGCTTAAGAAACCTGGCCTGAATTTTTAGCCCATCTCCAAGTTGCCTTTTATTTCTAAAATCTTGGAGAAAGTTGTTTACGCTCAGTTAAAACTTTTCTTGGACGAGCATAATATTCGGGAGGTTTTCCAGTCTGGGTTTAAAACTATGCATAGCACAGAGTCAGCATTGCTAAGGGTCTTTAATGACATCCTCCTAGCTAATGATTCTGGTGATTATGTGATTCTTGTCCTGCTGGACCTATCTGCTGCCTTTGATACAGTGGATCATGATATTTTAGTAGGTACACAAAAATGCTGGAGAAACTCAGCGGGTGCAGCAGCATCTATGGAGCGAAGGAAATAGGCAACGTTTCTTCAGACTGATAGGGGGTGGGGAGAAGAAAGGAAAAAAGGAAAAAGGCGGAGGAGGAGCCCGAGGGCTGGGGGAGGGGAGGAGACAACCAGAGGGCTGATGAAGGGGAGGGGACAGCAAGGGCTAGCAGAATTGGGAGAATTCAATGTTCAAGCCCCCAGGATGTAGACTGCCCAAGCGGAATATGAGGTGCATTTCCTCCAATTTTTAGTAACTCGGTTAAGGCACCTAGTGGGCATTTGTGGTAGTGCCCTGGAATGGTTCAGATCTTATCTGGCAGACAGAACTATGTGTGTAAGCCTTGCTGGTTTTGAATCCTCCTCCGCTCCTCTGTCATATGGGGTTCCACAGGGCTCAATTTTAGAGCCCCTGCTTTTCTCATTGTACTTACTTCCTCTGGGTTCCACTCTTAGAAAGCATGGCATTTCTTTTCATTGTTATGCTGATGATAGTCAGATCTATGTTCCGCTGAAGAAGAAAGATGCTTTCTCAGTCAAACCACTTCTATTATGTCTTGATGACATTAAATCCTGGATGGCCCTAAACTTTTTTAATTTTAATGAAAAGAAAACAGAAGTGATAGTGTTTGGTCCCAATGGCCCCTGTGAACTTCCCCCTGTTGACTTGGGTCCCTTGGCACTGTATGTGAAGCCAACAGTTTTGAACTTGGGTTTTAAGATGGACAGTGATTTTAAATTAGATCGTCAAATAGGCACGGTAGTTAAGTCCAGTTCTTTCATTTAAGGCAGCTGGCAAAGGTGAAGCCCATTCTTGAACGACAGCATTTTGAAACAGTAATCCATGCCTTCATCACGTCTCGGCTGGATTACTGTAACGCACTTTATTTTGGAGTTAGCCAATCATCCCTTGCACGTCTCCAGTTGGTTCAGAATGGTGCTGCTCGCATTTTAACTAGAACACGTAAGAGGGAGCACATAACGCCTATTCTGGCCTCCCTCCACTGGCTGCCTGTGTACTTTAGAGTTCGTTTTAAGATTCTTTTATTTGTTTTTAAATCTTTAAATGGTCTCGCCCCACCTTACCTCTCTGAGCTGCTTCATCCCTACGCTCCTGCTCGATGCCTCAGGTCAGTTGATCAGCTGCTCCTGGAGGTACCGAGGTCTAAGCGGAAGCTCAGAGGGGATAGAGCCTTCTCTGTTGTTGCTCCGACATTATGGAACTCTCTACCTTTGAACATTAGACAGGCCACTTCAGTGTCCATTTTTAAAACTAGCCTTAAAACCCTTTTCTATTCCTTGGCTTTTGACCCTGCATGAGACTTTGCTCCTGTTTTAGTGTTTTTTATTGTTTTTACTGTCTTTTAATGTTTTTGTTGTTTTGTTTTATGTTTGTGATTGGTCATGTACAGCACTTTGTTGCAACGGTGGTTGTTTTTAAAGTGCTCTATAAATAAAGTTATTATTATTATTATTATTATTATTATTATTATCATTAAACTGTGACCCCTTGTCCTGGACTTCCCCAACATCGGGAACAATCTTCCTGCATCTAGCCTGTCCAACCCCTTAAGAATTTTGTAAGTTTCTATAAGATCCCCCCTCAATCTTCTAAATTCTAGCGAGTACAAGCCAAGTCTATCCAGTCTTTCTTCATATGAAAGTCCTGACATCCCAGGAATCAGTCTGGTGAACCTTCTCTGTACTCCCTCTATGGCAATAATATCGTTCCTCAGATTAGGAGACCAAAACTGTACGCAATACTCCAGGTGTGGTCTCACCAAGACCCTGCACAACTGCAGTAGAACCTCCCTGCTCCTATACTCAAATCCTTTTCCTATGAATGCTAACATACCATTCGCTTTCTTCACTGCCTGCTGTACCTGCATGCCTACTTTCAATGACTGGTGTACCATGACACCCAGGTCTCGTTGCATCACCCCTTTTCCTAATCGGCCACCATTCAGATAATAGTCTACTTTCCTGTTTTTGCCACCAAAGTGGATAACCTCACATTTATCCACATTATACTGCATCTGCCATGCATTTGCCCATTCACCCAGCCTATCCAAGTCACCTTGCAGCCTCCGAGCATCCTCCTCACAGCTAACACTGCCCCCCAGCTTTGTGTCATCCGCAAACTTGGAGATGTTGCATTCAATTCCCTCATCCAAATGATTAATATATATTGTAAATAGTCAATTCGTGTATAAATTTTATGAACACCTGAATAAAAAGAGTATTCTCTTCCAGACGGATTGTCAATACTCCATACGTCACATGTTTATTATTTATATAAGTGTTTAAAAGTTCACTTGATTTTAAAGTACTTTTCCTTTGATGTGAAGATTTATCCAAGTATTGATCTAATACACAATTTAAATCTCCTCCAATTATCAAATTCTGCTGACCAGAGTCTGAAAATATATTAAATATTTTATTAAAAAATTGGGAATTATCGAAATTAGGAGCATAAATATTCACCATAGTCAATGGAATTGAATACAATTCCCCAGATATTATAATGTACCTGCCTTTCTTATCAGCTATAGTGGATTTGTGTTTGAATGGTATACCTTTACGAATTAGAATTGCTGTTCCTCTTGCTTTGGAAGAGAACGTAGAATGTTATAATTGACCAATCCAGCTACCCTTCAGCCTGTTGTGAGCTCCATTTTTGAGATGCGTCTCCTGAAGAAATATTATATCAGTATTAATAGATTTTGTGGGCTAATACTTTACCCCTTTTAATTGGCTCATTAACACCCCTAACATTCCAACTACAAAATGTAATTCCTCCTATTTGCATAGCTACATCATCTTGCATTTTAAAGCTTACATGGTCTCTTTTGATTTAAATGTTCCAACACATTATTTAAAATGGGCTCCTTTTATATTCACCACCACACTGTTCCTTTGCTTTCTTTATACTCACTCCTGCACTATTTCCACACTTCTTTTAAACCCATTGTGGTCCTGTTCCTAAGGCCCTTTAAAACTCACCAAAAGGCTGTGTTCTACTGTTCCCTTTAAACTCACAGGAACCTTTTCCCCACAACCTATTTAAGCTAACTGGTGCTACTATTACATTGCTATCTTTAAACTCACTGGGAACTCCCTCCCATGTTGCCTTTAAACTCACCTGATTAACATTTTTTTAACTACTCTGTAACATCTGAAACAAAAGTAAATTGAAGTGTGCTGGGGTATTAATGGCAATAATGCCTAATAATCCAGACAATTTGTCTTTGCCATTTCTCATTACAAAAAGTATCTGATTTTGGAGTTTTACTATATTTGCCCACTCAGTTATTTGTCTTCTTCAGCATAGTAGCGAGGCGGCTGACCAACTTCCTCTCCAGCAATGGCTACATCGACAGCTCAGTGCAAAAGGGAGGCTTGTCTGGAGTGCCGGGGTGTCCAGAGCACATGGGAGTGGTGACCCAGCTCATCAAAGAAGCCAGGGAGAACAAGGGAAACCTGACAGTGCCCTGGCTTGACCTGGCCAACGCCTACGGCTCCATCCCGCACAAGCTGATCCAGACAGTCATGGCCAAGCATCATGTGCCGGGCCAAGTGGCAGATCTCATCCTGGACTATTACAACCAGTTCAGCATGAGAGTCTCATCAGGGTCAGTAACATCAGAGTGGCACAGACTGGAGGTTGGGATCATCACAGGCTGTACCATCTCTGTGATCCTTTTTGCCTTGGCGATGAACATGATCGTCAAGTCTGCTGAGCCAGAGTGCCGGGGCCCTCGGACCAAGTCAGGAGTGCGCCAACCACCAATCAGAGCCTTCATGGACGACCTGACTGTCACCACTGAGTCAGTGCCAGGAGGCAGGTGGATCCTGCAGGGGTTGGAGAAACTGATTGGATGGGCAATGATGAGGTTTAAGCCAGGAAAATCAAGGTCACGTGCTGAAGAAGGGCAAAGTCATGGACAGGTTCCGCTTCAGCATCGAAGGGACACCAATCCCAACTGTCTCCGAAAGGCCAGTGAAGAGTCTTGGCAAGGTGTTTAACAGCAGCCTGAAGGATACAGTATCTGTCCAGGCAACCTGTCAGGAGCTGGAGAGTTGGTTGCAAGCAGTGGACCGGTCGGGGCTTCCCGGCAAGTTCAAGGCATGGATTTACCAGCATGGTATCCTGCCAAGGTTACTCTGGCCACTGCTTGTCTACGAAGTCCCAATATCCATCGTAGAGAGATTGGAGAGGAAAGTCAGCAGCTTTCTCAGGAGGTGGCTGGGACTGCCCAGGAGCCTTAGCAGCATCGCCCTTTACAGAAATAACACCAAGCTCCAGCTGCCCCTGAAGTCCCTGGAGGAGGAGTTTAAGGTGAACCAGACCAGAGAGGTGATGCTGTACAGGGACTCCAGCGACCCCAAGGTGGCTAAGGCAGGGGTGGAGGTGAAAACTGGGAGGAAGTGGAGAGCCGGCGAAGCCGTGCTGCAAGCGGAGTCTCGGATACGCCACATAGTCCTGGTGGGAGCAGTGACTTGGGGAAGAGCTGGCCTGGGAATCTTCCCATCTCCCCAGTTTGACAAGGCCAAGGGGAAGGAAAGGTGCAGGCTGGTCCAGGAGGAAGTGAGGGCAGTGGTGGAGGAGGAGAGGTGTACCAGAGCAGTTGGATTGAGGCAGCAGGGAGCCTGGACAAGGTGGGAGCAGGCCATGGACCTAAAAGTCACATTGACTGAGCTCTGGCAGGCTGAACCACAGCGCATCAAGTTCCTGGTCCAACCAGTGTATGATGTCCTGCCCAGCCCATCGAACCTCTTCATCTGTGGCAAAGCGGAATCTCCAGATTGCCCGCAATGCTCAGGCAAGGGGACGTTGGAACACATCCTGAGCTGCTGCCCAAAGGCTCTTGGGCAGGGCCGGTACACCTGGCATCACAACCAGGTTCTTAAACCCATTGCAGAAGCCATCAGCATGGGAGTCAGCAGCTGCAGACGAGCACGCCCCACCACCCAGATGATCACCTTCGTGAAGGCCGGAGTGCAGCTGCCAAGAACCACAGCAGCCAGGAATCCGTCAGGAATCCTGGCGATTGCGCAGGACTGGCAGCTTTCTGTAGACCTGGTGAAACAGCTGAAGTTCCCACAGCACATTGCCACGACCACCCTGAGGCCAGACATCCTCCTGGTCTCAGAGGCGACCAAAAACATTGTCTTGTTGGAACTGACAGTGCTGTGGGAGGACTGTCTGGAGGAGGCCCACGAGAGGAAGATGACCAAGTACGAAGAGCTGGTCATAGACTGCCGTAAGCAGGGCTGGAAGGCAAGGTGTATGCCCATCGAGGTTGGCTGCAGAGGTTTTGCAGGGCAATCGCTCTACAAAGCCTTGAGTGCACTGGGCATCAACGGAGTGTCGAGGAGAAGAGCCATCAAGAACACCACAGAAGCAGCGGAGAAGGCCACGAGATGGCTCTGGATCAGGAGAGAAGGTCCATGGGGAGGAGTGAATGCCACCTGAACACAAGTCGTGGTCTGATCAACCACGGCTGTGTCGCCTGGGTGAGGGTGTCTGATGTTGAAAGACCCAAAACACCCAATGACCCCAGGTTACATCATTGATGATGTGTTCAGGAGCATCAATAGATGTATTTGTATCAAAAAATAAATTGTCTTTGAAGCATGTTTGTGCCCTATTCACAATTCACAACCCCACCAAATTTTGCATTGTTGTTAAAGTTGGAAACATTACATTCTGTTCACTCGACAAAATCATTGAAAAATATTGTGAATAGTTAGGGCTCCAGCAATGTTTGCTGTAATATTTCAATAGATACTGCTTGTCAGGGAGAAATGTCCCATTTATCACTATCCTCTTTTTCCTATCTGCCCACCAGCTTTCAACCTATGCCAGTATATTATCCCAAACCTCATGCGCATTCATTTTTCACCCTATCTTTGTCGGACTTTATCAAAAATCTTCTCAAGGTCCAAATATACCGGGTTCACTGATACTCTCGTATCTATTCTACCAGTTACATCTTCAAAAACTCTAGTACATTTGTCAAATTTGATTTCTCTTTCAGAAATCAATGTTGACTTTGTCTAACCTAGTTGACATTCTCCAAGTGTCATGTTATCACTAAGGTTAACTTAATCAATCGGTAGATCCCAGTTTTCTTCTTTTTTACGTACAGAGGTTACATTTACCATCCATCAATCTGCAAGAATTGGTTCATCGAGTCAAGTCCAGTGAAGTATATTATGATATGCACAAGCACAGCGAGGTACAGATACAATGAAAAATCTCACTAGCAGCAACATCACAGACATATAGACTCAGGCAAATACAAAACAAATATGTTCAATTTAACACTATGTTCAATTTAACCTAGTTCTCCTCATTGTGCCGCAAGGTAGCAGCACAATGTTATCCTTGGTTGTACTAAAGCTTAAGCGGGAAATGCTGGAAACACTGAATAGACCAAGCAGCATTTGTTGAAAGAGAAATAAATGTGTCAGGTTATGAGAATGTTGTCAGATCTCAAGGGCCTGAGCTGTTGGGGGTTTCAGCAGGAAAGTGCTTTATTTCATGGAGTGCAGGAGGCTGAAGGTTGATCATATAGAGGTGTATAATATAATGAGGAGAATAGATACGGTGAATGTACAGTTTTTTTGCTCAGGGTAAGGGAATCAAGAACTGGAGGCCATACATTTTAAGATTAGAGGGAAAAGATTTAATGGGAACCTAAGCAACAACTTTTTCACACAGAAAGTGGTGTGTATATGGAACAAATACTACCAGAAGAGGTCGTTGAGGCAGGTATAATAACAACATTTAAAAGACATCTTGAGAAGTACATGGAGAGGAAAGGTTTAGAGGGATATGGGGTAAATGAGGGGAAATGGAACTAGATTAACTGTGGCAAATTGGTCAGCTTGGACAAGTTTGGCCAAAAGGCCTGTTTCCATACTGTTTGACTGTGATTCTAGGTTGACATGCTTAACTAGCTGAGTATTTCCAATATTTTCTGCTGCATCTTAACTAAATACTGCTCACAATGGCACAATAAACCACCAGGTGGCAATACAGTGCAGCATTGATTGTTTGTTGTGGTGGGACACTTGACACCTTGAGAACTTAGTAAAGAAACATGCTCATTAATAAAATAGACATTCAAGGTTATGGTTTTGTAGCCCATTACACTCAAATGAACCTCCAAGCTAGTACTATAGTATTAGTGAAGTTTTATTTCATCATGAAGCTTGAAATTTCCTGGTGCAGATCATGTTTGTTAACGTGTAGGAAGGACCTGCAGATGTTGGGTTTAAACCAAAGATAGACACAAAATGCCGGAGTAACTCAACCGGGACAGGCAGCATCTCTGGAGGGAAGGAATGGGTGACGTTTCAGGTCAAGTCTGAAGAAGGGTCTCGACCTGAAACATCACCCATTCCTTCTCTCCGGAGATTCTGCCTGTCCCGCTGAGTTACTTTTGTGTCTAACATGTTTGTTAACTCATGATTGAAACCTAACTGAATAATGTGATTGGATTGTTTAAGTGCACAAAGTCTGGGAGATGCAAAAGCATGCAGGCTGCATTGCTTGTATGGTTCTGTCCAATGACAGTTTGACATCATGTGCAAAATTATTTTTGTATTTATCACCCTCTGCGGGTCACTCACATCCATGCTGGCGTAATGGGAAAGTCAACTCCTGCTCCTGCAGTAGTTAAAAGAGAAGTAAAAATGGAGAATGCTGGAAATGCTGAGGTGGTCAGGCAGCAGTTGCTGAAAGGGAAAGAATTAATGTTTCAGGTTGATGACACTTCATCAAGGTTGTTAATTAGAAGGGTCAACTATCTCTTTCTCCACAGATGCTGTTTTCTGCAGAGTATTTGCATATTTTTTTATATTTTATTCTGGATGTCCAGCATCTGCAGTATTTTGCCAGTGTAAATAAAGGACTCCAAGTTTACCATTATCTACTAGCTGAAATTTTCTTGCAGGCAGATCCTCTCTTAGTTCAAGAGTTCAAGTTCAAGAATTCAAGAGAGTTTATTGTCAAGTATTTTCTTTGCTGTTTGTTCCTCCCTACCTCACTTTTAGTTTTTAGTTTTAGTTTTAGAGATACAATGCATAAACAGGCCCTTCGGCCCACCGAGTCCGCACCGACCAGCGATCCCCGCACATTAACACTATCCTACACACACTAGGGACAATTCACAATTCACAACCAAGCCAATTAACCTATCTTTGGAGTGTGGGAGGAAACCTAAGGAAGATCTTGGAGAAAACCCACACAGTCACAGGGAGAACGTACAAACTCCTTGTAGACAAGCACCCGTAACCCGGATCGAACCCGGGTCTCTGGCGCTGTTAGCGTTGTAAGGCAACAACTCGACCACTGCACCACCGTGCCGCCCTTACTGTCACCACCATGCCGTCACTGTCATTGTAGCTAGGGTGTGATTTATACCGTTCCCAAACCGTTCATACTGGCACTGCACTCCACATCAAACCTCCGCCCCCCCGCCCCCCCACCAATTCACTGAATTTAGTACAAATGAGTTCCTGTTCTTTGTCATTGAAAGATCAAACATTTCATCATGATGTAATTAAGTCTTTAAGCATGCCAAAGCAATTCTAAATGCTGTTGAAAAACAGCTTATTGGATATTAGAATAATAATTTGATTGACTAATATATGAAACACTACACACAACATACTTTGTATTAGGCATGTTAAAGTGCATAATAGTGCATGTGTCTTAAAATATGATACAATTTAGCATTGAAATTAACCTAGATTTGAATCCCTGCGCCATTTATGCACAGACATAGAAACCAGATTCCACAAGGAGAGAAGCATGAATGAAGTTGAGCTTTTCTTGAACATTCCTCACAGTCAGCTGAAGTACTTACAGGGAGACAAATGAAATCAATATGGAATAGGACTAGCAGCTCTGCAGTACTTTTTTCTAATGTGGTGGATTTCCATTTAACTGACTCTCTGCTTCTTATATGTTCAGCATGGACCTGTTCTCCACCACAGTGGAATACCTTTCGGTTCACCACTCAGTCTGGCTCATTCCCTTCCCTCCAATATTTGGGAAAAAAACATTGCTGGAAAACAGAACACTTGGACCAAGTGTCCCTTGTGTTGAGTCAAAGCTGCTGTGCAAAGAATTGCAAATTCCCCATTAATAAGCTTCAGGAAAACAACATGCCCTATGGATCACAGACACTAAATTTAAAGATCCTGCTGCTTCACTGTTGTGTTGGGGTGGAAGATTGCAACCTTCACGTGGTCCATCCTGTTTCGACGAATGCAATCAACCTGGCGTGCACAAACAGAAGGTCAAACAGAACAAGTTGTCTTACAACTTTAGGCTGTGAACACCATACACAAGAAGAAGCAGACTGTTGTGTCAATCTCCACTCCTCAACATCACTACACCAAGTTCTAATCCCACTTCAGAGGTTTGAGTCAAAATATCTAGGTTAATATTTCAATAGGAGGAAGTGCAGCAAGATTATTGTACTAATTTCTTGGCCCGCATCCAAAGAATAAACTGCGCTGGGTAATATTTATTTGATTAAAACTGTTTACATAATGATTACCATATTGCTCTATGTGAACCCTTTCTATTTGGAAATAGGAGATCATATTTCCTTCATTTCAAAGTAACTGCACTTACAATACAATACAATACAATACAATACAATACCGTTTATTATCATTTGGACCTCAAATGAAGTTCAAACGAAATTTGGTTCAATAGTTCTTTAAATTGTGTAAAGTGTTTAAGAGTGCGCTGAGGTTATGAAAATGCTACATTATGAAATGGGAATTCCCACAAGTTCTGTTGAAAGGTCTTTCACTTAAAATATCAATTGATCTTTTGGCTGATGTTGTCTGACGTTCACCACATCCCGAAAAGTTTGCTTTTATTTGATGTATTTGAAGATCGTTTTCCTTCGTTGCTATTATTTACTTTATTGTAAAGAAAAACATAAGAAATTAAGAAAACTAGCTCAAGTGTGCTCTATGGATAAAGAGGAGCTGGTTGTTGTACTACACAATTTCCTGAAAAGGCAGTGTATCAAAGGTTATTAAAGGAAATAAAAAGTTATAATATAAGAAGAAACATATGGGGGGTGATAAAACATTGTGTGGTTAACAGAAAACAGACTACAGGCCCCAATAGGTATGTTATGGATGGCAAAGTGTAATGAGTGATATAAATTGGGATTGGTCCTGGAGCTCTAAATTCATGCCTTAGATAAAGGCACTCAAGTTATGGTGACTAAATTTGTTGATGGCACAACAATAGGTAGGAAAGTTGTATGTCAGGAGTGTATACGGGTTTAAAGATGTATAGGTGGATACACAGCTATAATGTGGAAAAATGTAAATTGTCCATCTTGACAAGAAAAATAATAAATATTTAAATATGAGATTATTGTGGTTAAGTTCCTCGGCATAAATATTACTTCTAATGTCCCCGTGTCCAACCATATTGACGCTACGGCCAAGAAAACACACCAATGCTTCTATTTCCCAAGATGATTAAGTAAATTCAGCATGTTTCCAGTGATTCCATCCAATTTCTATGAATGCACCATAGAAAACAATTGATAGGATGCATCACAACTTGGTTTGGTAACTGCTTTACCCATGATCATAAGAAATTGCAGAGAGTTGTGGAGCAACCCAGTCCATCACGCAACCCAATGTCTCCCCACCCCCTATCAACTCCATCTACACTTTGTTGCCTTGGAAAAGTTACCCCTTTCATTCTCCCTTCTCCCCTCAACCATCAGGCAGAAGTTTGAACGAATGTATCACCAAATTCAGGACACAGCTTCTTCCTCACTGCTATCAGATTGTAGAATGGACCCCTCATGGTCCCAATCTTTCAATCTACCTCATTGCAGATCTTGTACTTTTTTAATCTGCATTTTCTCTGTGACTGTGACTCTATTGCACTGTTCCTTTCTCTTTTGCATTAACTGTTGTACTTATGTATGGTTCGGTTGTACTCATGTGTGGTATGATTTGCTCGGTTGGCATGTAAAACAAAGATTTTCACTGCATTTCAGTACGTGACAATAATAGCGGCAACGGGAGTCTCGGTAGTGGTGGAACTTGGGGTGGTGGGGGAAGGAACACAATGGGGACCCGGCGTGTGGGGGGGGGCTGCCGTGAAGAACAATGGGGACCCGGCGTGTGGGGGGGGGCCGCCATGAAGAACAATGGAGGACCCGGCGTGGGGGGGGGGGGGGGACGGCCGTGAGGGACGGTATGAGAACAAACGGGGACCCGGTGTGTGGGAGGAGGGGAGGGGGCACTCTAGTTTAGAATCCTCTGCCCAGGGAATAAAGGGCCTGTCCCACGAGCATGCGACTGCATGCGGCTAGCGCGACTTAACGTGGTCGCGCTAACCGTGCGGCCTCGTGGGGCCGGTCCCACTTCGATCGGCGGAGCCGCATGGAGTTGTGCGGAGCTGGTCCCGACATCGCGCGGGGCTCCGAAAAACTGACACTGTTCAAAAATTCCGCGCGGCAACGGCCTGTCGGCCCGCAGCCGCATCGAAGGCCGCACGCACCGCCTCGACGCCGCACGTACCGCCTCGATGCCGTACGCAGCGTCTTGACGCCGAACGCAGCGTCTTGACGCCATACGCAGCGTCTTGACGGCGTACGCCTAGGGCGTGGCGTTGCGCGATGACGTCACCGCCCGGCGTGCCGTTGCGTGATGACGTAACTGCCCCACGCCGTGCGACGTCCAAATTCAGTCGGCCCGCCTCCTGCTCAGCTGATTGGTGAGGTTGATGTCGGGACCAGCCCCGCTCAACTCCAGACGGCTCCGCGGTTGGAAGTGGGACCGGCCCCGCGAGGCCGTACGCCTCAAGCCACCACGTTTGGTCACGCTAGACGCATGCAACCGCATGCTCGTGGGACAGGCCCTTAAGTCTGTGTTTGTTATGTGTATTTGTTCCGGTGAAGGTGCTGTACACACGGCAGCCAGCCAACAGCCGCTTGTCCTTTTTTTTTTGCACTTTTATGTTCAAGTTTTTGTGTACCTTGTGCGTTGTGACTTGGCAGACCAATTTCCCTCCGGGGTTGAATAAAGTTTTAACGTATCGTAATAAAGCATTCAAATATCGATTATTGTTGCTTGGGGTCATGGAAAAGGACAACAGTCACATGAAATGCGGTTGATGGGAATGATATGAGCTTTGTATTAATATATAGGACTATGGCAGAAGTCTATTTATCCATCATTTTATTAAAAATTTGGGAAATCGGGTAGGTTAGCAGTGTTTTCTGTTTTTTAAACTTGATATTTGCAGGGCGGCAATATTTGCTGTGAATGCGCCGTCCCGTCACCTCCAAAGCTCCGCTCTATGATCTTTGGTCACCGCCAGCCCCCGCGCGCGCACACACTGCGCGGCCTCGAGCCCGGAGCCGCCCCGGGGACGCGACTGAGGCCTGGCGTGGTTTCCCTGGCAACGCGGCGCCTCGAGCGGGTGAAGCCGCCGCCGCGGAGCCGAGCAGAGGATGGAAACTGTCCGGCTGCCTTCTCTACTCGTACTGTTGCTGTGTGTCGGTCTGCGCGGGCAGTTACTGTCGGCTGCCGCTGGCAACCAGCGACCCATTATCGGTAAAGTGAGAGACCAGAAACATCTCCTATCCATGCTCTCCTGAGATGCTGCCTGACCCGCTGCTGAGTTACACCAGCACCTTGTGTCCTCTTTTATTAAAAAGGACTCTCCTCCAGGACGGGGCAGTGCAGCCGAATCCAGGCCGGCACCACTTATAGAAAGATAGACACAAAATGCTGGAGTAACTCAGCGGGACAGGCAGCATCTGTGTATAGAAGGAATGGGTGACATTTCGGGTCGAGACCCTTCTTCAGACAAAGTCAGGGGAGAGGGAGTCGAGAGATAAGGTAGCGTATGGTGTGACAAAGACAAATCAAAGCAGACGTTGGTCAAGGAAATATATTTATTTTACTGATTGTATGCCAAGTTGTCACGTTCCCCTCAGCCAACAATGAACTATTCTACGTTTCCTTGAACATTGTCTGCTTTGATCTATCATTTTCACAACTTATCCTTCCATATCTCTGGACTCCCTCTCCCCTGATTCAGTCTTAGATGGGTCTCAACCCGAAACGTCACCCATTCCTTCTCTCCAGAGATGCTGCCTGTCCTGCTGAGTTACTCCAGCATTTTGTGTCTATCTTCAGTGTAAACCAGCATCTGCAGTGCCTTCCTACCACTTAAAGAAAGCCGAACTGTTGGAAGACGTGAGGAATATTTGGAATACTTGTGTAATTATTATTCTGGTAGACTGGAGTGTTTTTTGGGGGGGCTGTTTCCCCAAGAGATGAAGTTCTGCCTCTTCATTTATAATTATTATAAACAGCAATTTTCATTGTTGTTAGTCTAACAGATATAATATGAGGACACAGATATATTATGTGGCTATCCAATATCCCCTTTACTTCAAGGAGTAAGTTCCTTCAGGATAGGAACATTTAAAAAAAGGATTGATGTAAACATCTTTCTGCATTGGTACCAAATATTCTTCATTTGTTCTCTGTAAACTGTTTTCATAGTCATACAGCACAGAAACATGCCTCATCTACACTAGTCCCACCTGCCCGTATTTGGCCCATATCCCAGTAAACCTCCCAGCTGCACGTCAGGCTGCTAGGGGAGATGAGAGCCCATGGTATTAAAGGGAAGATACTAGCATGGATTGTGGGTTGGTTGGATGGCAGAAGGCAAAGAGTTGCAATAAAAGGCGCTTTTTCAGGTTGGCTGTCAGTGTCTAGTGGAGTTCTGCAAGGATCGGTGCTGGAGCCGCTTCTCTTCACGTTGTTTATGGTTTGGATAAGGGGATTGAAGGTTTTGTGGCCAAGTTTGCAGATGATGCTAAGGTAGGAGGGGGGGCAGGCAGTGTAGGGGACGCAAGGATTCTGCAGAAGGACTCGGACAGGTTAGGAGAGTGGGCAGAGAAGTGGCAGATCAAATTCAGTACAGCAAAGTGCGGAGTCATGCATTTTGGTAATTAGAATGAAGGCGTTGATTATTTTCTAAATGAAGAGAGAATCCAGAAATCGGAGGTGGAAAGGGACTTGTGAGTGCTGGTGCAGGACTCCTAAAAAGTTAATTTGCAAGTTGAATCGGTAGTAAGGAAGGCAAATTGAATGCTAGCATTTATATGAAGAGAACTGGAATACAAAAACAGAAAGAAAAAAGAGCTGAGGCAGCCATGGTGCTGGCCAGTCTGCATTTGGAGTACTGTGAGCAAATTTTGGCCTCAAATCTGAGGAAGGATGTCCTGGCTATGGAGAGGGTCCAGAGGAGGTTTACAAGAATGATTCCAGGAATGAGTGGGTTAGCATATGATGAGCGTTTGATAGCACTGGGCCTCAACTCACTGGAGTTTAGAAGGTTGAGGGGGGATTTCATTGAAACTTACAGAATAATGAAAGGCATAGATAGAGGTGCCGCAGTCTCGATGCCTCCCGTTGGCTGCAGAGAAACCCGGGTAGGAGCCCGGCTGGGTCCTCGCCTCGCGGGTTGGCGGACCCGGGTTGGCACCATGGAGGCCTCAGGAGAGTACTCTGAAACGTTGTGGAGAGATTGGTGCGGCGGTCGATAATGGCGCCGACCGACAGACGAATAGGGCTATTCGGCTTCAGGATAGGAACATTTTTTTAAAGGATTGATGTTGAAAATATCTTTCTGCATTGGTACCAAATTTACAGTTTTGAACGGATGGTTAATATGTGAGAAAAACTTATTTATTATTATTTTTGAAATATTCTTCATTTGTTCTCTGTAAACTGTTTTCATAGTCATACAGCACAGAAACATGCTCCCCGATCTGATCATCCTTTCCTTACCCATTCCTCTCTGTCCCCAGCACTTTCTTCTGCACCTGCAGAGGTGTAACATTTGTTTCTACACTTCCTCCCTCTCAACTATCCAGGGACCTTGTCAACCCTTTCAGCTAAAGCAAAGTTTCATATGCACCTCCTCAAACCTCATCTAATGCATTATGTGCTTTCGATATGGCCTCCTCTACATTAGCAAGATCAAGTATGTATGAGGTGATCAGTTCGCAGAGTAGCTGTATGCTGTCTGCAGTAACTGTCCAGAGCTCCCAGTTCCATAACATTTCAATTCCCCTTTTCATTCCCACACCAATCTGTTCATCTTTGGCCTTCTCCACAGCCAGGGTGAGGTGTACCTCAGTAGTCTACAATCAAATAGTAATGGGTTGAATTTTCTTCCGATAACCCTTACCCACTGCTCTTTCTTCTGCTGTGATCTGTATGTCACAGTTTCAACATGATTTTTTCTATCTCCATTTACACTGGCTCCAGTCAGATTAACTTCCTGTAATAACCCTTAAATATCTACCCAAGTTAACACCAATCTTGTCATCCATCTTTTCTTAGCCTCCATCCCTTATTCTCTCCATCCCACCTCCTTCTCCCCACCTTAACCTGTTCAGTGCCACCCCCAAGTATACTCGGGTCATGGCCAATGCTGAAAAAAACCATGGCAGTGAATGGGTTAACCATGCCTACATTCCAGTTTTTCTATTTCAAAATAAAAATCATCGACCTGAAACTCCTCACAGATGATGCCTGACCAGCTGAAAATTTCAATCATTTTCTGTTTTTATTTCAGATTTTCAGTACTTAGTTTTTTTGCTTTTCCATTTATATATCACTTTTAATATACCTAATTTCCAAAGATATTATCAAACAAAAATGATGCTGGGCAAAATAGCATATCAGGTCAAAGCAAAAGCTTATTCAAAGTATTTTGAATTTAAGGAGTGTATTAGAAGTGAACACTTCTAAGTTGGGACCTCTAATTACTTTGTCATAAAATCTTTAAACAACCAAAGTATTACTGTAATACAAATGTATGCTAAACTAGATCATGTTTCCTAGAGTCACAAATAAGGCATCAATGTATCATAATCTGTGTACACATTGCTCTCTTTTTTTAAATGTTTCTGTTTGTGAAGGTGTGCTGGCTCAGGAAACAGGCGGTGATATAATTCAGTTTGGCAAAAGCTACATTGCTGCGTCATATGTGAAGTTTCTAGAATCTGGCGGTGCAAGAGTGGCGCCTATAAGGTGGGTTGGTAGCCCTGACATAGCATTGTTTATCCAATACAATACTTTCCTCCATAAGTTCATAAAGTAACCACAAAATCTAGGTTTAGATTTCTCTCTAGACTCAAAGATTCAAAGGTCAGTTTATTGCCAATTAAGTTACAGTGAAACTCGAATTACCATACAGTCATAATGAAAACAAAGCAACAAGACACACAACTACATAAAAGTTAACATAAACATCCACCACAGCAGATTCTCCACATTCCTCAATGTGATGGGAGGCAATAAAGTCCAATCTTCTCTGCTGTCGGGGCAGTCGAACCATCCGCAGTCGGGGCGCTCGAAGCTCCCACAGCCAACGATCAAAGCCCCCACGTCGGGGCGATCAAAGCACCCACGTCGCGGCGGTTGAAGCCCCCGCGTCAGGATGGTCGAAACTCCCGTGGCTTGGAGCTCCCGAATTTGGTCTCTAACCAGCTCCACGATGTTAGTCTGCAGGCTCCCATGGTTGGAGCTCCGAGGTCGATCCCCGACAGGGATTGCCAGCTCCACAACGGTAAGTCCGCAGACTCCCGCGGTTGCAGCTCCCGAAGTCGGTCTCCAGCAGAGGCCGTCAACTCCACGGATTAGGCCGCAATGTGGATGGAGTTATGATATGGAAAAAATTCACATCTCCGTCGAGGTAAGAGATTATAAAAAGTTTCCCCCACCCCCCCACATAAAGAACACTAAACATGCATTCAACACATACTAACGGACTTGTCGAGGCAGCCATTGTTGGCACCACCCGCATTAGCAGAATGAATTGAGGAATGTTTATTGAAATTATATTGTTTATCTACATGGATACATCAACCTCTTTGGATCGTTTACCTTGTCATGGTCAAGAGGCTTGCATGCCCCAATGATTCCGAGAGCAATGCCATCGGAAGCACCAGTTTCCGGTAGGGCCACCCATGGCGGTAAGGTCAAGGATGAGGGTCCAGACTAAGAACGATCGAACCAACAAGACCTCAACGGCAGATCAGGCGGACGAAGTTATCTTGAACAATGGCTGTGGAGGCGGATGAAGGCTGCAACAGATCTATCAGCTCCAATCGTCTTGGTTTCTTTGCCATTGGAATTAGTTGATTGATTTGTGAAGGACCGTGTGTTTCTTGGAGTGCAACATCAAGTACACTTTAAACAAGCACACGCACAGGCGTCTTCGTTCTGTGAGCAGCACAAAACTTCTCAAGACTTTCAACGATCGGGGAAGGGCGATGGGAGCAGGCCTTGTGATGGCTGGGAGCTCCTAGTCAAGAACCCGCACGGAAGCGGTGAATATTTGATTCAATCACTCAACTTTGAACAGAAGCAGGAAAGTTGTTCGGTAGCAGTATTCATGTCTGAGCAGCCATATTTAGGATCCACTCTGCTCACCCTGAAGTGGGAAGGGGCTAGAAAAGGTGCCCTAAAAATAGTCAGCTTCACCTCATCCTGTCTGGAAAGCCGCATCCAGAGGGATCACCATCATGCGGTCGAAAACCATCAAGAAGCGAAATTATGAAACTCGGAACTTGGAATATATGAACTCTGATGGACAACCCAAACTCAGACTGACCAGAGGGAAGAACCTGCTTTGTTGCTCGGGAACTCCGAAAATTCAGCTTTGACATCGTTGCTCTGAGTGAGACCCGCAGAGCTGGAGAAGGGCAACTAAAGGTAGAACAAGGTCAATACACCTTTTTCTGGGTCTTGATCCTAAACAACCGAGGATCCACGGAGTAGGTTTTGCCATCCGAAACAGCCTACTTCAGAAGCTGACAGAGCAACCACTGGGAAACAACAAACGTCTTATGAGTCTACGAATCCAGCTCGTCAAGTACCAATACACCACAATCATCAGCGCCTATGCTCCAACTCTGGACACTGAAGACGGAGAACTTCAACACCCAACTTGACGACGTCCTTTCCTCTGTTCCCAACGACGACAAGATCATTCTCTTAGGAGTCTTCAATGCCAGAATCGGGAAAGATCATAGGCTCTGGATCGGAACAATCGGCAAGGAAGGAGTTGGCAAGGTCAACGCCAATGGAACACTCCTCCTCACCAAATGGGCTGAACACAACCTGGTGATTACAAATACCTTATTTTGCCATAAAAACAGGCACAAAGTCTCTTGGCAGCATCCACGTTCCAAACACTGGCACCTCATCGACTACATCATCGTACGATCCCGTGACCAACAATATGTACTGAAAACAAGAGCCGTTACTGGTGCCGACGAGTGCTGGACAGACCATTGTCACATCTCATCCACCATGAGAATGAAGATTCGGCCCAAAAGGAAACATCAAAACCAGAACACCATCAAGAAATTCAATGTTGACATCCTTCAAGACATCAACCATGTACAGAAGTTTCAACAAAAACTTCAAGAACAACTGCCTCAACAAATCCAACCATCTGTTGAAGAACACTGGAATCTATTGAAGAATGCTATCATCGCCTCCTGCAGGGAAACAATTGGGTTCAAGTAAAAAACCCCATCAGGATTGGTTCGACGATAATGACAAACAACTCCAACAACTCATCCATGAAAAGAGAAAAGCTTTCATCCCCTTACAAAATGACCAACAGTCGGCTACCAAAAGGAAGTGCTATCAGGAATGCAAGGCTGCAGTCCAGAAGAGCACCCAAAACCTGAAAAAACAGTAGTGGAGGGAGAAAGTTCAGGAAATCCAACAACTAGCAGACGCCAACGACATTCGAGGCTTTTTCAATGCCACCAAAGCCATTTTTGATCCATCCACTCACGGTCAAGCCCCTCTCAAAAGCAAAGATGGGTTAAGCATCCTGAAGAGCAATGCTGACATCAATTCTAGATGGAGAGAGCACTGATTCAGATCTTCTAAATCAAACCGCCTCTTGACAGGAATGTGATCAACAATATTCCAAAGCAGCCTGTTGATGACTCCCTACGCAGAATACCATCACTTGAAGAAGTCAATGAAGCCATCAAAACCTTGAAAAACAACAAGGCAGCTGGACTCGACGGAATACCAGCTGAGGTCAACAAAATTGGAGGTAACCTGCTCCATTACCAATTCCATCAAGATCTGGACAAATGAAGACGTACCAGGAGACTTTAGAGACTCAGCAATTGTTACCATCTACAAAAGGAAAGGCGATCGATCTGACTGCAGAAACTATTATGGAATTTCCCTATTAGCAACAGCAGGCAAGGTCCTCGCCCGCATCATAAACACAACCAACTCAAGCCTTTAGCCGAGAAGATCCTTCCGTAGACACAAACCTGTTTTAGACTATCACGTGGAACAGCCGACATGATCTTCACAATGCGTCAACTACAAGAAAAATGTCGTGAACAACTTCAACCTTTGTACATGGCATTCATCGACCTCATTAAGGCCTTCGACTCGGTATCAAGGGAACTCTTATGGGATGTCCTATCCACCTATGGATGTCCTGAAAAGTACATTTGAATCCTGAGACTCCACGATGACATGCTTGCCACAGTCATGGCCAGCTACAGCAACTGTAAGTCATTTTAAGTCAGATCAGGAGTCAAACAGGGATGCGTGATTGCCCCAACACTGTTCACTATCTTCATTGCGACAACCATCCATATCATCCAGGACGCCCTACCCCCAGGAATCGAAATCATCTACAGAACAGATGGCAGACTTTTCAATCTTGCCCATCTCAAGTCCAAAATTAAAACATCTATGAGCTCCCTCATCGAGTTCCAATACGCAGACGACAACTGTGTTGCAGCTCTCTCAGAAATTCATCTGCAACAGATCCTGACTGCCTTCAACAGTGCATACACAAAACTTGGACTTACCATAAACTCCAAGAAGACTCAGGTTATCTACCAATCGTCACCAATGGAGACAAATCGGAAAGAACCATCAATTCAACTTGATGAAACAACCCTGGAAAATGTGGATCACTTTCCGTACCTGGGAAGTCACCTCTCCTCCAATGTCGACCTTGATGACGAGATCCAACATTGTCTTAAGTGTGCTGGAAAGCTTTTGGACGTATTCGAACGAGAGTCTTTCAAAATCGTAACATTTGAACAGACACCAAAATGTTAGTGTACAAGGCAGTGGTGAATCCAATGCTCCAGTATGCATCAGAAACCTGCACAACATACCGACGCCATCTGAAAACACTTGAAAAGTTCCATTAACAATGTCTTCGAAGCAGCTTAAATATCAGCTGGGAAGACAGAAGAACCAACGTCATCGTACTGAATGAAGCAAAAACATTTAGCATCAAAGCCTTCGTCATCAAGAACCAACTAAGATGGGTCGGTCATGTTGTTTGGATGGAAGACGAGTGTCTACCAAAGCAAACCTTCTACTCCCAGCTTAAAGAAGGCAAACGTAAAAGAGGCGGACAAAAGAAGAGATTCAAAGACGCCTTAAAAGCCAGCATGAAGAAATGTGAAATCGACATCGACAATTGGGAAACCAATGCCAAGGACAGGAAACTCTGGCGAACCATCATCCAAGAAGAAACAGCAACCTTCGAAGCCAAGAGATGCACAGAATTAGAAGAAAAGATAAGAAAACGGAAAGAGAGGCAGCAACAACCAAAGCCCGATCTGCCATCTGGAATTACCTGTCCTGAATGCCGAAGAACTTTCAAAGCCAGGATTGGACTCATAAGCCACCTGAGACCATCATCCTCGACCTCGAGGGATAGCCACGACGACAGATATATCAAAATAAGACGAGACATCAGAAAGTGTTGAATTTTAAAATATTATGATTTGAAACAAATCAGGAAGCATGTGTTGGCCTCATTGTTAGAAAACATGCTTGTCTGTGGTAATTTACTGAGGTCTGCTACTGCTGTTCATTGCTCCATTTTACATGGGCTTCTGAGGTAACTTTGTTAAATGACCCTGACCCCAAAACTTGGCAGGGTTAGAAGCATATCCTCTGTGATGTTGTTAAGTTTCAATCTGACTACACTGGTATTATGGCTGAGTAGGTGTAGGCTAATTTTACAGTAAAAAAAGATAGAGATGCAGAAATGCTTGCACAGTTTGCATTTGCATGGACCTTTTTATTTTCAAGTTTTATTTTGTTTAGACTCAGAGTGATACAGTGTGGAAACAGGCCCTTTGGCCCAACTTGCCCACACCGACCAACATGTCCCAGCTACACTAGTCCCACCTGCATGTGCTTGGTCCATACCCCTCCAAACCTGTCCTATCCATGTACGTCTAACTGTTTCTTAAACGTTGGGGTAGTCCCAGCTTCAACTACCTCATCTGGTAGCTTGTTCCATACACCCACCACCCTTTGTGTGAAAAAGTTACCCCTCAGATTCCTATTAAATCTTTTCCCCTTCACCTTGAACCTATGTCCTCTGGTCCTCGATTCCCCTACTCTGGGCAAGAGCTCTGTGCATCTACCCGATCTATTCCTCTCATGATTTTATACACCTCTATAAGATCACCCCTCATCCTCCTGCGCTTCAAGGAATAGAGACCTAGTCTACTCAACCTCTCCCTATAGCTCCAACCCTCTAGTCCTGGCAACATCCTCGTATATCTTCTCTAAACCCTTTCAAGCTTGATAATATCTTTCCTATAACATGGAGCCCAGAACTGAACACAACATTCTAAATGAGGCCTCACCAACGTCTTATACAACTGCAACCTGACCTCCCAACTTCTATACTCAATACTCTGACTGATGAAGACCAATGTGCCAAAAGCCTTTTTGACCATCTTATCTACCCGCGACTTGACCTTCAAGGAACTATGCACCTGCACTCCTCGCTCCCTCTGCTCTACAACACTCCCCAGAGGCCTACCATTCACTGTGTAGGTCCTGCCCTTGTCCCAAATTGCAGCACCTCACACTTCTCTGTATTAAATTCCATCAACCATTCCTCAGTCCACCTGGCCAACCGATCCAGATCCTGCTGCAATCTTTCACAACCATCTTCACTATCTGCAAAACCAGCCATTTTTGTATCATCAGCAAACTTGCTAATCTTGCCCTATATGTTCTAATCCAAATTATTGATGTAGATGACAAACAGTAATGGGCTCAGAACCGTACTGAGGCACACCACTAGTCACAGGCCTCCAGTCCGAGAAGCAACCTTTCACCATCACCCTCTGCTTCCTTCCATGGAGCCAATTTGCTATACCAATCAGCTGTCTCTCCTTGGATCCCATGGTAGCTAACCTTCCAGAGCAGCCTTCCATGCAGAACCTTTCAAATGCCTTACTGAAATCCATGTATACAACATCTACAGCTGTGCCCTCATCGACCTTTTGGGTCACGTCTTCAAAAAAATCAATCAGATTTGTGAGACACGGCCTCCCACGTACAAAACTATGCTGATTATCCCTAATCGGTCCTTGCCTGTATAACCTATCCCTCAGAATACTCTCTGGTAACTTTCAAACTACAGATGTTAAGCTCACCAGCCTATTGTTCCCAGCATTTCCCCTGCAGCCCTTCTTGAAAAGAGGCACAACATTTGCCACCCTCCAGTCTTCCGGCACCTCTCCTGTATTTAAGGACGACTCGAAAATTTCAACCAGGGCTCCCGCAATTTCCTCTCTGGTTTCCCACAATGTCCTCGGACATATCTGATTAGGTCCTGGAGATTTGTCTACCATTATACACGATAGTACCTTCAGTACTTTTTCGACGGTAACACCGGCTGCTCTCAAGACACTTCCATGGACTGCCCCAAGTTCCTGTCTTTCTCCTCAGTAAATACAGAGGAGAAATACTCATTAGGGACCTTGCCCAACTCATGTGGCTCCACACAGAGGTGACCGCTTTGATTCCTGAGATGTCGCACTCACTCTCTAATTACCCTTTTTCCCTTTATGTATTTTGAATGCAGTTTGAAAAAATAAAATGCAGAGGTAATAAATGCACTTTGTAAAAAGTGACAAGTTGTAAATATATGCATGCAACCGAGATTGACATGTTGTTCAGTATTCTGGAATTAATTTGAATGCTGATTTAATTTTATGTTTCAGAGGATAACTGAATGGGAAATTAATCTTTCTCTGGAAAATTCTGAGGGGCATTGAGAGGGGAAACATTAGGAACCTTTTCTCCACAGCAGAGGTTTAGGGTAAGGAGTAGGAGTTTTAGAAGGGGGAAGTGGAACATAGGGAAGACTTTTTACATCCAGAGGGTGTTTGAAATCTGGAATGCACAGCCTAAGCGGCCAATGGAGACAGATGCCCACAACAATGTTCCCAATGTTGGGCAAGTCCAGAACTAGGGGCCACAGTCTTAGAATAAAGGGGAGGTCATTTAAGACTGAGGTGAGAAAAAACGTTTTCACCCAGAGAGTTGTGAATTTATGGAATTCCCTGCCACAGAGGGCAGTGGAGGCCAAGTCACTGGATGGATTTAAGAGAGAGTTAGATAGAGCTGTAGGGGCTAGTGGAGTCAAGGGATATGGAGAGAAGGCAGGCACGGGTTATTGATAGGGGACGATCAGCCATGATCACAATGAATGGCAGTGCTGGCTCGAAGGGCCAAATGGCCTCCTCCTGCACATATTTTCTATGTTTCTATGTGACAATAAGTATCCAGATGAGCCCTTGAATCACCAAGATATGGAAGGTGAAAGACCAAGTGCAGGTAAATATGATTAGTATAGATGGGAACATTGACTGGTGTGGACATGGTGAGCCGAAGAGCTTGTTTCTGTGCTGTGAGACTTTATAACTATTTTTCAGAATCCTATTTTAACGACACAGTTAATAAACTGTTTTGATTTTCTTCAGAACTGATGTTCCAGATAGTGTTTCTAAAGCACTCAAGCAAGGATATTTCCAGAAAACGTCTGGGTGGTGTGCAACGTGATTGTTATGTTGCTTGCACTAAATTCATTTGCACCAGTACGACCAACAAATAATGCAGGCCCTTCACACAGAAACAAGCCTCGACAAGGTAGATGAAGTCTGCATCACAAGTACTTAGAGCAGACGTGCCTTACCTTGTCCATACCTGATCAATTCAATGGGTGCATTTACTTGCAGGTAGATCCTCTTTAAGTGTCTTCTTGCCTTTTGCTCCCACTGGCACCCCATTATCACTGACATCAGTCAGGAAGCCATCACATTTTTAGATCCCTGAAGTCTGACACACTGTATGAGGTCACTTTACTCTCCTTAAATGCAGAGACCCAATCATTAATGTTCTGATCCCTGCCCTGCCCCTTCCCTCCCCCTTCCAATTATGGGTCTTTCAAACCTTTCCAACCTCCCTTAATCAAACTATTTTAACCATCCTTGGCCTCTGATAGACAAGCTAGATGTCCAAGTTGCAATAAGTGCCTTGGGCCTTGTATAAGAGAATATTAGAAACATAGAAAATAGGTGCAGGAGGAGGCCATTCAGCCCTTTGAGCCAGCACCGCCATTCATTGTGATCATCGCTGATCGTCCCCTATCAATAACCCGTGCCTGCCTTCTCCCCATATCCCTTGACTCCACTAGAGCTCTATCTAACTCTCTCTTAAATCCATCCAGTGATTTGGCCTCCACTGCCCTCTGTGGCAGGGAATTCCATAAATATTCTCACAGGGGTCCACGTACAAAACATGTAGTGCCTCACTCCACACTGCCATGACCTTTGGAAGCACAAGAAAATACCTGTCATTAGTTACAAATAGTCGGTGTGATACTGTACTGAATAAGTTACTCGACCAGCAGTTCTGAGCTATTGAATCAAATACATTGATTTCAATCCTGCTATTGCAGCTGGGGAATTTAAGTTCAAATAATTAATTTTTTAAAGAGAAAATTGGTGTTAATAGAAAAGTCAATCAAAGTGATTATCATGAAATGACTGAATTGCCATAAGAACATCTAATTGATCCATTGATGTCCTTCAGGGAGAAATCTGCTTCACGGCTATGCCTTCAATTCAACCCATGTCTATTTTTTTCTGTGGAAATTAGGGATGAACAATAAACGTTGCCATTGCCAGCACACCCACATCTCTTGAAAAAATAAATAAAAAGCCAATTATATTGGTTAGCTTATTTAAAGTGTACTCCAAATTCCAGTCTATGAACTTGAATTACACAATTTAAGAAAGTAGTTTCATAATATAACCTCATTGTTATAACTTTATGAAACATGTTTATTATTTTATTTGTTTTATTTATTGCAGCATTAAACTAACAGTTGCTGAATATACAAAGTTGTTTCATTCCATAAATGGGTGAGTTATACAATTGACTGGGCTATGATATTCTTGATTCGGTATTGGGATCAGTTATTGGAGTTATTTCAATGGCTTGTAATGAAGATTTCCTGTTGGTGGGGTGATATTGATATTCTTTCATTCACAGTGGCCAATTTCGTTGATTAGTTGTCTTATTGATCTCAAAGATTATTAAGAGGATTGGTAATGTCAATTCTGCAAGAAATCGATCTGTTTCCTTTTAGAAATTATATGAAATTTCAATAGACAATAGGTGCAGGAGCCAGCACTGCCATTCAATGTGATCATGGCTGATCATCCACAATCAGTACCCCGTTCCTGCCTTCTCCCAATATCTGCTGACTCCGCTATCTTTAACTCTATCTAACTCTCTCTTGAAAGCATCCAGGGAATTTCCCTCCACTGCCTTCTGAGGCAGAGAATTCCAAAGATTCACAACTCTCTGGGTGAAAACGTTTTTCCTCATCTCCGTTCTAAAAGGCCTATCCCTTATTCTTAAACTGTGGCCCCTGGTACTAGACTCCCCCAACACCGGAAACATGTTTCCTGCCTCTAGCGTGTCCAATCCCATAATAATCTTATATGTTTCAATAAGATCACCTCTCATCCTTCTAAATTCCAGTGTATACAAGCCCAGTTGCTTCATTCTATCAACATATGACAGTCCCGCCATCTCAGGAATAAACCTTGTGAATCTACGCTGCACTCCCTGAATAGCAAGAATGTCCTTCCATAAATTTGGAGACCAAAACTGCACACAATACTCCAGGTGTGGTCTCACTAGGGCCCTGTACAACTGCAGAAGAACCTAAGGTACACAAAAATGCTGGAGAAACTCAGCGGGTGCAGCAGCATCTATGGAGCGAAGGAAATAGGCAACGTTTCGGGCCGAAACCCTTCTTCAGACCCTGCAGAAGAACCTCTTTGCTCCTATATTCAACTCCTCTTGTTATGAAGGCCAACATGCCATTAGCTTTCTTCACTGCCTGCTGTACCTACATGCTTACTTTCAGTGACTCATGAACAAGGACCCCCAGATCTTATTATATTTCCCCTTTTCCACAACTTGACACCATTCAGATAATAATCTGCCTTCCTGTTTTTGCCACCAAAGTGGATAACCTCACATTTATCCACATTAAACTGCATCTGCCATGCATCTGCCCACTCACCCAACCTGTCCAAGTCACCCTGCATCCTCGTAGCATCCTCCTCACAGTAAACAATGCTACCCAGCTTTATGTCATCTGCAAATTTGCTAATGTTACTTTTAATCTCTTCATCTAAATCATTAATGTATATTGTAAATAGCTACGGTCCCAGCACCGAGTCTTCATGGAACCCCACTAGTCACTGCCTGGCATTATGAAAGGGACCCGTTAATCCCTACTCTTTGTTTCCTGTCTGCCAACCAATTTTCTATCCATGTCAGTACCCTACCCCCAATACCATGTGCTCTAATTTTGCCCACTAAGGTCCTATGTGGGACCTTATCAAAGGCTTTCTGAAAGTCCTGGTGCATTACATCCACTGGCTCTCCCTTGTCCATTTCCCTAGTTGCATCCTAAAAAAATTCCAGAAGATTAGTCACGCATTAGTCACTTCATAAATCCTTGCTGACTCGGACGATCCTGTTACTGCTATCCAAATGTGCTGCTATTTCATCTTTTATAATTGACTCCAACACCTACCCCACCACCAGTGTCAGGCTAACTGTTCTATAATTCCCTGTTTTTTCTTTCCCGCCTTTCTTAAAAAAGTGGGATAACATTAGCTACCCTCCAATCCCCAGGAACTGATCCTGAATCTATAGAACATTGGAAAATGATCACCAATGCGTCCACGATTTCTAGAGCCACTTTCATAAGTATCCTGGGATGCAGACCATCAGGCCCTGGGGATTTATCAGCCTTCAGTCTCATCAGTCTACCCAACACCATGGGGTCAAGGAAAGAGCGTTCACGTCGTGGCCTTGTTTCCACCAATCTTTCTACCACCACGCACAAGAAGCACAAGGAGCGGCAAGACAGACACCATTGTATGCAGATGCCGAGAAGTGTGTTTAGCTCTTGCTGAACAACTTCTAATCTTCTGTGTGGACTCGATAAGAAGACCCAACACCATTTCCTGTCTAATGTTAATTTCCTTCAGTTCCTCTGTCACCCTAGGTCCTCTGGCCACTAGTACATCTGGGAGATTGTTTGTGTCTTCCTTATTGAAGACAGATCCAAAGTACCTGTTCAACATCTGCCATTTCCTTGTTCCGCTTAATAAATTCACATGTTTCTGTCGTCAAGGGTCCAACTTTGATCTTAACTATTTTTTTCCTCTTCACATACCTAAAGAAGCTTTTACTATCCTCCTTTTATTCCTGGCTAGCTTACCTTTGTACCTAATCTTTTCTCCATGTATTGCCTTCTGTTGCTCTTTAAAAGTTTCCCATTCCTCTGGCTTCCCGCTCATCTTTGCTATGTTATACTTCTTCTCTTTTATTTTTATACTGTTCTTGACTTCCCTTGTCAGCCACGGTCACCCCTTACTCCCCTTAGAATCTGTCTTCCTCTTTGAAATGACCTGATCCTGCACCTTCTGTATTATTCCCAGAAATACCTGCCTTTTTTGTTCCACTGTCATCCCTGCTGGGGTATCTTTCCAGTCAACTTTGGCCAGCTCTTCCCTCATGGCTCCATAGTCCCCTTTGCTCAACTGTAATACTGATACTTCCGATTTTCCCTTCTCCCTCTCAAATTGTAGATTAAAACATCATATTATGGTCACTACCTCCTAATGGCTCCTTTACCTCGAGTTCCCTTATCAAATCCAGTTCATTACACAACTCTAAATCCAGAATTGTCTACAGGCTCCAGTACAAGCTGCTCTAAGAATCCATCTCGGAGGCACTCCGCAAACTCCCTTTCTTGGGGTCCAGTACCAACCTGATTTTCCCAGTCCACCTGCATGTTGAAATCTCCCATAGCATCTCCCATAGAAACAACCGTAGCATTACCTTTGTGACATACCAATTTTAACTCTTGATTTAACTTGCACCCTAAATCCAGGCTACTGTTTGGGGGCCTGAAGATAACTCCCATTGGGGTCTTTTTACCCTTACAATTCCTAAATTCTATCCATACTGACTACATCTCCTGATTCTATGTCACCCCTCGCAAGGACTGAATTTCATTCATTATCAACAGAGCTACCTCACCCCCTCTGCCCACCTGTCTGTCTTTTCGACAGGACATATACCCCTGAATATTCAGTTCCCAGCCCTGGTCCTCTTGCAGCCATGTCTCTGTAATTCCCACAACATTATACTTGCCAATTTCTAACTGAGCCTCAACCTCATCCACTTTATTTCTTATATAAATTCATATATAAAACTTTGAATCCATTTCTCCCCTCACCTTTCACATCGATTCCTATTTCACTTGGCCATACTCTCCTATCCCTTCCTGAGCTTTCTGCCCCGTTAATTCTGGTGTCTTTCTTAACTTTTCCTATACTCCCTTTAACTCCATCCTTGTATTTCCAGTTTATCTCCTCCACCCCACCATCTCTCCATCTATCTATACTTTTACTAAAACTCTCATCTTGACCACTTCCGGTCTGCGTTGTAATTAAATCTGCACAAAAAGGATCCCCCATAGCGCTACGATTTTTCATCACCTTACTCACCATTCTCCTCTGCTGCAAGTCAAATAAGATTTGTTCCGATCGGTGAAATAGTACAAAAGTTATGAAGGTTTATGAACCGCCCGTTCCGGAACCCGCTGTCAATAACGCAGCGAGGAGAATAAAAAGCTGAAGAAGCGCAGTGTGTCGAACATCTCGCGGAGAGTCAGCAGCTCGTGCGCAGCTTCTGTGGCGACCAGCACTACCAGCCGGAAGCTGATGAGTTGAACCGGAAGCCTCTGAGTGAAGCCGGAGTGGGACCAGGATCTGCTGCGTGAGGCCGAAAGCTGAAGGTGCGGGGTGAGCAGAGTGCGAGACTCCTCCTCCCCATACCCCCCTTCCCACTCCCCCCCGCAGCTACCCGCTCCCCCCGCTGCTACCCGCTCCCCACTCCCCCCGCTGCTAACCGCTCCTCCCCACTGTTACTCGCTCCCTCCGCCGCTAACCGCTCCTTCCCGCTGCTACCCGCTCCCCCCTACTGCTACCCACTCCTACCTGCTCCACCCGCTGCTACACACTCCCCACCTCCTCTCCCTCCCCCTCCTCTCCCTCCCCCTCTTCTCCCTCCCTCCCCCTCCTCTCCCTCCCCTCCTCTCCCTCCCCCTCTTCCTCCCCCCTTCTCCCTCCCCCCTCCTCTCCCCTCTCCTCTCCCCCCCTTCTCCCCCCCTCCTCTCCCCACCGTCCTCTCCCCCCTCCTCCTCTCCTTGTCCCCTCCTCTCCCCCGCCCCCCCTCCGCCCTGGCTTTTGCCACTGCCCCCCCATCCCCCTCCTCTCCCCCTCCCCCTCCTCTCCCCCCTCCGCGTCCTCTCTCCCTCCCCCTCCTCTCCCCCCTCCTCTCCCCCCTCCTCTCCCCCCCTCCTCTCCCCATCCCTCCTCTCCCCCCTCCCCCTCTCCCCCCCTCCCCCCCTCCCCCTCTCCTCCCCTCCCCCTCTCTCCGCCCTCACTCCCACCCCCTCTCCCCCCTCTCTCCCCGCCTCTCTCCCCTGAGGGTGCCGATGGCTGATGCTCCTCTGGGGCACGCAAGAAGGGAGAGGAGCGACAACCTCGAGATCCTGGGGAGACGAGGAGGGAGTGTGGGGGAGGAGAGCGGATAGAGGGGGAGGAGGGGAGTATGGAAGGGGGAAGAGTTATGGAGGGAGGGAGTGACTGAGGGTAGGGAAAAGGAGAGGGAGGGATTGGGGGAGGGTAGGAGAAGAGGGAATAGAAGAGGGCGGGGGTGAGGAGGGAGAGTGGAGGAGGACGGGGAATAGAGGGAGAGGAGGGGAGGAATAGAGGAGGGGAGGAGTGGGGGAGGTAGGGAGTGGGGAATAGAGGGAGAGGAGGGCAGTTGGGGAGGTGAGGAGGGATAGTGGGGGGGATAGGGGGAGGTGAGGAGTGGGGGATAGAGGGATAGGAGAGGGGTAGGGAGGGGAGAGTAGTTATGGAGGATGGGAGGGAGTGACAGGGTAGTGGAAAGGAGAGGGAGAGAGAGGTGAGGGAGGGATTGGGGAGGGCAGGAGGAGAAGGGAAAGAAGAGGGAGGGTGAGGAGGGGGGGAGAGAGTGCTAGGGATGAGGGGAAATGAGCTGCGCCTGTGCAGTTGTGGGCTACGGGTGAGTGGTGGAATATTGCGTTGGAGAACCAAGCCTCCTGTGTGACAGG
>CM075977.1:57081939-57178189 GCA_038087875.1 Malacoraja senta
AGTTCTCTGAAGTCACGCTGCAGAATCTCTTTCCTCTTCTTCCTGACGTCATTTGTGCCGGCATACACCACCACTTCTGGCTGCTCACCTTCACCCTTGAGGATGCTTTGCAATCGGTGAGTGATGTCCTGGATCCTGGTACCAGGGAGGCAACTCACCATTCTTGAATCCCGCCTGTTGCCGCAGAAGCCTCTGTCTGTACCTCTCACTACCACGGCTCTGCCTGACGTCTGTTTCTTTGGCTTTCATGGGCACTTCTCAGACTTGATCTCCTGTGCCCACTCTACCTCCATGGTCTTTATTGCAAGCTGATCCATTTCTGACCACTTCCACACATTACGTTTATGTTCTTGGCCCCAGCAAAACTTTCTCCAACTCTGCTTGTTCCCTGATAGTCTGTCATTTCTTTTTTTTAATCTTAATCAAAGGCTGCATATTTGAACATTTCTGGTACATATCTGGTTAAACCCTTATCAACAAATTATCAACCAATCTATATCAAGAGTGAAGAGTGTTTTACTGTTATATGTCCCAGATAGAAAAAATAATTCTTACTTGCACCAGCACAGCAGAATATGTAAACATAGTACACTGTAAACAATATAATAAATGAAAGAAAAAAAGTTCAGTGTGTGTGTATATATATACACACACATACTCACAAATACACACACACACACACACACTCACATATATATATACACACACACACACACACACACACACACACACACACACACACACACACACATATATATATATATATATATACACACACAAATACAAAAAACAAACAATAATAGTGCAATAATAACAATAATAGTCTGTGTAGTTCAGAGCTTATTTGAGATTGTAGCGTTTAATAGCGAAATTGCTTTAGGGAAGAAGCTGTTCCTGAACCTGGATGTTAAAAGGCCTGTCTCACGAGTCTGCGGTCATTGGCGGCGAAACGGGAAGAATCTACCGCTCCTGGGCCGCCATAGACCGCGCACTCGGTCAAACGCACAATTCCGGGGCCGTGCGGTGTTGGGAACATAAAATAAAACCAACACTGTTCAAAAATATGTCCCTACCGCACAGCCTCCGCCAGTGAGGCACGAGTGCGGCACGGCCGCCGCCACAGCCGCCGCCAGTGTGGCTCGAGCGCCGTGCATCGAACTTGCACCGCCACAGCCTCCGCCAGTGAGGCACGTGTGCGGCACGGCCGCAGCCACCGCTACAGCGCCGCAATCAGGACGGCCGCCGCCGCAGCCGCCGCTAGTGAGTCACGTGTGCGGCACGGCCGCCGCCACAGCCACCGCTACAGCGCCGCGATCAGGACGGCTGCCGCCACAGCCTCGCAGATCCAAAATGACGTCATCGCAGTTGGCCCGCCCTTTTTTTTACTTACCGCAAGCACGTGGGACCAGCCGTATTTATATCACTCGGCCCCCGCGCAGCTCTGTCTTACGGTGTTGCGGTCATCGTCGGTGAAGCGCGGCATCGCCGGTAGAGGGGACCGCACGGCAATGGCGAGAGCGCCGAGCCTATGCCACGGGAGCGCCGCACGGATGCTGCGCGGGGGCCGAGTGATTAAGTGCGGCTGGTCCCAGGAGCTTGCGGTAAGTAAAAAAAAAGGGCGGGCCGACTGTGATGACATCATTTCGTATCTGCGGGGCTGTGGCGGCGGCCGTGCTGATCGCGGCGCTGTGGCGGCGGCCGTGCCGCACACGTGCCTCACTGGCGGAGGCTGTGGCGGCGGTCGTGCCTCACTGGCGGAGGCTGTGGCGGTGCAAGTTCGACGCACGGCGCTCGTGCCACACTGGAGGCGGCTGTGGCGGCGGCCGTGCCGCACTCGTGCCTCACTGGCGGAGGCTGTGCGGTAGGAAAAGTTTTTTGAACAGTGTTGGTTTTATTTGTGGAATTGTGCGTTTGACCGAGTGCGCGGTTTATGGCGGCCCAGGAGCGGTAGATTCTTCCTGTTTCGCCGCCAATGACCGCAGACTCGTGAGACAGGCCTTTTACAGTTTTCAGGCCCCTGTCCCTTCTTACCGATGGCAGGGGTGAAATGAGTGTGTGGCCAGGGTGGTGTGGGTCTCTGATTTTGTTAGCTACCTTTGTGAGGCAGCGATTCTGGTAAATCCCTTCGACGGTGGGGAGGTCAGAACTGGTGATGGACTGGACAGTGTTCATAACTTTTTGCAGTGTTCTTCGCTCCTGGGCATTCAAGTTGCCGAACCAAGCTGTGATGCAACCAGTCAATATGCTCTCTACTTCCCACCTTTAGAAGTTCAAGTGAATCCTCTCTGATTTACCAAATCTCCCTAATCTTCTCGGGAAGTAGAGGCAATGGTGTTCTGTACCGGCGCAGCCGTCAACATCTTCTGCCCCGTCGCCCAGCACAGTTCACCAGCCAGGCATTTAGACACTTTGCCAGACGCTGGAACTTTCAGCATGTTACCAGCAGCCCCGAATACCCTCAATCCAACGGTCTCGCTGAGCGTGCTGTCAGGAGCGCAAAACAGCTAATGGAACGTTCGCATCTTGCCAAGTCCGACGTCTACCTGGATCTGTTAAACCTGAGAAACATTTCCTGGGATGGTGTTCTAGGCTCTCCCGCCCAGCGGCTGATGTCTCGCACGACACGTGGTGTTCTAGGCTCCCCGTCGCCCAGCAACAGGTGAAGCCACAGGTGCTCAAACCTGCCGCGGTCCAGAAGCGCATTCAGGAGAAACATGATGTCCAGAAGCTCTCCTATGACAGGTCGAGCAAACAACTTAAACCGTTACTGCAAGGCCAAGTGGTCTGACTGCAGTTGGACATACACGACTGGGTTTCGTTGAGGGGCCATCCAAGGAACCTCGTTCCTACCTTGTCAACGTCGATGGTATTCTGTACCGGCACAGCCGTCAACATCTGCCCGTGAACGAACCGCGACCAACTCCTCCCGGTCCTCATGCACCGCCTCTGTTGTTCAAGACAACTGCTGCTATTGTTCGTCCCCAGACCCCCTGACCCCAGCATGCAATCTCTGCGTCGTTCGGTTCCCTCATCCCCCAGTGCCCCTAGTCCTGCATGCTCGCCCCGCCGTTCCTCTCCAGGCTCCCCGGCAGCGTTCTCTTTCTCGGGTTCCTCACCACCCAGCCCTACTAACTTTTCCGGTATGGAAGGGGAAGGGTTTGTCCGTACATGTTCGGGTCGGGTTAGCAGACCGCCTGACAGGTACAGCGAGTATGTTTAACCGCATGTGTTTTAACATCTGTTTAACAAATCTTTTCTCTACGGGGAAGAATGTAGATTGGTTATTGCAACCAATGTAGATTGGTTATTGGCATTACTCTGATTGGTGAACCAATCACAGTAATGTACTACCACTAACTCCACCTTACTGTACACTTTATATTAACACCCATCTCCTATATTACGTAGTTACACTGGTGGTAGAGATGAACTAACAACGTATTGTACTGCACCACCATGACTGATGATTAAAGATGATTTAAACACCAGACTGTGTCTGTACAGCTATTTACACTTGGTCCATATCCCTCCAACCTGTCCTACCCATGTACATGTCTAACTGATTCTGAAATGATGGGATAGTCCCAGCTTCAACTACCTCTGCCAGCTTGTTCCATACACCCACCACCTTTTGTGTGAAAAGGTACCCCTCAGATTCCTATTAAATCTTTTCCCTTCACCTTGAACCTATGTCCTCTGTCCTCGATTCCCCTACTCTGGGCAAGAGATTCTGTGCATCTACCTGATCTAGTCCTCTCATGATTTTGTACACCTCCTGCGCTCCGTGGAATAGGGGCCCAGCCTACTCAACCTCTCCCTATTGCTCCCACCCTCTAGTCCTGGCAACATTCCTCGTAAATCTCTTCTGACCCTTTCAAGCTTAACAATATCTTTCCCATAACATGGTGCCCAGAACTGAACACAATATTCTAAATGCGGTCACCAATGTCTTATACAACTGCAACATGACCTCCCAATTTACCTTGTGTTATACATTGCATGACAACCCCCAATTTTTCTTCACTACTAACTACTTTTGATTGACGGAGGCAAAGGTTTTTGTAAGGTTGGATAGTGATTAGTGTTATTCTCTGCACCGTTTTTGAACTTCTAGCGCAGTAATGTTCCATTATACTTTTTGATGAGCAAAATCCACATGATCTAGGTAGGAGCTGTTTAGCAACTAATCGAGGTGGTTAGGGTAAATCTTTACAATTACATTTGCTGTGGCAGATTGCAGAGTGATCCTTCTGTAATTACCTCAGTCCTCCTTGTATCTTTTTCTTAAAGATGATCACAATTACAGGATCTCTGAGGCCCTTTCCCATGCACTTCTCTTTGCAGATGAGCGAGATGAGGAAATGATTTTTGCATCAGTAGTCCTCTGCCATGTTTTAACATTTTTTTCTGCTTTGGAAGTCTTATTATTTTTAATTGGCTGAATCACCTTTACAACCTCCTGCCACACTGGGATGGCACCAAGATTGCAATGGATATTTTGTTGTAGAATTGAGCAATCACATTCGTCAAAGATAAGGCCTCAGTTGAGAAGGTCATCCATGTGTTTCTTCCAGTGGGATGTAACTGTTCCTCCGTCTTTGATATGGTCTTCTCTGTTCTTAGTTCTCAATGACATGAGTCCTTTTTGTCAACGATGATCTTGAGAGCACTGAAAAATCTGCATGAATTTTGCCTAATTTCTGGATTCAATAGTCTTTCTACACGCCATCTAATCTTTAGGTCACATTTTATTTATTGGTGCTCAGCCTTTAGCTGCATCTACATCTATGTTTTTATTTCCATTGGAATGTGGTGTGTTTTTTAATCCACAATGCCTTTCATTAATAATAATTTACATCCGGAATCAAACTACTCTTCCTGATGTTTTCTGATTGGGCAGCCAAGAGCCAACTATTTACATCAGACTTCAGGGCACAACAAGCACTATGAATCTACTCTGCTTCCTGCTAGTTGGGGGATGTCAGGCTGCTCTTGAGTTATTGACAGAATGAACCAATTTTTTCTTGAAAGCACCATCTTGGGGGCTTGTTTGATAGACTTTTTCTCCATCTACATTTAGGGTGCTCTTTCCTGGAGGTGATAATTCTGTTCAAGAATCCAGATATTCTGAGATTGCAGCCATCTTTTATAATCTTGCGCGACAGGTAACTTTACAGTACATACAAAGTGAAGATAAATGTATTAAAAATACATAAGAAATAGAGGAATTCTTCAAGAAGAAATTGCACACTTTATCTACATTCGAGGAATTCTTCAAAGTCATTGTAAAGAATAAATTAGTAAAGAGCCTTCTTTGAAAGAGAATGGAACCAGGACTATAGAGAAAAGATACTCATAGATAGTGAATAGTTGTATCTAGTTACTATAATCCAAAGCCTAGCCATGAAAACATAGTTTCACCATTGGGCTTCAGAGGAAATGTTTGAACATGTTTGCCTTAAGCAGCTTTTGGCTTCTTTGAAGAGCTAAACACATTGAAAGAAATTACCCAAAGAGAGAGATTATTTAAAAGATGATGTATTGAATCCCAAAAATTAAATTGGCAAGAGACAAATAAGTCCCAATTGGGATATTCAAAGGACTGATGTTCTAGATATCTACATAGAATGCCAAAAAGTGGGCCTTGAATATAGTAATAGGAACTGCAATTTTGCATTTTATGTTTGGGTTTACACCTATTTATGTTTGCAGGTACTCCTAAATTGACACCCTTTGTAGGAAAGGGAACCTAATGCAACACGTTCACTTCCAGGTTTCTCTTATGGGTTCTTTGCCAATTTTCCACACTGTATACTGCAAATTGAATCAGCCAAAGTTCCCTCCTTATTCCATACTGTGTCACATTGTAATCATAGACATAGACATAGAAAATGTATTGGTAAACTTCTTTACACCCTATCCTGCAGAGCATAGATTTCAGTTCTTGTCCCCCTTTTGTTTCACTCTTTTCCTATTAACTACTGCACCCTTATGGATTGCCTCAACTCGTGATTCAAATGTTAACCTCTCAATCTCTCCTTTTCTCTCAGTTCCTCCTATTATTAGTATAAGTATGCTTAGTGATATATGTCAATGATATGGACTTTAAGTATTGGAACCAAGGCTAAGTTTGATATATTTGATACAAAAACTGTTTGATGAATGAGTTATAGACTGCAGGGGGATATTAATGGTGTGGTGAAGTGGAAACTGTAGCATATAGAATGATCTAAATAAGTTTGAAGTAATGCATTTAGGAAAAGGAAGCCAGGGAAGAAAATACAGAAAAGGCTGCTGAGGTCTGTAAAAGAAAAAGTGCTCTGGAACTCATAATAATAATAATAGATTTTATTTATATAGCGCTTTTCAGGACTCAAAGTCTCAGATCCATGAAGCCAGCACTTAACCAGATAAACTGGTTAAGGAGGCATTTGGAGTATTTGTTGGCTGAGGAATAAAATGTAAAATCAAAATAAGGTCATGCTAGAGCTGGCAAATTTTATTTATGAGGAGAGAGTACGTTTCTTGAATCAATAGAGGTTCATGGAAGATTTAATTGAAATATATAAAATTAGAAGAGGCCTAGACAATGACAGGAATGATTTGTTTCTCTCCAGTGAGATCATTAACATACTAATTGGTAAAATAATAATATTTAAAATGTACGGGCATTTGTTGCTGCAGTCTCTCAGGCAATGAGCTAGCAAATGGTATCAGGTTATCTAAAAATAGATACAAAATGCTGAAGTAACTCAGCGGGTCAGACGACATTCCTGGAAGCGGAGGCTTGGCGATCGTTTCGCCGAACACCTCCGGTCGGTCCGCATTAACCAACCTGAACTCCCGGTGGCTCAGCACTTCAACTCCCCCTCCCATTCCGTATCTGACCTCTCTGTCCTGGGTCTCCTCCATGGCCACAGCGAGCAACACCGTAAATTGGAGGAAATGCACCTCATATTCCGCTTGGGCAGTCTACATCATGGGGGTTTGAACATTGAATTCTCCCAATTCTGCTAGCCCTTGCTGTCCCCTCCCCTTCATCAGCCATCTGGTTGTCTCCTCCCCTCCCCCAGCCCTCGGGCTCCTCCTCCGCCTTTTTCCTTTTTTCCTTTCTTCTCCCCACCCCCTATCAGTCTGAAGAAGGGTTTCGGCCCGAAACGTTACCTATTTCCTTCGCTCCATAGATGCTGCTGCACCCGCTGAGTTTCTCCGGCATTTTTGTGTACCTTCCTGGAGAACATGGTTAAGTGACGTTTAAGGTCGAATACTTCTTCAGATTCAGCTTATATACCTAATTATTTTCTTGATTGACATAGCCATAATGTGTTTTAAGTTTATATAATTCACCCCGTCCTAACAATTCTTACCTTGCTTTTACATTTCTATATTTTGTCTTAATTGTAATCTGAAATTCAGTCATTATTCTGGTTGTTTTCCCAGCTCCTTTTCTTTTTGTCTGTTGTTAGAAACTTGTGAAATGTACCACTTAAATTAAAGTTTGTTAATGTAACAAAATAACTTGGAAAAACCTTGCTGATAGAGAAAGAACACATGGTGATAAGTTTTTATAGTGTGTGCTGCTACTACTTTTATTTAACAGGTAAAAGATAAAGGAATTCATTTCCCAGTGTGGGGAACATGTCTTGGATTTGAAGAACTAACAGTTCTTACCAGTGGAGAAGATCTTCTTACTCTCACAAACACTTCCAATCTTACTCTCCCTTTACATTTTACAGATGGTAAGGAATACTGAAAATTGCTCTTCCACTCTCTGATAATATACTCATTTTAGTTGTTCTACTTGATCTAACAATCTCAGTTACCACATATTTTTGTTACTTCACAGCAAATACTCACCATGGGTAAAGTAATTCACCTAAAGACATCCATTTATGTTTCTACTGAGCTATTTTCTTGAACTGCTGCAGCCCTTCTGGTATTGGGAATTGGAAAATCTGAAATTTCTAGTCAGTGATTAGAAATAAATTGCCAAAACAACGCCAAGTCAGAAACAGCAGGTTCCCCTGCAGCCTTTATTAATATTGCTAGTATAGTTTGTAGATTGAGAAGTATTGTCAGAGTCGTCTTGCAAGTGGCCTCTCTGGATGTTGATGGTGGGAGAAATAGCAGTGCTAAACAGCATCTGTTGAATATGAAAGTAGTTTGACTCCCGTATTGGAGAGGGTCAATGAATGACACTTTGTGGCATGAATGTTATTTCATGATTCTCAACAATGTCTAGATGTTGAACAAGTTTTGGTACATGAAGATGTGAACTACTTTATTTTCTCAAATTTCAAATGGAATTGAATATTATGCAATCATCCACACTTCTGGTCTTATGATGGAAGGATGGTCATTGACAAATTATCTGAAAGTGGTTGAATAGCCATCTACAATCACAATCATCAATCATCTCTCTTCAAATGACCTTTGGTTCCTATCAGTGGAGAGTTTTGTTTGCAAAACAAAGAACCTACAGTTGCTGGAGGTCTGAAATAAGAAATTAAACATCGAAACATGGAAAATAGGTGCAGGAGTAGGTCATTCAGCCCTTCGAGCCAGCACCGCCATTCAATATGATCATGGCTGATCATTCAAAATCAGTACCTCATTCCTGCTTTTTCCCCCATATCCCTTGATTCCGTTAGCACTATGAGTTATATCTAACTCTCTCTTGAAAACATCCAGCCAATTTGACTCCACTGCCTTCTGTGGTAGATTATTCCACAGATTCACAACTCTCTGGGTGAAAAGGTATTTCCGCATCTCAGTCCTAAATGGCCTACCCCTATTCTTAAATTAAGGTGCTGTAAATACTCAACAGGTCAGATAATATCTAGGGAAAGAGGAAAATAAAATGCTGTAGCCTGCCAAGGAATAGAGGGTTGTTTTGAATAAAAAGACCTTATCATTATCGAATGTCGCCTGCATTCTCCCCCTTTGCTACGTTCACTGATGTCAACAGTTTCTTTATACTATATGGAGTGAAACAGTTTGGCTTATGTGATGGCAGAAACCGCGAGGAAGAAGCTAAGATCATCCACTTGGTAATTCTGATTTGAACATAATACACATAATGAAAAATGAATGGTCCCAAAAGTTTCAAATGATTGTAAATGGTCCCAAAAGTTTCAGATTTTCATTGAGCATTTAAGTGATGGTTCCTGCCATTGTTAGAAGAGAATATTCTCGGAGCCACTGCCTATTATTAGCTATTTAATTGTTCACCATTCATCATGGCTAGATTTAGTAGGGCTGTTGAACTTTAATCTGATTGAAAAACAGAAATACTTAGCAGGTGAAGCAGCATCAATGGAGAGAAAAACTTGAAGTTTTTGCTGCATACCTGGTGTATACTTCTGTTTTTATTTTGTAATTGCAATATCTGCTGTTTTTGCTTGTTTGTTTGCTGTGATTTGAGTCGAGTGGGGCGCCGTCAGGTATGGCTGCCCAGCCTGCAGCTGTTCGTCCTTTCACCTTTTTTTTAATTTTTAGGATGTTAAAAAGTGTTGTTTTGTAGGTCTAGTCTTTTTATGTGGGAGGTGGCGGGCGGGGGGAAGGGGGAAACTTTTTTCTCAGTCCCTACCTGGTCGGAGATGCGTCTTTCCTCCGAGCCGCATCTTCGCCCCTTCTTCGCGGCCTACCACCTGGACTGGAGCGGTGTTTCCTGCCAGGACCTGCCAGAATCTTCAGCTTTGGCGACGGTGCAGCGCTGAAGCACCATCATGGAGCGGGCGATGCCTTACCGAGGGCCGCCGTGTGGTAAGATCTGGAGTGCTGAGTCCGCCGACTCCAACATCGCGGATCTGTCGTTGCGGAGCTTCCAGCTGCGGGCGGCGCTGACTCTGAACACCGCAGAGCCTGGGATGTTTTGCCGAGATCGCCAGTGTTGGAGCTCCGACCAGCGCGGCCTGTGGACTTCAGGAGCTGTGGTCTCTGGGTAGGAAGTGGCCGTTCCAGACACTCCAAGCCGCTGAAGAGTTCTTCTGACGCCGGAGCTCCATCATCCGGTGAGAGGGCCGGAAACATCGGGTCGCCGTTGCAGTGACTGCGGAGGGTTCAAATAGGCCCCGACCACGGGGTGAACAAGAGGAAGAGGACTGTACTTTGCTGCCTTCCATCACAGTGGGAACCATTGTGGGGGGATGTTTTTATGTTTTATGTTAAATTCTTTAATGTTGTATTTTATTTTTATTGGTGTGCTGTAAATGGCAACTCAAATTTCACTACACCAATTGGTGTATGTGACAATAAATGTCCTTTGTCCTTCCTCAGCTCTGTCTGTTGTATACTACTTTAGCTATTTTACAGTTTTAACCTGTTGGTGCCTAAATTTTAGGTACATCATGTACAGCTCTTGGTATCCTTATTCTCTCTGAACCAATTTTGGTCCACTGGCTTGAGATTCAGGGTGATATGATGGTTATGAAGCAATGAATTGTAGTGAAATGCAATTTTGCTGCAGCTCATGTGCCCTCCCAAACAACTTGCTCCTCCACACCCAACCATGAATGCCCTATTTTGAGGTGAAATATCTGTTTTGCATCGAATATAGAAAAATAAGATGTTGGAAATATTCAGCACGCCAGGAGACCAAAACAGTTAACATTGCTGGTTGATGACTTTTCTGCAGAATGGTTCTATTCTGAATGCATCCAATTCAACACAATGGTACTGACACAACTTGATGAAATGTTCACATTTTGAAGATGGGACTTTGTCTCTGCAGGACAATGGTGGTCACTCCTACCGTCCCAGTAATTATAGACAGTACAGGTGGTTAGATCTAGACTGGAGAGAGAGAAAAATCAAGAGATCAGTGAAGGAGAGGAGACAGTTGAGAAAACAGTGGAGAAAGGCTACAGTTGATGAGAGAGAGGGAATTAATGTTTTGCAAGCAGAGTTAAGAAATCGGTTCGCAATATTAAGGAGGGCAGAACACCATAGGTGGAAGAGTAAAAAAGGAGCGAGTCAGGTCAGTATTTTATAGCGATCCGTTTATATTTGTTAAAAGAATGTTTAGTCAGGAAAAAAGTAGAAAGCTCAAAGCTTCAAAGGAAGAGTTAGAGGAATATTTTAAAAGGACATACTCGGAGCCAGAAAAGCAAAGGGTGTAATGTATTCATACATATTCATGTATATGTTATTGAGTTGGTGTTCAATATAAGCAGGGAATGTTGGGTAATAAATCTTGTGATCCGGGCAACCAGCGTTTAAGTTGTTATTCATTCTGCCGTCTGGAATATAACAAAATTGGCGACGAGGATGGGATAGAGTTTGTGAACTCATCCTTTAAATACAGTGCATGACTGTTTTGCAACATGCAGTATTGTTTAACATTTTAAACAGTAAATACGGAGATGTGTCGCAGTTGTTTGCGAGCTGGACACGATAGGCCACAAATCCTATGCAGGGGACTAGTTTGAAACAGCAGCTGGACAAATCGTCGGGAGTTTGTCAGGCTATCTCTATGTTGTGTCTACGTGGCAAGATGCTGTCCTTGGGATTGTATAAGATTTATTTTTTTGTCGAGTTCCTCAAGCTGAATAGCCTTTGTACAGCTAAGTTTTAGGTGAATTGTTACACCAGAACAGACAGGAAATCGGTGTTTTTGAACGGACTTTAAAAAAAAAGAGAACAACACGATGGCAGCGTCCACGGGCTACATCGGAAACCTTGGCACTTTTGACAAGAGTAGAGAGCTGTTCAGCTCCTATATGGAGAGAGCAAACATGTTTTTCACAGCAAACAACATAATAGAGATTAGTGGTGAAGGTGAGATAGTGACTGAAACAAATAAGGCCGTTTGCGAACGCATGAAAGTGATTCTGCTCATGGAGATCACTCCTGAAGTGTATAGCACACTCGTGAATCTCCTTGTGCCGATAAAGGCAAAAAACATGCCATTCAATGACACGTTGAAGAAGTTGGAGGAGCACTTCAACCCAAAGCCTCTGGAAATTGCAGAAAGCTATAAATCTGGCACTAGAAACCAGAAGCAGAATGAGACAATCAATGAGCACATGTTGCCTTGAAAAACGTAACTTTGCACTGTAACTTTGGAACCTTTCTCGGACGCCCACTACGCGACAGTTTTGTTTGTGCTCTAGTGGATGAACGAATTCAGTCCAAACTCATGAACACTCCAGATCTTACATTCGAGAAAGCATGCAAGATTGCTACCACAATGGAGATGGCATCAAAGAATGCTCGAGAGTTTCGTCCACCATGGACTGCAGTGGTCATTTACAGTCACAAGGCAGTGCCTATGGCCAAACCTAGAGGCGCTAAACCAAAACCAAAGCATGGCGGGGAGCTGAGTTCAGCCAGTTATTATCGTTGCAACGGTAATCACTCATCCCAATTTTGTCAGTTCAAAATGGCCAAGTGCTATAACTGCCAGAAAAAAGGCCATATTGCCTCAGCATGTCGGGCCAAGCTTAAAACAGGAAACCAACAATCTGCGGGAATCAAGCGACAACACCACAGAGGAGTTCACAACTTGGAGGTGAACCCAGATGGAAATGAACTTGGGTTGTACATTGTTTATGCAACCAACATCGATAAGCCTACAATCAGCCAGGGCAAGGGCTTTCGAACTAAACTATTGATAAATGAACAGTTAATCGATATGTGTATTGACACGGCAGCGATTGTTTGGTCATGAGCAGAGACCTGTACGAAACAAAGTTCCCACAGATACCATTGTTTGAGAGTAAGGTCAAGCTGAGAACCTACTCAGGCAAAGTTTTGGAGACATGTGGACAAATGAACTGTAAAGTTCAGAATAATGGTCAGACAGTAACACTGCCCATCATAGTGGCAAGCTACAGAAATAAACCAACCCTCCTTGGAAAGGATTGGCTGAGTAGAATAGAATTAGACTGGAAGAACATTTTCAGCGTTGATTTGTCCAAATCACGTCTTGAAAACGTCATAAGCAAACATGCAAACATTTTTGCTGACAGTTACATGGGAATAACAGGGTACTCTGCACACATTCGACTTAAGCAAGATGTGAAACCTGTGTATTGTCGACCAAGACCTGTACCATATGCACTAAAGCAACAAATGGAGGAAGAACTCGACAGGTTATAACGGAATGGAGTACTCGTGAAATCAGACCAGAATAACCTGGCAACGACAATTGTGGCCGTACCCAAGGCCGACAGAACTGTTCGACTATGTGGTGACAAAGTCACAATCAACCAAGCCGTTGAAGACGAACAATATCCGTTACCAACCTCGCAAGTCTTCACTAAACTGGATTTGTCTCACGCTTTCGCCCAACTCAATGTCGACAAGGAAAGTCAGCAGTACTTGACTATCAACACACATAAGGTCTAGTATTCATATACAAAGCTGCCCTATGGTGTGAAATCCTCCCCAAAAATTTTCCAGTCTGTCATGGACAAAATGTTGCAACCAGGATGACCTACTGATATATACACAGAGGGTATGGTAGAACATCTGGAAATCTTTGAGCAAGTTCTCACACGACTGAACTGCCACAATGTCAAACTGCGACAAAGTAAATGTGCATTTGCGCAGTCAGAGGTGGTCTACCTTGGACTCAAAGTAGATGCCAACGTACTTCGCCCTGTGAAGGCGAAAGTTGAAGCAATAGTGAATGCTCCAAAACCCAACAATGTGTCAGAGCTACGATAATTCCTTGGGATGATGCGGTTCTATTCACGATTCCTTCCAGATTTAGCAACTGTGCTAAAGCCACTACATCATCTGCTACAAAAAGATGTGAAATGGACGTGGGGAAAGGAACACCAACGTGCATATGACATCTGCAAGGAAAACTTGACAAGTGACAAACTCCTTGTTCACTACGATACGACACGCGAGATGAAACGTGCTTGTGATGCTTCAAGTTATGGTGTAGGTGCAGTGATCTCCCATGTAATGAATGACGGACAGGAAAAGCCTATTGCTTTTGCATCCCGCATCCTATCACCGAGTGAGCGTAATCATGCACAGATAGAAAAGGAAGCACTCAGCATCGTGTTCGGAATCAGGAAATTCCATCAGTTTCTTCTCAGCAGACCATTCACCCTAGTGACTGATCACAAGCCACTACTAGTGATACTTGGTTCCAAATCAGCTATACCTTCCATGGCGGCATCAAGGATGCAGCACTGGGCAATTTTGCTGTCCCAGTATGACTACAAGGTTGAGTACAGAAGCTCCAAGTGCAACACAGTTGCAGATGCATTGTTCCGGTTGCCCCATGAGATCTCTGACGTGGGAAATGAGAACACAATCTACACACTGCAAGTTGTAGATAAAGACTTTCCAGTGACTGCAACAGAAATTGCAGCAGGAACAGAGAAAGACACTGTGCTGAAGTGGGTCTATGAACAGACATTGAATGGTTGGACTGAAATCGATAGTGGATTGAACTCAGTTCAGAAGTCAGAGCTGAAGCCTTTCCCTAATTGAAGCCATGAATACAGAGTGGTTGTACCAGAGTCTTTGAGAAACAAAATTATGAATGAACTTCATGCCGAACATCCTGGCACAGTAAGCATGAAGTCAATTGCCAGAAGTTTTGTGTATTGGCCTGGTATTGACAGTGAAATCGAGTCACTGGTGAGCAAATGTAGCGTCTGGCAAAATTGCCTCAGTAAACCACCAAAACACCACTGCAACCCTGGTCATGGCCAAGTAGACCTTTTCAGAGAGTTCATGTAGATTTTTGTGACCAGGGTAATGATCACTTTCTGGTACTAATAGATAGTCATTCCAAATGGATTGAGGTTAAGCATATGGGGTCAAGCACTACTACTGAGTGTACCATAGATGAGTTGAGATCAATTTTTGCATGCCATGGTTTACCGGAAGAACTTGTTTCTGATAACGGGCCTCAGTTTCATTCAGAACGGTTACATAGAAACATAGAAAATAGGTGCAGGAGGAGGCCATTCGGCCCTTCGAGCCAGCACCGCCATTCATTGTGATCATGGCTGATCGTCCCCAATCAATAACCCGTGCCTGCCTTCTCCCCATATCCCTTGATTCCACTAGAGCTCTATCTAACTCTCTCTTAAATCCATCCAGTGACTTGGCCTCCACTGTCCTCTGTGGCAGGGAATTCCACAAATTCACAACTCTCTGGGTGAAAACGTTTTTTCTCATCTCAGTCTTAAATGGCTTCCCCTTTATTCTAAGATTGTGGTCCCTGGTTCTGGACTCGCCCAACATTGGGAACAATTTTCCTGCATCTAGCTTGTCCAGTCCTTTTATATGTTTCGATAAGATCCCCCCTCATCCTTCTAAACTCCAATGAATACAAGCCTAGTCTTTTCAATCAAAGAGTTCATGCAGCGGAATGGTGTAAAACACACACTTGTTCCCCCATACCATACAGCCTCCAATGGGGCGGCGGAAAGGTCTGATAGAGTTGTCAAAGATGCTCTCAAGAAACAGGTTTTGCAGGGTAGTTCAAAGCTCAAAATGAAACATCGTTTGGTTAGTTTCTTGCTGAAGTACAGAACCACACAACACGCAACAACAGGTTACTCACCTGCAGAACTGTTGTTGAAGAGAAGGCTAAGAATACGCCTAAGTCTAGCTCAACCCAATTTGGCCTTGAGATTTGGGCAAAAACAGTTAAGTCAAAAACGCCATTTTGACTCTCACAAAAAGGAGAAGTACTTCAAGCCAGATGAGCAAGTTCGTGTTCTCAGTCTTCCCAACAAGTCCAGTCGAGACAAATGGGATGGTGGGAAAATAGTGGAAGTGTGTGGAACAAAAAGATAGGATCAAAAGTGTTCATGTTGATCAAATGATTCCAGCCAAAGATAAACCAAAAACTGAGCATAGTCCTAATCCCTGAGTTTTTATCTGAAAGTGAGTTGGAAGAGACCACTGTGATTGAAACACAAAGTTCAGTTAGTATAGATAAAGAAACAGATTCCTCTGGTCAAAGTCAGGGTACTAAAACAGAGCCAAACAAGCCTACAGTTGAGTCAACACGTAAACCTGTTGCACCTGTTACTGTTAGACGATCAGGCAGGATCCGTAAACCAGTAGTCAGATTAGGCTTGTAAGTTAAGTAACTCACTGTATAAGTAAAACGAAAATGTGTAGATATGTAAAATAAATATATTATGTTTATCATTTAAGATTTCGTAAATACTGGTTTAAATCAAGAATCACAACAACAAAATTGTAACTGAGTACTTAGATTTAATACTTTAAAAAAGGAGAGCAGTATAATGTATTCATACATATTCATGTATATGTTAATGAGTTGCTGTTCAATATAAGCAAGGAATGTTAGGTAATAAATCTCTCTCTCGTGATCCAGGCAACCAGCGTGTAAATTGTTATTCATTCTGCCATCCGGAATATAACAAAGGGGAATTGATTTCCCTCCAGATATACCATCCTTATGGGAGATAGAGTATGTTAGATGTTTTGCCACCAAAGTGGAAGGAAGTGGAAGCCGTAATAAGGCGTGCAAAGGTTTCTTTGGCCCCAGGGCCCAATGGCCCCAGGGCCCACTTATATAAAAGTGCACCTGATGTGCTTAGATTCTTGTCAAGGCTCTTGCGTATAATTTTGGGGAAGCAGGTCACACCAAAGGTTTGGCGTAGAGCAGGGAGAATTTTCATTCCCAAGGAGAAAGAGTCTTCAGAGTTAAGTCAGTTTAGGCCTCTATGTCTCCCAAATGTAGAAGGCAAGATTTTCTTTAGCATAGTGGCACTGAGGCTGGCAAGTTATTTAGAAAGGAATAGGTTAATAGATACCACAGTGCAGAAAGCATGAATCCCAGATGTCAGGTTGCTTAGAACACATTAGTGTAACATGGCACCAGATTCAGACAGCCAAGCTCGAGAGAAAAGATTTGCATGTAGTGTTTGTGAACCTGGCAAATGCGTTTGGATCTGTGCCACATAGTCTTATTTGGAGTGCTTTTGATTTCATTAGAGTTCCAGGATCGATAGTAAATTTAGTGAAAGCATATTTCTAAGATGTCCGAATGTGTTTTAGTAAGCAGACTTTGCGGCATCATATAGAGGCTAGAGATGGGCATTATGGCAGGGTGTACTATTTCCCAGTTAGCGTTTACAATGGCGATGGAGCTAGTGATTAGAGCATTACAGTGGGTCGTCGGTGGGGAGAGACAGCAGGACGGACTGTGCCTCCGTCCAATCAGGGTCTATATGGATGATATGACCTTGCTGACCCCAACAGTAGCTTGTACAAGAAGGTTGTTAGAGAAGATAAATGATCATCTTAAATGTGCTAGATTAAAGATTAAGCCTAGTAAGTCACGGAATATTTCTTTGGCAAGAAGAAAGGTAGTTGAGAAAAGGTTTTATGTAGATGTAGATGAAGAAGAAATCCCGTCTATAATGGAGAAAGTTAAAGTTTGGGTAGGTGGTATAACAGGAAGTTGGATGACGCTAAACAGGTTGAGCAACTTAGAAACGATGTTACTGACTGGTTAGAAAGGATAGAGAAGTCAGGGCTTCCAGGCTAGTTGAAGTTGTGGTCTATTTGCAGTTTGGTCTATTCCCTAGGTTGATGTAACCATTGACAGTATATGAGGTGCCAATTTCTAAGGTGGAAAGGTTAGAGAGATTGGCTAGTTTATATAGTAGGAAATGGTTAGGAGTTCCATGGTGTTTTAGTAATCTTTATATGGGGAAAGGCCATTGTCTAGCCTAACAGAGGAGTTTAAGTGTGCTAAGGTGAGGTTAGAGTTGCAATTATCAGGATACCTTAGTTAGTAATCTGTTGCCAAGTGTAACTAAAGGGAGGAAGTGAATCGCAAAGCAGGCAGTTGAAGAAGCACAAGCAGACCTAAGGCAAACAGACATTGTTGGTAGAATGCAGCAAGGGAAAGGAGGCTTAGGGCTCAGCACAGGGAAACTAGTGTGGAGTAAGGCAGGTCCAACAGAGAGGAGGAAAATAGTTGTGGAGCAGGTATGTCGTCAGGAGGAAAGCAGTGAGATGTGTAAGGGCAGCAGCTCAGTTTAAGCAGGGACAGTGGATGAGCTGGGAAAGTGTAGAAAAAGGAGGTTTAGCTGGAGGGACCTGTGGTACATGGAAGCGGGTCATGTAAGTTTCCTTATAAGGGCTAGTTATGATGTGCTGCCATCATCGAAGAACCCCAAACAATGGGTAGGTGGGGACCCAGCTTGTGTTCGGAGGTGGCAACGTGAGCCAGATTTTGTCAGGATGTCGGACTAGTCTTTCTCAGTATACTTGGCGGCATAACCAGGTATTGAAGTGCATAGCTGCAGCAATTGAGAGGAGGAGAGCACAAGTGAATTCAGTAGGCAATTCTGGGATGTCAGAACCGACTGTTGAGCCTTCGCGAGGTGTCGTGGGCCTAACTCAACGAAACACTAATGAAGGGAGGTGCCCACTTGATAACCCCAATTATATGCTTGCATCTACAGGATTAGTTTTTTTTTAAAGAGCTAATTAATATGTAGGTACCTGTTTTTTTGCATATGGTGTCATTTATTGTAAGTTGGTATATTTAGTTAGATAATACTTTGGCTTTGGGCTTGGTTTTCTTAGATCGCATATCCTGGAGTTATAAAACAAGTACTTTGTGTTTTAATTGTAATCTGCAATACAGAGATTAGTGAAGTTAAGTGATAGTTTTATTTCTACTGCTTCTACAGAAATGTTTATTCTAATACTATAAAATTTGTGTTCCCATGCTCCTCTGATATGATTTGAACTCCTATCTCCATTTCTATGGCTCTAGATTATTCTAGTAATGTCATTAATTCCTCAATATAGGAATTGTATTTTGTTGCCATGTTTACAACTGGGCCAAGGTTCAATGTATTGGGCGCAATGTACAGTGTTACATACTATTTTTATAACTGGTTTCTAAATCAAATATATTCTAAAAGTTCATTGTAGGTTAATATATGAAGCTTATGAATTTGGGCCTTAGTTTTAGTTTTTACTTCCACTTAATTTGAAGAGGAATAAAAGAAAATGCTTTTTTCCCACCCTTTTTGTTCAGAAATGTTGGTTGAGGGAAAATATAAGACAAGAATGATCAGAGGATGACATGAATATTCCTAATAAAGTGATTGATGGAATATTTCAGCTCCTGTTATTTTGTTCAGATGCTTTTCACAGTCGAATGTTCAAACACTTTCCGAAAGATCTATTGCAATCATTGCAAATCAAACCACTGACAGGAAACTACCACAATTGGAGTATTTCTCGGAAGGTAGGATTTACCATTATTTTACTTAATATGCTTTGAGTAACAAAATTATTTTTATACTGTTGATACATGGACCTAGGAAATGTTAGTGCTGTTACTTTATCAGCTATAATTCTCCATTGCATGTACACATTTGATAGTGCTTCATGATCACAACAATGTAGTGCATTTCATGCTTAAACATTGCAAATAATTATATTACGTATATCCTTGAAGTACTCAGCAGTTATGGCAGTCCTTGTGCAACGTTAATTTGCTATCCTATCACATAAATATATGCATTCTGTTGAATTAAAATAGCGTGCAGTGTGGGACTCTTTCAGAGAATCAGTGCTCAGTATCAGAACCTACCCTAGTTAAGCAGATCCAATATTGTATGCAGATTTGTTTGGAATTCAATTGGGAGAGACCACTTGCTGCATCAAATAGGACCACAAAGTTTTACTCCACTACTGTGAAAGCAGATTTTTTTTTGTGGTGACTAGGAGAAAACTGACAGAAGATTGTCCTCACTGTCTGCCTGAGCTTTGGCGGCCTCACAGTGCTGGGCACCTGAGAGTGAAACAGACAGTCTTCCTTTCGCACTAACTACAGATCTAATAAGTTCCTTTAAATGGTTGTAAGAGGCTTTATGAGCTGTAGGATTTTGTGGCCCACCATCTTGTTCATGACATTCCTTCCAGATTTGTTAAAGTCTGCCATATATTGGTGAATTTCGGGAATTCCCAGATAAAGGTGATGCTACCAAGGGCATTGTTTTTGTTCAGGTTGGACAGAAGAAATGTATTTGATATCTTAACTTAGAGAATTGAGAAATGCTTGTCACCTGATACTAAAGAGTGAACAACTAAAAATATATTTATAGATTTGTGGTGAATAACCACAAGATAGAGCTCTAGGGGGGTCGCGGAATCAAGGGATATGGGGAGAAGACAGGCACGGTTACTGATTGTGGATGATCAGCCATGATCACAATGAATGGCGTTGCAGGCTTGAAGGGCCAAATGGCCTCCTCCTGCACCTATTTTCTATGTTTCTATGTTTAGTCTTTTAGAGTTTGCTTGGAGTTGTATTCCATGGACCAGTGTGTGAGTTTTAATGGAGCTTGCAGCACAGTTAAAAGACAAATTAGAAATCCTTCATTCTATTTTCCTAATTTAATTCAACCATAACCTCTGACTGTTGCACTGATCATTCATTTCAGACTTGCATTCGTTATAACATTTTGGTAAAGAACATTACACACTTTCATTATCTTAAGATGGAATTCATTACAGACCCACAGATACTCCAGATTGCCCATCAATTTTGCGTACGCATTTTAGTCCAGATATGACACGTTTATGGACTGTTTTCTTTGTTTCCATTGTAATCTTTTTAACATTACTCTTCTCACTCCATTATTCAGATTGTTTAAAAAAAGAGCGTTTATGACTGTTCCAGCAACTGTAGATTAATAATGTTAAAGTTGTATACAGTACTGCTACAAGTATTATAAAGTGAATGTTGAGTAGTATCAAAAAATAAGTTGGACGAGCTGCATACGCTCAAAACTGTATGGTTAATTGGAAACCTTTAAAATAGCTGTCTGTTGTGTCCTTGCTATTCTATTTATTATTATTATATTATTCATCCATTCACCTATTTCTTCCCATATCATGAATCTCTCCGCTTGCAAAACTAAATCATCCAGATGAAAGCTTGGCTGTTCTTTTGGGATACAGACTTGCTTTAAATAACCTGCTCATCACTGGTAATTCTAACAATTAAATCGAAAAGAAGAAGAAGAAATAAGGACATAAAACCATAATAACATAGGAACTGGAATTGGCTACTTGCCTCCTTAAACCTGCTTTTCATTGGATATTATTATGGTATATCTGCCCAGATATCAACTTCTCATCTGTCCTGGTTCCCATAGCTCAGAATTTCCTGATCTTTCAAAAAGTGATCCACTTCCTCTTTAAAAACCCACCTCTCTCCCAGATGATCAAGCCTTCACCATGCTCCAGGATTGGGAATTGCAGAGATTCATCACCCTGTGCGAAAAGAAGACTTTACACACCTCAGTTTTAAATGACCTTTCCTATTCTTGTAACTATGTCAACTTGATCAAGCTTCTCTCATAAGTGGAAACAACTCAACATCTACCCTGTTGTTTAAGAAGGAACTGCAGATGCTGGAAAATCGAAGGTAGACAAAAATGCTGGAGAAAGTCAGTGGCTGCGGCAGCACCTATGCAGCGAAGGAAATAGGCAACATTTCGGGCCGAAACCCTTCTTCAGACTGATGTATTGTGGGGGGAGAGGGGGGTGGGGAGCGGGAAGAGGAAAGGAAGGGGAGGAGCCAGAGGGCTGAGGGAGAGCTGAGAAGGGGAGGAGACAGCAAGGGCTACCTGAAATTGGAGAAGTCAATGTTCATGCCGCTGGGGTACAAACTGCCCAAGCGAAATATGAGGTGCTGCTCCTCCAATTTCCGGTGGTCCTCACTCTGGCCATGGAGGAGGCCCAGGACAGAAAGGTTGGATTCGGAATGGGTGGGGGAGTTGAAGTGCTGAGCCACCGGGAGATCAGGTTGGTTATTGCGGAATGAGCGGAGGTGTTCGGCGAAGCGATCGCCAAGCCTACGCTTGGTCTCACCGATGTAGATCAGCTGACATCTAAAGCAGCGGATGCAAAAGATGAGGTTGGAGGAGGTGCAGGTGAACCTCTGTCGCACCTGGAACGACTGCTTGGGTCCTTGAATGGAGTCGAGGGGGGAGGTAAAGCGACAAGTGTAGCATTTCTTGCGGTTGCAAGGGAAAGTGCCCGGGGTGGGGGTGGTGCGGGAGGGAAGGGCCGAATTGACCAGGGAGTTACGGAGGGAGCGGTCTCTGCGGAAAGGAGTCAGGGGAGGAGATGGGAAGATGTGGCGAGTGGTGGGGCCACGTTGGAGGTGGCGAAAATGAAGGAGGATTATTTGTTGTATGTGACGGCTGGTAGGGTGGAAGGTGAGGACAAGGGGGACTCTGCCCTTGTTACGAGTGGGGGATGGGGAGAGAGAGCAGTGTTACGGGGTATCGAAGAAACCCTGGTGAGAGCCTCATCTATGGTAGGAGAGGGGAACCCCCATTCCCTGAAGAATGACGACATCTCCGATGCCCTGGTTTTGAAACACCTCATCCTGGGAGCAGATGCGTCGTACACGGAGGAATTGGGAGTAAGTCCACTGACTCCCATGGCTATATGGACTACACTTCTTCCCACCCTGCTTCCTGTAAGGACCTCATTCCCTACTCCCAATTCCTTCGTCTATGCCGCATCTGCTCCCAGGATGAGGTTCCCCTCTCCTACCATAGACGAGGCTCTCACCAGGGTTTCTTCGAAATTGAAACTTACAATTTAAATCATTATTTGAAAAATAACATTGTTTGTCCAATCTTCACTGAAGTCCAGAGTGAAAAACGTTCAGATTTTAATATAAAGTCAACATCTATATTATTTATTGTTTAGTTTAACTATTTTGTATGCTCATACAATTTGCATTTCTTACACAAAATCAATGTACTAGATACAATATAGATAATGAATGCAGAAAGATTTGTTATTTTTGTGTTTCTCAGAATTTGTTATGACATCTTTCAGAATTTTACAAACAATAAAAAATTAAGTAAGTTCTACAGAATCCTGAGTACAAATATGGACAGCAAGCAGAAAGAATTTGTGTCGACCATGGAAGGTAAATTAAAATAACTGCAGCAGATTTAAATAATTGAATAGAATTCTGTGATGATATTCACATCCTCGTTGGGGGGACGCCGAGAAAAAAGGGGTGCTCAGCATGGGGGGTGGGGATGGAGGCACCAGGAACAAAGGGGGACCATTGGGGACTAAATGGAATACTTTGTTTGCACCCCATATACTTGTGTATGCAAAACACAGAATCTCACTGTGATGTCACATGTGATAATAAAGTATAATTCATTCGTAAAATAGAATTCATTCATTCCAATTTGCATTATATGCTTTTATAATTGTAAGGATCTGATTTATTAAAGCTGCAAAATGTTCGTGCCCATAGTAGTTAAGCGGAGAAAAAGCTGGTAAATGATTATTGCTGGCTGAGAAATATGATGATGCTCTCTTTTGTAGTTATAAGCTGCACATTCGGTTTCAAAGTTCATTTATTCTCACAGATACACTTCTCTTTATGGCTGTAATAAGCTAATGCAACTCATTATGTCACCAACAGACCATAACATATAAAGGTTTCTAATTTGAGTATTTTAAATATTTTTTAATTAATTTGTTGCATTGTTGTACGTTTTGGAGCCACAGTTCCAAAGATATTAACTACCTAGGATTTATTTGAGTGGCTGGGTAACATCTGCTTGCAGTTTATGGCAATTTGTTGTAAATAAATTGACTGCTCTACGGTATTTAAACAAAATAATTTATTGTATATAAAGTAGTTGGAATATTTTGAAGCTTATTAACCACTATACCACTTGAAGTTGGATCTAATGCAGCCTCTACTGTGAATTTAACAATATATTTTTAACCATAATGGCATAACAGCCAAACCAAAAGAATTGTCTCAACTTGTGACTATTACCTTCATGGTAGGCAATGATCACCATATTGTCTGTCAATACCGGGGGCCTTATATATTTTTCCCAATGCTATTGGTTATGTCCATTGAGGCTAATTAAAATCTTCTGACAACCACAGGCTGAGATGAAGTAATTCACCACACACCAGAACCAAACTTAGATGTCCTAATATGTACCTCTTAGCGACATAAAAATCCAATAATCCGGCACCATAAGATGCCAAATAAGCAGATTTTCTAGACTATTAGATATTACTGTAATGAAACCCTGACTTTTAATTCTTTTTTTAGATGTGATACAATAATAAATAGATTGTCCAATGAATTAGGTGAGCTTCAAGTGCGTGCAGGAAATGGGGCCTCAGTGAGTTTAAAGCAAGTGCAGGAAACAGGATTTAGCTGTGTTTAAAGGTAGAGTGGGAAACAGGGTTGCAATATGGGAAGAGTATAGCAACTGGGGCACTGGTGAGTTCTAAGGAAGCATAGGAAATGGATCCCCAACTGAGGCAGGTATTAGACTATTGGGATTTCCAAAACAATTAACGAGTGAATAATCAATATTTATTATTGACAACATTTTTATGAGCCACAAAATAATCTTAATAGTGCAGTCTATAGAACATAAATAGGTTTTCATGAAACGGGTCCATTGCTCACTGAAAGGAACAAAAAATATGATTTTATGGATAAGTTTGCCTGGGTAAAATGAAATGGTTTTTTTAAAATGATGACCAATTGATAGTTTGAAAGATTTTATCATGTAAAAAAGGTGATTTTAGATCTTTGTATATGACAGTATATATATTGTGTGTGTTTGTAGCATTCATAACTATTATCATCCAGTTTACATATTTTTGTATTACTTTCAAATGGATTTGACATTTCAATGAATGCTAAAGGTGAGTTTGAAATGGCAGAATGTCCTAAAATCCCTCATAATCTACCTGTAAAGTCATTGTTACTGTTATGTGTACATGTACTTTCATGTTGAACTATATGATAATTTTTATCTTGGCAATTTTCATTCTTGTTTTAGCCACTTTTTGCAAAAAATAGGCTTTAAGTCATTTCATAGATGATTTTTTTGTTGTGATTGTCTTCTTCAGCCTGATTACTTGATCTATGAATGTAGCTTTCAGATACCCTATTTATGCAGTACAGTGGCACCCTGAGAGAAGCCCTTATGAGTGGAAATTAACTAAGGAAATCCCACATTCCTCTGAAGCAATTAAAGTCTCGTGGTATTTAGCTGATTTTTTTGTTAATGAAGGTATGCTTGGATTGTTTCCTGTATTTGGCTATTTTTTTCTAATTGATAAGATTTCTTTAGCTAGTAATGAAATATTTTTGTTCAGTTTATATATGCAAATATAAGAAATTATCAATAAAAAAAAATTCTGAAAATACATTTTGTTTTCTAGCACGGAAGAATTTCCATCAGTTTTCTAACAGGGAGGAAGAAGTGAAAGCCTTGATTTATAATTATTCACCTGTTTACACTGGAGATATTTCTAACTTTGAACAGATGTATTTAATTGATTAGATTGAAATCAGGTGTAATTGTCTTAGTTAATAAATATAAATAAGCACGTTGTAGTTTTCCCTTTTTTGGCCTATAAGTAGGGGAATCGGCATTCATTGTAACGTAAGCATAATGATCTCAGGTAAATATCTCTAATTTTCACATGTGAAATAACTGGTACAATAATGTTGGTAAAGACAATAGTGTGAAAAGGAAGCAAAATCGCAAAAATTCTAGACAATACTTCTTAGTAAGTGGTAAATCCTGTAAAGTATGTGAAATAGCCAAGAATTAACGAAGCATCTACATACAGATTTTTTCAAACTATGAAAAGCACCACTCACCCTTAGCCCCCAACTGCACCTGTAAAGCTGGCATACTATATTAGAACACAATTCTTTATCTAAGAAAAAGATGTTGCTGGAGTCTTAGCAAAGAAAGATTGCACCCTTGATGGGGAAAACAAATTGACAGAGGTACTACAAAGGGTAGCAATGCGTGAAGTGGATAAATCACCTGGTACCGTTAGGATGCATTACAGTTGCTGAAAGAAGAAGGGGAGGAAACTGCAGAGGGGCTGCCACAGTCTACCAATCACCTGCAAGTTTAGGGGAGGTGTCTGGGGACTAGAAAATTGGAAATGTTACACCGCTGTTTGAAAAATGGTGATTGGGATAAAACGAAAAATCTCAAGACAGGCTGGTTTAACTATGGTTGGAGGGAAAAATCTAGAACCGAATTAGGAACTACATGGACAAATTTGGTTTGATCAGAGCAAGCCCACAGAGATTTAAAAAAATACAAATCATGTCTAATTACCTTGAAATCTTTTGTAATGAAGCAGTAGTGGGTTGATGAGGGAAATATGATGATGTGGCACATATGGATTTCTAAAGGGCCTGTCCGACTTGGGCGTCATTTGCGCGACATCCTAAAAATTGGTTGGCGCGTCATGACGCGTGCGTGATGGCGTCATGGCGTATGCAGTAACGCGCGGTGCCCCAGGATTTTGGAATGCTCAAAATCCTTACGCGCCACCTGCGTGATGTATCCCTTGCGCACGTTGACGTACTGACGGCATATACGTGTAGCGCGTGGTGACGCATGGTTACGCACGGTGACGCACGAACATTGCCCATGCAAATTTATTATGCATCACCATGCGTCAACGTTCGTAACCATGCGCCGCCCGTACGCTGTTGGCACGCCATTTGCGCGTCATTTGAGCGCTGTTACGGCCGCCAAAAGTAAATACCTCAGAGGCCAATAACATAATACAAAACCAGGTTCAAATGGAAATATTATTTATTTTTCACTAACAAAAAGAACTAAAACCTGGATCAAACAAACAGAGGGGGGGGGGGTCGGATGGGTTAGCAAACAAAAGATAAAGGGTGCTCTGGCCGACCACTCAATGGGCCGTCGGTCCAGAGACTCTAAACCTGCCTCAGTGTTAAAATAAACCTGAAACAAAACCACGAAAACAATAATGCCAGTCCCATCCTTCCCAAGCAAAATAAGTTAATACAGAATGAAGAGTTACATAAAGAACACTATGCAATCAAACAAACTAAACCAACACCAGACTGCTGCCACCAGTCTGAGGGGGAAGAGAGAGACATAGAGGGAGACTGCCAGTCACATGGTCTTTTTAAGCTGAGGCTCCGTCATCAGGCTCACGTGATGCAGCTTGGGTCAGGAGCCTCCAATCAGGTCAGGAGCAGCCAGGCAGCAGGTGGTACTAATGGTATTCAGAGAAACAGGTTAGTACATAATTAACACCAGCAGAGGGAGCGCATAACACCCCCATCCTAAGTTACTGAATATGTTTCTGAAAATAAAATAAAGACCACCACCAAATTTCAGAAACTATTTAGTAGCTCAGACATCACTGGCGCGACAATGCGTCAGCCAAGACATTATCCCTGCCGCGGATATGCCTGACTTCCAGATTGTAGCCCTGCAACTGTAAACTCCAGCTCATTAACTGTCGGTTTTTATTTCTCATCCTATTTAAGAACACCAGCGGATTGTGATCTGTGTATACGACGACGGGAACATTCGAGGAACCAACATAAACCTCAAAATGATCTAGAGCCATTAACATTGCAAGAGTTTCTTTTTCGATGGTAGAGTACCATTTCTGATGGCGATTAAACTTTTTAGAAAAGTATGAAACTGGATGTTCCACCCCAACAGAACCATCTTGGAGAAGAACTCCACCAACTCCACTGTCACTAGCATCAACTGCCAACTTAAACGTCCGTTCAAAATCGGGTGCTGCAAGCACGGGTGCGCTCACAAGAAGGCTCTTTGTTTGTTCAAAAACAGTTTGACACACATCGGACCACTCAAAAACGACTTTCGGACTTAACAGATCCGTTAAAGGAGCAGCCACCACAGAGAAATTTGGACAGAACCCTCTATAGTACCCCACCATTGCCAGATAACGATGGAGCTCAGTCCTAGAGGTAGGAGCTGGAAACGCGACAATATGCTCTATCTTTGCCTGGAGAGTGCCACCCTGACCCCGGCCCACCACTTTACCAAGATACGTTACCGTGGCCTGGCCAAATTCACACTTTCCAAGATTGATGGTCAAGTTTGCATGAGCGAGTCGTTTGAATACCTCTGTCAAGTGGTCGATGTGGTCGATCCACGACCTGGAGCACACAACCAAATCATCAAGGTATGCCTCACAATAAGACAGACCAGACAACACTACGTTTACCAACCGTTGAAATGTTGCCGGCGCGTTACGCATACCAAAAGCCATGACAGTATATTGAAGGAAATCATCAGATGTAACAAATGCAGAGATTTCTTTCGCACGCTCAGTTAGAGGGACTTGCCAATATCCCTTCAATAAGTCCAATTTTGTGACAAAAGAGGCACTACCGACACGATCCACGCAATCCTCCATACGTGGGAGTGGAAAACAATCGGTTTTGGTTACGCTATTAACCTTACGAAAGTCAGTACAGAACCGGTCGTCACCATTAGCCTTAGCAGCCAACAGACAAGGAGAGCTCCATGAACTACAGCTAGGCTCGGCAATGCCATGCTGCAGCATATAGTCAACCTGACTCTTTATACGGCGGCGCTTGTCTGGATTGACACGATATGGGTGTTGCTTAATTGCCTTAGTATCAGCCACGTCCAATGTCATGTTTTAGAATGGAAGTTTTAGACGGCACATCAGAAAACAGCGACTTATTTGACTCAACCAAAGCAATCAGATCTCTCCGATGACTCTCAGTCAAGTGAGACAAACGCAATGGAAGTGTTTTCAACGCCTGAGAATTGGACAGTTTACCATGCGTCACAGCCACAGACAAACGTGCCTCACCCACTTCAGCACCAATGTCAGGGGGCAGCACCATCGCAGTCAAAACAGGCTTGGACGATAGTGTGGGACACAGCGTCTCCGATTCAAAACCCACAGCCTTTTTCTCGTGATATCGTTTGAGCATGTTTACATGGCAAAGCTGATTTTTACGCCTCTGATCAGGAGTGTCAATTAGGTAATCTCTCTCACCCATTTTCTTTTCTACCAGATAAGGGCCGCTATAACGAGCCTGCAGACTAGACCCAGGAATTGGCAACAATAACAAAACTTTGTCACCTGGTAAAAAGTCTCAGCTCTTAGCGTTCTTATCGAACCATTCTTTCATTTTTGTCTGGGCAGTTTCAAGATTTTCCATAACTAATTCACATGCCCGCCGCAGTCTAAATCTAAAGTTACTGACGTGATCCAAAACATTTTGTTTAGTTTCTTCCTGTAACCACTTTTCTTTTAGGACTCTTGAAGGACCACGTACTGTATGGGCAAAAACTAAGTCAGCAGGACTAAAACCCAAAGATTCCTGCACGACCTCTCGTACTGCAAACATCACCAGATGAACGCCATCATCCCAGTCCTTCTCAAATTCCAGACAGTACGTACGCAACATAGACTTTAATGTCTGATGGAAACGCTCGAGAGCGCCCTGGCTCTCAGGATGATAAGCGCTTGAATGACAATGTTTTATGTCTAGTTGTTTCAACATTTGAGCAAATACTTTAGACATAAAGTTTGATCCCTGGTCACTTTGTATCACCTTAGGTAGACCAAACAAGGAAAAAAACTTAGTAAGAGCTTTCACTATAGTGGGAGCAGTTATCTTCCATAATCACCTCTGGAAAACGGGTAGATGCACACATTATGGTTAACAAAAACTTGTTGCCAGCTTTCGTTCGAGGCAGTGGACCCACACAGTCTATCATAATACGTTCAAAAGGTTCACCAACTACAGGTATCGGATACAAGGGTGCAGGAACGATAGTCTGGTTTGGTTTACCTGCTACTTGGCATGCATGACAACACTTGCAATCCTGCACTACATCCCTCTTTAACCCAGGCCAAAAGAAATGTCGTAATATACGGTCGTATGTTTTATTAACTCCTAAATGGCCAGCAAGAGGATTATCATGAGCCAAAGTAAGTATTTCATTCCGATACCTATGTGCCACTACAATCTGCTTAACAACGCTCCAGTCATCCTGACCAGATGCATTCAAAGGAGACCATTTACGCATTAGCAAGTTATCCCTCAGAAAATATCCCTTTGACAAGGAATCCACTTCCACCTCTGACACTGCGCTGTCAATCAAAGCAGACAAATCGGCATCACATTTCTGCTCAGCAACCAACTGGTCACGTGACAACGACACCGGTTTAGTCTCAGACATTTCACCAACTTGTGATGCAGACACACCCTGCGCAACACAGGATCCACCATCCTGATCCACAAGGAAACACTCACTCAAGTCAATTTCATCATCAAACTTAGCTTGGTTTCTAGCCATAGCGCGAGTGACAGCACATGATGCAAAAACCTTTGGATGCTGCTCAGCATGTTTATCTGGACATTGCAACATAGGAACAGGCATCACTTCAGGAGTGACCAAAACTTTTCCCCCAGCCAAATCGTTACCCAGAATCAACGACACTCCCTTTATGGGAAAACGTGGCCGTATCCCCACAGATACTCGACCCGAAACAAGCTCAGACTCAAGGTTAACAGTATGCAATGGCACTCCCATGCCCTCCATACCAAACCCTACAACTGGGACACTAGAACCAACAGATGATTCAGCTGAAAATGGTAGCACATCTTCCAAAATGAAGGACTGAGAGGCAGCAGTATCACGCAAGATTGTCACAGGTACTTTACTGTCCCCATCCTCCATAGACACAAAACCCCTCATGACAAAAGGAGAAAAATCCACCAAATCATCAGTCTCAGGCACCACAGGGATTGCATGTGCCTTCTGTGTGTTGACCAAAACCACCGGCTTTGCTTTTTTCTTTTTAAGAATGGGACATGTTTTACAAATGTGCCCTCTCTCCTTACAGTAGAAAGACATTGGACTGTCCTTTAAGCCACAAATCACTGTCAATTTGATCAGGTTTGACTTCCCACTGCTTTGAAGTGCTGCTATCAACTGCCACAGAAAAAGTTTTTATACTGTTACCAGCAACACCACCACGATCAACTGGTCTCCCACTAAAACCAGAGGATCGCTCCCCAAAAACTGCCTTATGAGTGAGCACATATTCATCCGCCAATACAGCGGCCTTAGACACGTCTGAGACTTTCTGCTCATTAAGATATGTTGTTACACTGTGTTTTAGATCCGTACTTAGATAAATCAAGCCAAAAACAGAGAGGGAATATGAAATCGAAAACCGGGGAACTTCTTAATACTTATATAAACAATACTAATATAGCAGATGTTTGGAGAATTGTTAATCCAACTGGCAGGGAATACTCATTTTATTCAATGGTACATAAGACATACTCACGTATAGACTACTTCCTGCTGGATACAAAATTAATCCCCCAAACATCTAACCCAATATACCACACAAATTTGATTTCAGACCATTCTCCACTAACTTTCTTTTTAAAACTGGAAGGAATGTTTAAGAATAAATCGTTTTGGAGATTTAATTCTCAAATTCTAAAAGATCCACAAGCGAGTATATATTTAAAAGAACAAATGGAGGTCTTTTTTCAAATAAATGATACTCCAGATATATCGTCTACTGTATTATGGGAATCTTTTAAAGCATACATTAGGGGTATTATAATTTCATATCAAGCTTTTCAAAATAAAAATAATAAGAATGAACAAAGACAGTTAGAAGAACTTATTAGACAAATGGATATAGATAATGCTAAAGATCCATCAATAGATAAACATAATAAAATAATAATTTTGAAATTTAAATTAAATAAATTATTATCTGCCAAACTTATAAGACTTTTTCAAATTACAAAACAAGAGCACTTTGAATTTGGGGATAAACCGCATAAACTTTTGGCTCGCCAGCTAAAAAAACGAGAAAAGGAACGTACTATACCAAAGATTAAATCAGATAAAGGGGAATTATTAACAACACCGAAGGAAATTAATCAAAGATTTGCGCAATTTTATGAGAATTTGTATACATCTAAAACGACAATTGATTCCAATAATATCACAAAGTTTTTGGATAATTGTAATCTTCCAAAGTTAGAGCTGAAGGAACAAGAGGAATTGGGTGCACAAATCTCAATTAAGGAATTAGAAGATACAATAAACTCACTAAAGAATGGAAAAACACCAGGCCCTGATGGATTTACTAATGAATTTTATAAAAGCTTTTATGATAAAATAATACCAAGATTACAAAAAATGTACCAATATGCTTTTAAAATACGAATACTACCTGATACATTAGCGGAATCAACGATTACACTAATACCTAAGAAAAACAAAGATTTAGAAGAACCGGGTTCATATAGAGCTATAGCATTGTTAAACACAGATCAAAAAATATTAGCGAAAACATTAGCTAGAAGATTAAGTAAATACATTAGTAAATTAATAAACCCAGATCAGATGGGGTTTATCCCTAAGAGATACTCATCTAACAATATGAGACGTCCACTCAACATAATGCACTCACACAAATCTGAAGATCAAGAATTATCAATTATTTCACTGGATGCTGAAAAAGCATTTGATCAAGTAGAATGGAATTATATGGATAAAGTATTACAAAAATTCCAACTGGGAGAGAATTTTATTCTATGGATCAAGTTACTATATAATAAACCTACAGCTAGAATACTAACTAATAACATATTATCCTCGAAATTCCAGCTATCAAGGGGAAATAGACAAGGATGCTCATTATCACCACAGCTGTTTGCTCTCATTATTGAACCGCTAGCAGAAAAAATTAGAATACACCCTGATATCCATGGATATAATACTAAAGACTCATATAATAAAATATCTTTATACGCGGATGATATATTACTGTACATTACAAAACCTCAAATCACTATACCAAATATATTAAATTTAATTGAAGATTGTGATATTTTTCTGGATATAGAATAAATTGGAATAAAAGTGAAATTATGTCAATAAAACCGAAAGATTCTACACATCTTTTAAAATTCCCTTTTAAAATAGCTACAGAAAAATTAAAATACTTGGGAATCGAAATTACCAGAACATATCAAGGTATGTTTAAGGCAAATTTTGATCCCCTACTTAATAAATTAAACACACTAATTAAATTCTGGAAAACGCTCCCGATGTCTTTAATAGGCCGAATAAATGCAATAAAAATGATATTTCTACCACAAATTTTATACCTATTTCAATCGATTCCTATATACTTACCAAAGAAGTTTTTTTAAAAACTCGACTCAGATATCACTAATTTTATATGGGACTATAAATCACATAGAATACAAAAAACTCATCTGAATAAACCTAAAGTATTAGGGGGTTTAGCACTACCTAATTTTATGTATTATTATTGGTCAGTAAATATTAAAAATATGATTCAACTGATGGATAACTCCGCCCAGCAAGTGGACTGGATTGTAATGGAGAAAGAGGATTGCTCCTCTGGAAACATTGGAGCGATCCTCCTCTCTCCAATGAAATTGAATAATATAAATTATAATAAGAACCCAATTATTCATAGTACAATCCGAATTTGGAAACAAATAAAACAAAATTTAAAATTAAGAAATGTATCACTTTTATTACCTATAGTTAATAACCCTTCGTTTAATCCCTCTATTATAGATAAAGCTTTTACACATTGGGATAGACTAGGAATTAAAACGCTCGGTGACTTGTATGAAACTGGAAAATTACTTTCATTTCAACAATTACAAATAAAATATAAACTCGGAAATAATCAATATTTTAAATATTTTCAAATATGCGACTATTTGAAAAAATATACAAAAGATCATTATAATAACCCAGTAGATGTATTGGACGAGGCAATGCAGATAAAAGCTGAATCAGCAAACTTAATATCATATTTGTATAATATTATCTTAAATGTACAAATACCATCTACGGAGGGTATCAGAAGAGACTGGGAACAAGAGTTAGCTATTAAAATTTCAAAGGAAAGTTGGAATGAACACTTATTAAATGTGCATAAATGTTCGATTAATGTAAGACACACTTTAATACAATTTAAAATTTTACATAGATTATATTATTCGAAAACTAAAATTCATAACATTTTCCCAAATGTATCATCTATTTGTGATAAATGTCAATCCCAAGAAGCTACTATAGCGCACTCATTCATTTTCTGTACAAAAATTCAAAAATTTGGGAATGAAATTTTTGAAATCTTTACAAAGTTATTTAAAATAAGACTGATACCCAAAGCAGAATGGATTATCTTCGGAATAACGGAAGATGGTCCAGAACGAAATGTGTTTCAAAAGAAACTAATAGACTATGGGTTAATAACTGGAAAAAAGCTAATTCTAAAATTTTGGAAGAAGGCTCCAATACCAATTATAAACATGTGGATTTCAAATATGTTCGAAACATTACACCTAGAAGAGATAAGACTCCTCCTAGCAGGTAAACCAGATCACTTCCACCTGACGTGGTCTGCATTTATAGAATTATTACAAATATAGGGTGCAAAGGTACCTTTAAAAAAAATTGAGGTCAGGTAAGGGGGGATGATAGTTGAAGAGTTGGTATGTCCCATTTGCGTAATGCTCATAAAAATATTTGTTTCTCTCTTTTTCCTCTTTCTCTTTCTCTTTCTTTTCTAGGGTCTATTTCTTAACTCTTTTTCTTTTGTTTTTAATTTTGTTCTTATAGGGTCTTCGTCCTTTTTTGTTGTCACATTTTCTACACTCTCACTTTTTCCTTCACTTTCTTCTTTCTTTCAATCTTTTCCTTTTCTAGTGTAAAAAATAAATGGAGTACATTAATTGTAAGAAGACATAAGTGACAAGTACTAATGTATGTAGTTGTAATGTAATGTACTTCTAATAAATAAAAAAAGAAAAAAAAAAAAAGATATGTTGTTACTCTTTCAGGAAGACAGTTTTTAAAATCCACCATTAACATCAAGGACTTTAACTGGGCAAAATCTTTTACCCCCTGAGAAGCACACTAGCGTTCAAACAGAGCCTCCTTTTCGCGAGCAAATTCAACATATGTTTGGTTATCATATTTTCTGAAACGCCGGAATTTTTGGCGGTACACTTCGGGAACCAACTCATACGCTCTGAGGACGGCAGATTTTACAATTTCATAGTCAAGGCTATTGTCTACAGACAATGACGATTATGTTATTGGCCTCTGAGGTATTTACTTTTGGCGGCCGTAACATAATTATGGGGGCTCGTTCAAACTTTTGAGTAAACCCTAGACGTTTTGTGTACTTTGATAGGCTTCTTATGGCAGTGGTAGTCTGTTTGTGTAATAATTTTTTTTCTGCTTTGTGGTTCTAGTAACCTGTTGTTTTGGCTATTTTTGGTAGCATTTGTGAGCAGGAAAAATGGAATTTAAGGTGGAAGAGTTTGTTGAGACTCCTAGCCTAGAGATGTTTCATCAATGTACTAAGGACAATTTAGTGTTGCTTGCAGATAAATATGGCGTTTCTATTAATAAACAGGCAAACAAACAGTCAATTAAGACGTTGTTATGGACTGCTTTGATTGACCAAGAGGTGTTGCCTAGTAGTCATAAATCTATACAGCCAGTTCAGAACATGGAGGCCGTCATTAAACTGAAGGAGATGGAGCTTGAGTCACAGAGAATGGCCTTAAAAAAGGATGAACTCATGCATGTTCTTGAAATGAAACGGCTTGAGGAGGAAACCAAAAGGGCTGAGGAGGAAACCAAAAGGGTTCTTGAAATGAAACGGCTTGAGCTTGAGGAGGAAACCAAAAGGGCTGAATTTCAGCTGCGGGAGAAAGAATTAGATATTTCCCGGTTCTCTTCTAAAGAGCATGAGTTTGATGTGAGCAGAAATATTCGTTTGGTTGCATAGTTCAGTGAAAAAGAGGTTGATAAATATTTCACTTTGTTTGAGCGTGTGGCTATATCACTGAAATGGCCTAAGGGCGTGTGGACATTGCTGTTGCAATGTGTCCTTGTTGGTAAAGCGCGTGAGGTATTTACTTTTGGCGGCCGTAACATAATTATGGACCACCCGTAACATCACGTGACCACCCGCGCGCTATAGAGCGCGCGTAGTTTTGACATTTTTTCACTGGGAAAATCCTTGCCACGGAGATTGGACTAAGTACGAACGACATTGCAAATGGCTCCCAAAAGAAACAGGGCCCTCAAGAGCACTTGGCGCGCAAATGACGCCCAAGTGGGACAGGCCCTTAAAGGGCATTTAATGCCAAATGATAAGCATGTCATCAGTGCATGGAATGAATGCATCTCGAGCAGCACAGTTAGAAAATAGAATTTATACAGTGAAACTTTGATAACTGGGCTGTTCAGGACTTTGTGCCAGAATGACAGATTTTCCAGAATAATAGATGTCAATCTGATTAATACTGCAACAGACTTTTAATTCACACTTTTTAGATGCTACACAATAATAAAATAAATTATCCAGTGAACCGCTAAGTCTCAGTAAGTTGAAAAGCTGCAGATACCACAAGCCCAGTGAGTTTCAAGCGAGTCATAGAATCATGCAGCACAGAAACAGGTCTTCTGCCTAAAGGCTCTGTCTCACGGTGTTGCAGTCATCGGCGGTGAAGAGGGGACCGCACGGCAACGGCGAGAGCGCCGAGCCTATGCCACGGGAGCGGCTCACGGATGCTGCGCGGGTGCAGAGTGATTTAAATACGGCTGGTCCCACGAGCTTGCGGTAAGTTAAAAAAAAGGGCGGGCCGACTGCGATGACGTCATTTTGGATCTGCGGGGCTGTGGCGGCGGCCGTGCTGATCGCGGCGCTGTTGCGGTGGCTGTGGCGGCGGCCGTGCTGCACACGTGACTCACTAGCGGAGGCTGTGGCGGCGGCTGTGCTGATCGCGGTGGCTGTGGCGGCAGCCGTGCCGGCGGTTGTGCCTCACTGGCGGAGGCTGTGGCGGTGCAAGTTCGACGCACGGCGCTCGAGCCACACTGGCGGCGGCTGTGGCGGCGGCCGTGCCACACTCGTGCCTCACTGGCGGAGGCTGTGCGGTAGGGACATATTTTTGAACAGTGTTGGTTTTATTTTAGCACCGTGCAGTGATGGGAACAACGCCGCACGGCCCCGGAATTGTGCGTTTGACCGAGTGCGCGGTCTATGGCGGCCCAGGAGCGGTAGATTCTTCCTGTTTCGCCGCCAATGACCGCAGACTCGTGAGACAGGCCTTTAACTCGTCCATTCCGATCAAGATGCTCCATCTTAGTTAGTGCCATTTCCCACACATCTGCCTGCCCTGGAAGAGATCTATAGCTCTCGTTGCCTGCGGAAGGCATCACGCATCCTAAAAGACTCATCTCATCCCGCACATCACTTGTTTGCCTTTCTGCCCTCAGGAAAGCGTTACAGGTCCATCTAATCACACACCACAAGGTTAACAGTTTCTACCCCAAGGCCATCACCACTCTGAACTCTGCACTGAACACTCACCCCCCATAGACAATATTTTTTACTGCTACAACACTCTACTGTGAAATATTGCACATTCTGACTTGACAACGTTTTTCTTGCCATTTTTGTTGTTTCTATTGTTAGTATTTATCTGATAAGTTGCTCTGCACGAGCAGTCAGGGCTCAAAACTAACCGTTGCCCAGTTGCCAATGGCCACCTAAAGTCCCGCTGAGCAACCTAAATGCCGTGCCATTTTGCCCGGCTTGGCAAGCAAAGGAAAGCTTGGCTGATGTGGACAGCGGGCGGCCTGATGAAAACTGTGCCGGCGTTTCTCACAGAACTCCTGCCTTATCCTTGTTCATAGATACATAGATACATAGAAATTAGGTGCAGGAGTAGGCCATTCGGCCCTTCGAGCCTGCACCGCCATTCAATACGATCATGGCTGATCATCCAACTCAGTATCCCGTACCTGCCTTCTCTCCATACCCCCTGATCCCTTTAGCCACAAGGGCCACATCTAATTCCCTCTTAAATATAGCCAATGAACTGGCCTCAACTACCCTCTGTGGCAGAGAGTTCCAGAGATTCACCACTCTCTGTGTGAAAAAGTTTTTCCTCATCTCGGTCTTAAAGGATTTTCCCCTTATCCTTAAGCTGTGACCCCTTGTCCTGGACTTCCCCAACATCGGGAACAATCTTCCTGCATCTAGCCTGTCCAACCCCATAAGAATCTTGTACGTTTCTATAAGATCCCCTCTCAATCTCCTAAATTCTAGCGAGTATAAGCCAAGTCTATCCAGTCTTTCTTCATATGAAAGTCCTGACATCCCAGGAATCAGTCTGGTGAACCTTCTCTGCACTCCCTCTATGGCTATAATGTCCTTCCTCAGATTTGGAGACCAAAACTGTACGCAATACTCCAGGTGTGGTCTCACCAAGACCCTGTACAACTGCAGTAGAACCTCACTGCTCCTATACTCAAATCCTCTTGCTATGAAGGCCAACATACCATTCGCTTTCTTCACTGCCTGCTGCACCTGCATGCCTACTTTCAATGACTGGTGTACCATGACACCCAGGTCTCGCTGCATCTCCCCATTTCCTAATCGGCCACCATTTAGATAATAGTCTGCCTTCCCGTTTTTGCTACCAAAGTGGATAACCTCACATTTATCCACATTATACTGCATCTGCCAAACATTTGCCCACTCACCCAGCCTATCCAAGTCACCTTGCAGTCTCCTAGCATCCTCCTCACAGCTAACACTGCCCCCCAGCTTAGTGTCATCCGCAAACTTGGAGATGTTGCTTTCAATTCCCTCGTCCAGATCATTAATATAAATTGTAAATAGCTGGGGTCCCAGCACTGAGCCTTGTGGTACCCCACTAGTCACTGCCTGCCATTGTGAAAAGGACCCGTTTACTCCTACTCTTTGCTTCCTGTTTGCCAGCCAGTTCTCTATCAACATCAATACTGAACCCCCAATACCGTGTGATTTAAGTTTGTATCCTAATCTCTTATGTGGTACCTTGTCGAAAGCCTTCTGAAAGTCCAGATACAACACATCCACTGGTTCTCCCCTATCCACTCTACTAGTTACATCCTCGAAAAATTCTATAAGATTCGTCAGACACGATTTACCTTTCGTAAATCCATGCTGACTTTGTCCAATGATTTCACCACTTTCCAAATGTGCTGCTATCCCATCTTTAATAACTGACTCTAGCAGTTTCCCCACTACCGATGTTAGACTAACTGGTCTGTAATTCCCCGTTTTCTCTCTCCCTCCCTTCTTAAAAAGTGGGGTTACGTTTGCTACCCTCCAATCCTCAGGAACTACTCCAGAATCTAAAGAGTTTTGAAAAATTATCACTAATGCATCCACTATTTCTGGAGCTACTTCCTTAAGTACTCTGGGATGCAGCCTATCTGGCCCTGGTGATTTATCGGCCTTTAATCCATTCAATTTACCCAACACCACTTCCCGACTAACCTGGATTTCACTCAGTTCCTCCATCTCCTTTGACCCGCGGCCCCCTGCTATTTCCGGCAGATTATTTATGTCTTCCTTAGTGAAGACGGAACCAAAGTAGTTATTCAATTGGTCTGCCATATCCTTGTTCCCCATGATCAATTCACCTGTTTCTGACTGCAAGGGACCTACATTTGATTTAACTAATCTCTTTCTCTTCACATATCTATAAAAACTTTTGCAGTCAGTTTTTATGTTCCCTGCCAGTTTCCTTTCATAATCTATTTTCCCTTTCCTAATTAAGCCCTTTGTCCTCCTCTGCTGGTCTCTGAATTTCTCCCAGTCCTCTGGTATGCTGCTTTTTCTGGCTAATTTGTACGCATCATCTTTTGCTTTGATACTATCCCTGATTTCCCTTGTTATCCACGGATGCACTACCTTCCTTGATTTATTCTTTTGCCAAACTGGGATGAACAATTTTTGTAGTTCATCCATGCAGTCTTTAAATGCCTTCCATTGCATATCCACCGTCAACCCTTTTAGAACTAATTGCCAGTCAATCTTGGCCAATTCATGTCTCATACCCTCAAAGTTACCTTTCTTTAAGTTCAGAACCGTTGTTTCTGAATTAACAATGTCACTCTCCATCCTAATGAAGAACTCAACCATATTATGATCACTCTTGCCCAAGGGGGCACGCACAACAAGTCTGCTAACTAACCCTTCCTCATTACTCAATACCCAGTCTAGAATAGCCTGCTCTCTCGTTGGTTCCTCTACATGTTGGTTTAGATAACTATCCCTCATACATTCCAAGAAATCCTCTTCCTCAGCACCCCTGCCAATTTGATTCACCCAATCTATATGTAGATTGAAGTCACCCATTATAACTGTTTTGCCTTTGTTGCACGCATTTCTAATTTCCTGTTTGATGCCATCCCTGCCTTTCCCTGTGGAGTTGCTGCTTGTTTGTGAACCAGCGGCTCAGGCAGCGGATTGGCGCTCGACACCGCTACAAATTGTTCTGTTGCTGTTGTTCCCTTAAAGGGCCTGTCCCACTTTGCGATTTTTTTCGGCGACTGCGGAGCTTCAGTGACGGTTTTAAAGGGTGTCAGTCACTGATGCTCCGCAGTGTGAGGAAGGGGTTAATAGGTATCAGTTGATTTAGACAAGAACCCTTTGTATAGTTGGGGGTGGATGCTCGAGTACAGATGGTGACTTTTTCAAGGATGAGAACAAAGGAGATAAGAGACAGTCCGGGATAGAACTAGGGTAAGGGTCATGAGCAACTCTCTGTGCGCATGGGCAATGAGCTTACATGAATATGTACACACGCCCATCATGACAAGATGTCTCATTTAAATGCACATGCGATGCATGATATGGGAGGTGTCTTTGACGTCGGGTGGACGTTCCAGGACGTTCTCGTGGGAATGTGGGCTTTATGTTATGATTGGAAGAAGCTCAATGGGGAGGGGTGAGGGTGTGACAATGATACCCATTAAATGTATAAAGATAGAAGACATCCCGATCCTCGGTGTGCCTCTAGGGGACATCAGAGGAGAGGCACCTATTCTGCAGAATATGATTTTAATAAAAAGCTTCTTTGCCGACTTTGTCTCTAAAAGCGTTTGTGATTTTGAATCTCACAATTTTGGGGGCTCGTCTCGGGACCCCCACTCCGGCTGGCTGACGGCGGTATACGGAAGAAGGGATGGTGCACCCCGCTGATTTCAGCGGTCCTAGACCCCTAGATTGTCGTCAGCGGTTTGGGCGAGTGGTATCCCAGAACAGAGACTCAGCAAAGAAGTGGGAGTAGTTGGAAATCGCGAGGAGACAAATCGAGTGATTCTTGTGCACAAGACCCGGGTAAGAAAACTGACTATTAAGTACTACTCGGGCGATTAAATAGATTCGGGGGGGGAAATTCCGATCGGGAGGATGGGCAATGAAAACGGAGAGCCCAAAAGGGAGGGGAAGGGCGGTAAGCCCGACCCCCGCATTTAGCCTGATAGTCCGTTGGGGCGAATGCTGAGCCTCTGGGGGCAGAGAAATACCCAGGGATTGAAGAAGACAAAAATGATTTGATTCTGTTATTTTGAGTTTTAATACATGTAAAAGATGTTGCATTTATTTGAAGTAAGAATGGAACGAATGTGATTGTGTGTAAAAACCGGTTTGGAATGAAAGAGGAAGCTTATATATGTGATAATTATTTTGTTTATTGTATTTGTAGACCACATTGTAAGAGTAAGTAAGTAAGTTTTATTAGAATCAAAAATGTTCACTGTAGGTAGATGTATGTTCCTTTAAATAAATCAGGTCATGGTGAAAGGCGACGAACAGCTGTAAGATAACGATTAATTGTTTGTATCCTCGTAACCTAGAAGGGGAAGTTGTGAAACCAGCTTTTGGTTTTTCTGGTGTTCTTTTAGATTTCTAGTCAGTAAAGATAATTTGGAAAATTGTTACTAGTGCTAGGAATTGGACATTTAAAATAGTGGTGAATATGGATTGAAATAATTGGAAATAAGTTAAGTGGTAAACATTCAAGTTTAGAAAGAAAGGAGAGAGAGGCAGTTAGAAGATAACAGAAGTAGAAAAACGACAGGCGTGAAAGTAATAAAGCAGGAGGAGTCAGTGGAAGATTTAAAAAAAAAGAAAGGTAAAGGTATTTGCAAGAAGGCTAGAATATTTGAGAAGCAAGAAATTGAGTTTAGAATAAGAAAGAAGGCATACCAGAAAGGATTAAAGTTGGAAGCATTGGAATAAAGTGATGAGACTGCTTTAAAGAGAAAAGAGAAGGACAGACACGGATTATCCCTTGGGGGCACCCATAAACTGAGAGAGCTAAAAAAAAAAAAAGGATTAGGGCTTTGGAGGAGGAGAACGTGGGATGATTATTGACCATGGAAGATTTGAAGGCACTGTTGGTAAAAGTGATAGGAACCACTAAAGTGACAGAACTACTGAAGATGGATGGTATAAACTGATGCGAACAATGTAACAAGCAATGGCATACTGTTTGACACAGTCAGGCAGAGGGTATGGCAGGCCCTCAGACAATGTTACCCACTTAAGAGGAACCCCAAGGAACAAAGGGGAGATACACAAGAAGGAAAGGCAAATAGCCTATCTGGAAAACCAGCTGAAAAGGTGTAGAGTTGATTGATGAACACTATATTATGAACTACTGTGGTGGATGTCATTCTTCTTAAAGTCAAGCAGATTCAGCGAACAGTTGGTCTCTGCGGCCGAGAAATATCGCAAAGATAGGAAAAAGACTTGCAGACCAGCAGGAGGAGCTGTTGTCAATAAACAATGGACCTAAGTGAGTCCCATGACGGAACCAAGCAGGGCCAGAGAATTACATGCCAATAATGAATGTCTTTGGGGTACGTTTCCTCAAAACGTTCTATCAGGAGTGAAATTAATCTGGATATAAGCCCTAACAGGACTGGGGTCCCCAAGAGAGAAAGGGATTTAAAGGAGGATTTGTTGGTATTGTTCCATAAGTGAAAAGCAATGTAAGAGAGAGAGATAAAAATTTAAAAAAAACTTCAGAATGTAGGACAGAGGATGATAACCTTGGGAAATGGCAGGATATAGTTCAGACTTGATGAGGGTAAAGTGGTGGATGTTGTCTAGATGAACTTCAGTAAGGCCTTTGACAAGGTTCAATAAGGAAATAAGGTTGGTTAAGAAGGGTTAGTAAGGAATAGCAAGATGGATTAAAAAAAGTGGCTGTATGGGAGATGTCAGAGAGCAATGGTGGATGGATGTTTGTCAGGTTGGAGGTCAGTGACTAGAGGGGTACCTCGGGGATGTGTGTTGGGTCCACTGTTGTTTGTCATGTGAATCAATAATCTGGATGTTGGTGTGGTAAAATAGATTAATAAGTATGTAGATGATACTAAGATTGGTGGTGTTGTGAATAATGAAGTAAATTTTAAAAGTGTACAGAGAGATTTAGGTCATTTGGAAGAATGGGTTGAAACATGACAGATAGGTTTAATGTTGATAAGTGTGAGATGATACATCTTGGCAGGACAAATCAAAATTGAACGTACATGGTAAATGATTGTGAATTGAGGAATGAAGTTGAACAAGCGGATCTAGGAATAACTGTGCATAGTTCCCTGAAGGTGGAATTTCATGAAGATAGGATGGTAAAGAAAGATTTTGGTGTGTTGGCCTTTATAAATCAGAGCATTGTGTATAGAAGTTGGGTTGTAATGTTAAATTGTACAAGGTATTGGTGAGGTCAATTGTGGAGTATGGTGTATAATTTTGGTAGGCATAATTATAGGAAGGATGTCAACAAACTAGAGAGAGTACAGAGGAGATCAATTAGAATGTTGACTGGGTTTCAGCAACTAAGACACAGAGAAAGGTTGAACAAGTTAGGTCTTTATTATTTAGGAAAGATAGAAGGGGTCCCAACAAATACAAGGGAATGATGTATTCCTAAGGAACTATTTGCTGGCAGTATCTCGTTCTATTACAGAATTAAGAACCAAGGGGCTGCTGGCACAGAGTCCCCATCTCGACTTTCCAATCCATTCTGTGAAAGCGGGGGACTGGGATCTTGCAACATCATGGAAGGAAGAAAAGCTGCAACCTAAGTGGACTGGACCCTACCTGGTGTTACTAATCACCGAGAAAGCAGTACGAACAAAAGAAAAAGGGTGGACACACGCAAGCCGATTTAAGGGTCCTGTGGAGGCCCCACCAGACAATATCAGCCCGTGGACTGTGCGCAAAGGAGAGGAACCATTGACTTTAATATTTAACAAGAACCCGCGGGAAAAAATGAAGATTTTGTGTTGGTGGGTCGTGTGTTGGGTGGTTACCCAATTACGTAAGCATATAGAGTGTTCAAATGCAGGAAAGTGGTAGGTATTGGATATGTGCAGATAGAACAGGGAGAATGAGCCTAAGGATTTGAAGATAATGATAGTAGCAGGAGAAACAGAATTAAGGCAATTATATGAGGAGGGAATACCTACAGGAGGGAAGGGAGCCAACACCTGGCTTGCCTGGATGATGTACACGGCCAGGAGTATGCAACACACCAATTGCTACGCCTGCGCCGGAATTAAGCCTCAGCTGGTTCCAGTACCATTTCCCTTGAATTGGGATAGGACACCTGGGGCTATGTCATGTGTACTACAGCTATTCACGAATCCCATCCTACCAAAGGATGCGACCTGCCAGAGTTATCATTACCTATTCCCGGCTAGCAACAATTAATAAAAATGCGGACTGGATCAACTACCTATACTACAATCAACAACGCTTTATAAATTACACTCGAGATGCGGTTGAAGGATTAGCGGAACAACTGACAGATACCAGCCTAATGGCCTGGCAAAATCGCATGGCCTTAGACATGCTACTGACCGAGAAGGGAGGGGTGTGTGTAATGTTTGGGGAACAATGTTGCACCTTCATCCCCAACAACACTGCTCCTGATGGGTCAGTGTCGAGAGCCCTAGCAGGTCTCACCTCCCTGTCTATCGAATGAGAGGAAGATAGGGAAGCGAAGATTCTGCTGTTAGCATTAGAAAAGGAGGAGATAGTATAAATCAAAGATTGCGTAGCAAAAAGTAAAAGTGTGGATTGTGAGGAAGGGGTTAATAGGTATAAGTTGATTTAGACAAGAACCCCTTTGTATAGTAGGGGGTGGATGCACAAGTACAGATGGTGACTTTTTCAAGGATGAGAACAAAGGAGATAAGAGACAGTCCGGGATAGAACTAGGGTAAGGGTCATGAGCAACTCTCTGTGCGCATGGGCAATGAACTAACATGAATATGTACACACGCCCATCATGACAAGATGTCTCATTTAAATGCACATGCGATGCATGATATGGGAGGTGTCTTTGACGTCGGGTGGACGTTCCAGGACGTTCTCGTGGGAATGTGGGCTTTATGTTATGATTGGAAGAAGCTCAATGGGGAGGGATGAGGGTGTGACAATGATACCCATGAAATGTATAAAGATAGAAGACATCCCGATCCTCGGTGTGCCTCTAGGGGACATCAGAGGAGAGGCACCTATTCTGCAGAATATGATTTAAATAAAAAGCTTCTTTGCCAACTTTGTCTCTAAAAGCGTTTGTGATTTTGAATCTCACACGCAGTCACCGAAAAAAATCGCAAAGTGGGACAGGCCCTTTAAGGGAACAACAGCAACAGAACAATTTGCATCGGTGTCGAGCACCTGAGCCGCTTCTTCCTTCTTCCCTTCCCCCCTCTTCCTCCCTTCTCCCCTCTCCACTCTTCTTCTCATTCTCCACTACCTGCCCACTCCCCTCACATCCCCTTCTCCCCCTCTCCCTCCCTTCTCCAACCCCCCCCTCCCCACTTTCCCCCACAACCCCCATTTGTGGACCCAGCCTGTGACCAATGATCCCCCGCACACTATCCCACACACGCTAGGGTTGTTGTTCCCATAGACAATGTTACTAAAAACAATGGAAAAATTATGGAATTAAAATGATGGGACAACTTTACAAGAAAGGCACTTTTCTTTCATTTCAGGAGCTGCAACAGACTTATAGACTTCAAGTAAATGATTTTTTCAGATATCTTCAACTTGGAGATTATGTTAAAGCAAGTACTCAAAACTTTAGAATTAGAAATTCAGAAATTCTTGATGACTGTTGGAATAAACATCCTAATACAGAAAAATTAATATCTTACATACATAATATTTCATTAGATAGCGAGATTCCATCGACGGATTTATACAGACAAACATGGGAAAAAGAACTAAATCAAATAATATCGAAAGATACTTGGGAAGAAAGTTTACAACACATACATCAATGTTCATTAAATGCCAGACACTCTCTAATACAATTCAAAGTACTACATAGGTTACATTATTCTAAAACAAAATTAAATAAAATCTTCCCACATATTTCCCCATATGTGATAAATGTCAACATTTAGATGCTAACTTAACTCATACGTTTGCGAATTGTGTAAAAATTCTGGGCAAATATTTTTAGAATAATATCTATAGTTACCAGCACTCAATTGGACCCGGATCCAAAATTAATAATACTAGGAATATTAGAACCAAATCAAACATTTACAACAACTCAAAGAAACTTTATTGATTATAGTATAATAACTGGGAAAAAATTAATTCTAAAATTTTGGAAAGGTCCTATAACCCCCACAATTAAAATGTGGATTATAGAAATGACGGAGACCTTACACTTGGAAAGAATTAGACTTGTCCTCTTGGACAAACAAGAATTATTTTTTGGAACATGGTCTCCATTTATTGATTATCTAAAGGGTCAGAATGGTTCAGCACGGGAACCTGACTAGCACTCGAGCCAAGGATTAGATGAAATGTTATATTCTGAAATGTACGAATATATCTCGAATGAAGTATTTTTAGTAAGTTATTCCATTCTTCTTTATTATCTCTTTCTTTCTTTTTTTTCTTCTCTCTCTTTTCTCTCTTTCTTTCACCTATTTTTTTATTTCTACTTACTTAAAAAAAAAAAAAATCATTGGAGACAATACGAATAATGTTTGACAATATTATTAATTTAGAAATGAAAAACTTGTAACGATTTTTATATGATATGTATTTACCCCCTATAAAAATATTATTAGAAAAAATAAAAATAAAATAAAACATGATGTGGAGTAGACTTTGTGCAGTACTATTAGTGGGATCTAGCTGTCACAGGCTGGGTCTGCAAATGGGGGGCATCGGGGAAAGTGTGAGGGGGGATTGGAAAATGGGAGAAAGGAGGGAGAGGGGGAGAAGGGGGTGTGAGGGGAGGGGTGGGGGAGTAGAGAAGGGGGAGAAGAGTGGAGCGGGGAGGAGGAAGAGGGGGGAAGGGAGAAGGGTGGGGGGGAGTGGAGAAGGAGGGATGGGGGCAGGAGGGGAGGAAGAAGGGGGGTGGAGGGGAGAGGGGAGTTCAGTCTACACTCACTGAATCCATCCCTGTGAAAAGTTAGAGACGGTGATTTGGATCTGGAAGCGGACCAATACAAAATAAAACTGAACGATTCAGACATCTTTTCATTTGCACAATTAATTTGATTGTATTAATTTTAATATATTGTGGCGGTCCCTGGGGGTTAGGCCACTCCTTGGGTCATCCCCCTCGGCTCTTGAGTGACAGGGACGGTTGTCTGCCCACGGGGTTTCCCGGTTACTGCTCCGGGATGTTCTGTGTGTTTGCCATGCTTGATTAAAGGACTTCTGAACCTGCCTGGTGTCTGGCCTTTTCCTGACCTCGTCCAGGCCACTACAACTGGTGACCCCGACATTCATCGCGCATCGTTTTTTAAAAACAACGCCGTTGCACTTAAGCTCACGACATTGTGGACTGAAGAGCCTGATATCTGGTTTCAGCAGGCAGAGGCACAGTTCGCTCTGAGGAGGGTGATGGTAGATGAAACCAAGTACTTTTACGTGGTCAGCGCTCTTGACCAGGCGACTGCGAGGCGAGTCAAACCTTACCTCAGCGCCCCCCCGGCAGCCTCAAGGACCTGCTCATCAGGAGATTTGGCCTTAGCGAGTCTGAGCGGGCAGCTCGGATTCTCTGTATGGACGGCCTAGATGACCGCTGGCCCTCCTGGAGGTCATGCTCTTATGGGCAACCACGAGCCCTGTTTTTTATTTAAACATGCCTACCTCCAGCAGCTCCTGCCCGACATCCGCCTGCAGATCGTCAGCGATCCCTTTACTGACACACAGGCGCTAGCTGAGCGCGCCGACCAGCTGTGGATGTCCTGGAAGCACTGGGTGTCCTTCCTGCGGCCGCAATCAACCGCGTCTCGGCCGCTTCTGGACGACCTCCACGGCGAAATCCGGCCGCCATTGGGCATTCCAGTGCAGGCACATCGTTCCAGCATGGCCCCTCGGCAGTTCCTTTCAACGCCAGCAAAGTTCACTGGTGTTCACGGGCCGGTCGTCAGTGACTCCTTTGGCGGCCGGCCATATTCATCGCGCCTTCGCTTGGTAACGCCGCACCGGGGGTCGGTTCCTCGTGGACATCGCGGGGCCGCTGCCACCGTCCTGGGGCATGACCTACCTCTTCACCGTGGTGGACCGCTTCACGAGGTGGCCTGAAGCCATTCCGCTGGCTCATACCTCAACAGCCACTTGTGCTCGGGCCTTGGTGGCGCACTGGATCTCCCGGTTCGGGGTGCTGCTGGACATAACATCCGACCGGGGGGCCTCAGTTCACATCAGAACTGTGGATGGCCATGGCACGCATCCTGGGGGTTCGCCTACACCACACTGCGGCGTATCATCTGCAGGCGAACGGCCTAGTGGAGCGGTTTCACCGCCAACTCAAGGAAGCCCTGAAGGCACGGCTCAATAAACCGCACTGAGTAGACGACCTGCTGTGGGTTTTGCTGGGGATCCGCACTGCACCCAAAGAGGACTTGGCCTCCTCCTCCGCCGAGTTGGTGTTTGTACCCTGTTGACGGTGCCTGGGGAGTTCATCCCGCCGGTACGGGGTCAGGTGGAGCAGCCTTCGGACGCTCTGCAACGTCTTCGGCAGATGGTGGGCAAGCTGGAGCCGGTGCCCACGTCTCGTCTCGTCATTGGTCTTTCTGTCCGCACATTCCCCTCTGCTCTGGAGGACTCCCAGTTCGTCTTCCTGCGCAGGGATGCTCATCGGACACCCCTCCAGCGGCCGTACGAGGGTCCCTTCTGGGTCCTGGAACATGGCTTGTCCACATTCGTCCTGGACATGGGTGGTCGGCGTGAGACTGTTTCGGTTGCGCGGCTGAAGCCGGTGCATGTTGACATTGATCGGTCGGGAGCACGGCCCCGCACGTGAGGGCGCCCTCCGTTGAGGGTACCTCCTCCAGTGGCTATTCCGTCCCCTGCACCTGTTGGTCGGTTGCCGGTTCCTGTGCCGGGCATGGTGTGCGCCCAGGTTGGTCATGGCGTGCGCCCTCCTGTCCGTTTCGTGCCTCTGGTTCTTGAGGGTGGGGGGTCCTGTGGCGGTCCCTGGAGACTAGGCCACTCCTTGGGACATCCCCCTCGGCTCTTGAGGGACAGGGACGGTTGTCTGCCCACGGGGTTTCCCGGTTCCTGCTCGTGGGTGTTCTGTGTGTTTGCCATGCTTGATTAAAGGACTTCTGAACCTGCCTGGCATCTAGCCTTTTCCTGGCCTTATCCAGGCCTTGTCCAGGCCACTACAATATTAATGTTTAAAATCCATGCATTGAAGGAAGAATATTTTACAGCCTATCTGTGATCCCTAACCCTAACCCCAACCCTAACCGAGCGTCACCCGCAGGACAGCATACGTCAGTGTGTGACATGTTGTGACACCCAAATGTCGCCCATGGATTTTGAACATTTCAAAATCCAGGAATGACACCCGCACGTCACTACATGCGTCACGATCCGACCACGAAGTGACAACCTCTTTTCAGGCTATTGCCGAAAATGTCGCCCAAGTGGGACAGGCCCTTAAATCCCTCACCCCACGGGAGGGGGAGAGAAACTGCAAAGCCACCTGCCCGCGTTTGGTCCATATCCCTCCAAACCTGTCCTATCCATATACCTGTCTCTGTCCCTGTCTTTCTATCTGTCTCTGTCTCTGTCTCCATCTCTGTCTATCTCTGACTCTGCCTCTGCTCTTTCTGTCCCTCTCTGTCTCTGTGTCTGTCTCTCGCTTACGTCGTCCCCCACTTTTTCATCAGAAACCCACCGTGAAATTTTTTAAGCATTGAAGCTCCCCCTAATGCTCCAGAATAGTGCCATGTAACAGCCATGTTGCTGAAAGGGTTGTTGTGGTACAGCATGGTGTTCCTGAAGTCCCACACCAGAAGAGCTATCCAACATCTGCACTCCCCTTGACCTTGTCCTTACCATACCAGCAAGTTCAGCTGAGGCTGAGCGAGGCTTCAGCCGGCTGAAGACCGCCATCAGAAGTTCCCTCCAGGACGACCAGGTGACGGACCAGCTCCTCATCATGCTGCATGCCAGTAACATCAAGGACTTTGATCCCCGTCCAGTCATCAGCTTGTGGCATGCAGGTCATGCCACAAACTGCTCATGCCACAAACAAGATCATGGGAGACCCCTTCCACCCCAGCAACAGACTGTTCCAGCTGCTTCGGTCAGGCAAACGCCTCCATTGCCATGCTGTGAAAATGGAGAGGATGAGAAGGAGTTTCTTCCCAGAGGCCATTAGGACTGTAAACATCCTATCTCACCAGGGACTAACTTTACTGGACCACTCTACTGTTGTGTGGTGTCTTTTTTAAATTGCTGTTTTTCTTTTTTTCCTCCCACAAATATGTAATATGTGAATATGTGTTTCTGTTCCATTCTGTTTTGTAGTTTTTCTGTTGTTTTTTTTTGCACATTCCGCAAGCATTGCCACTTTTCATTTCACTGCACATATCGTATGTGTATGTGACGAATAAACTTGACTTGACTTGACTTGTGGGATGAGGGCAAGGAGGGCTGACACGGGTTGACTCAGCTGCAGCATCTGCCTGGGGACCTCACCCTGACAGTGACAAGTCTGATGAGGAGGATGCTCTGCTCTAGAGTGACTTAGATGACAATTAAAGTGATTTGTAGATGTATTTGAACAGCTCTGTCGTTATTTTGCTTTTCAGGAGATGGTTTAAACATCAAGCAGAAAAGTTACACAAGTTCTCACAAATATAATGTTTCTGTTCATTTAAAGGTGATATCCCCCCTCAAAAAAATACACTTCCGCCATTTTTATTGCACTTTGGGCAATCTCACTTGCCAAGTTCCATGATTGATTCAATATAGTCACTTACTTCCACGACTCATCTTCTTAGTGGGCACAGAGTAAAAGAGGTACTATGTACATTCAAAAGTATGGTATAGGTCTGGTCAGGTAATAATAATAATAATACAGTAACAAGTATGTTACAAGAAAAAGAAAATCAAAGTACACTTCCATTCTCTTTATTTTTTTGAAATTACTAAATCCTAGAGCTGAAGGGATATATTATGTATCTATTTTCCCCCTCTTAATGTTGTTACTGTGTCTACCTTCAAAAGTGTCAAGCAGATCGATTCAATTCTTTTATCAACTTACCTTGCTGTGACTGGGCACAACAAGATTCAAGAGGAAAAGACCCATGCTATGGCCATGTCATGATAATTGTCGGTCCTTCACAGAAAATATGCTTGCATCAATCTGTAGTGTGCATGGTTAAGCATATATGTTACCATGGTCCAGGACTTATTGACACAGGTTGATCATACACTGAATAATCCAACCACATTTTTGTTTGGAAGTGGAAAGAAATAATAGAAATTGCATTCATTGCAAAGTGTAAAAAGAGTTGAGATACTGTATTATAATTTTGCTGCATGTCATTGTGGTATATATCATGTCTTGATTGGTAAATATGTTTAGTTTGTGACTTTATTTGAAGCAGAAATAAAATGTGAATTCTTCATTGAGCATAATTCCGACTGGTAACTACGCACTTCGTCCGAGCACATTATCGCACGCGTCATGCAAGCCTTCTTAAATGACCACCTAAACTGTCATTCGGCAACCTAAAAAGCTGCCTAGGTTGCCCGGCTGGCAACTGGGAAAAAAAATTAAGTGAGAGCCCTGTCAGTGTGCCTGAAATGTTGTTGTATGTATTTACAATGACAATAAAGTGTATTATTATTATTATTATTATTAAATGGGGGAGGGGGGGGGGGAACGGGGGACTATGTATAAACACCGCTGTAATTTCTACACGGTGAAACTAAAATGTATAAAAATACCCTTTAATAAAACCTGACAATGTGCACTTAAGCCACGTGTGATTTTTTCTATTGCGAATCTCAAATTCTGGAGTACAGAGGCAAATAAATATATGATGGGTCTTTGTCCCAAACATTATGTAGGGCCCTGTATCTTGTAGCGGCGCATGCTGGCACACGCAGGTATCGAACCCGGCGTTCGGAAGCCGCGCACACGTGACTCGGGAGGGGTTGCTTGTTTTCGCGCGGTTTTGCTTTCGCGCGGCAGTTCAGTGCTGACCACCATTGTGGCCAGACGTGTTGTGAGAACCTGTGAGCTAAGAAGCTATTTTGTGAATAAAATAAGTTACAAAACTTAGTTGTCGTTCTTGCGACTGCCAAATTGGTGACCCCGACCTGTTGTTAGACAAGCAAAAGATCATGCAGGAGGACTACGTTCCTGCAGAATCGGCCGGCACGAGGCAGGGCCCACCGGGCTTCAAACTTCCATTGTTTTGGCCCGATCAACCTCAGGTGTGGTTCGCGACAGGGCGACGAAGATCCTACATATGGACAGCATCGGCGATCGGCGGCCATCCACCATCATGCCAAAAATGTTAGCCCTGATGGACGGGCACCGCCCATGTCTGCTCTTCGAACAGGCGTTCCTGGAGCTGATGCCTGACGAAGTTCGACTGATGCTCGCCGGAGCTGATTTCAGCGACCCCCAGCACCTCGCGGAGAGAGCCGACGAATTGTGGGCACACAGACGGCGGGACGTTTGTCCCTTCACACGCTTCCCTGTCACGGCACGGGTGCAACCGAGACGATATCGGGAGGTAAAAGAAGCCCAGCCCAGCGCCGAAGAAGCATCGGCGTTTCCAGTGGTCTACAGCCGACGTCGTTGGTGCTACTACCATCAGTGCTACGGCACCGAAGCCCGAAGATGCCGGAGCCCCTGTTCGTTTCAGGGAAATGCCTCGGTCGATCGTCCATAGAGGCGAACGCGATCGGCCCAAACGAACGCCTTTACGTCCGTGATCGCCATTTCGGCCACCGTTTTCTGGTGCCATTGCCAGCATCCTGCCGCCGAGCGCCCGAGATACTCGTGTCGGTAAGGAAGGACCCATCCTCTCGGCCATTAACAGGAGCGACATTTGCACTTACGGTACGCGGACCCTGGACTTAAATTTCGACTCCCACCCGTATAGGTGGACGTTCACCGTTGCTGAAGTCGCCCAACCGATACTGGGGGCTGATTTCTTGTGCACGTTCTCCTTGTTAGTCGATGTGCGAGGCGGACGCATGGTCCCTGTGTCAGGCCTGTGCCCTGTCAAGCCGCGTAATCCGTCCACGCCCCTACAGCAACTCGACGAGGTAGCTGAGATCCAGCAACCTTTCGCAGCCCTGCTCGCCGATTTCCCAGGGTTGCTCATGCCCCGTCATGGCGTGGTCCACCACATTCCCACCGAGGGCCCACCGGTTCACGCCCGCGCGCGCCGCCTCCCGCCAGATAAACTGCGCATCGCACGAGATGAGTTCCAGCTTATGGAGGAAATGGGGATTGTCTGGCGGTCGGATAGCCCTTGGGCTTCCCCGCAGCACATGGTACCCAAAGCGTCCGGGGGTTGGAGACCTTGCGGTGATTGCAGGCGTCTTAACGCCGTAACCACGTCCCGAACATCCAGGATTTCTCGGCTCATCTGGAGGGCGCAACCTTTTTCTCGAAGGTCGACCTCATTCGCGGATATAATCAAATTCCGGTCCATCCCGACGACGTCCCTAAGATGGCCACCATCACCCCTTTCGGCCTTTTTGAATGGCTAAGAATGCCTTTTGGCCTGAAGAACGCTGCTCAGGCATTCCAAAGGCTAATGGATCTGGTCGGTCGGGGTTTGCCGTTCATATTAATCTACCGCGACGATATTCTGGTGGCCAGCAGCTCGCAGGCAGAGCACGTCAGGCACCTCCGCCTGCTCTTCGAACGGCTGCGCGAACACGGGTTGATCAACCCTGCGAAGTGCCAGTTCGGTTTGCGTTCCATTTCCTTTTTGGGTCACAGCATCACCTGCCATGGCGCACAGCCGCTGCCCGAGAAGGTCGACGCTATCCGTCGCTTCCCGAGGCCTCTATCCGTCAAGGGCCTACAGGAGTTTATCGGAATGGTTAATTTCTACCACCGATTTGTCCCGTCAGCAGCCGCCATCATGCGGCCGTTGTTCCAATGTATGGCCGGTAAGCCTAAGGTCCTGGTCTGGTCCAAGGAGGCGGAGACGGCTTTCGAGGGGGCTAAGACAGCATTGGCCAATGCCACTATGCTGGAACACCCTAGGGCGTCAGCCCTAACGGCCCTCACCGTGCACGCATCCGACGACGCGGTGGGTGCTGTCCTCGAACAACGAGTAGGTAGCCACTGGGTGCCGCTGGCATTTTCAAGCAGGCAGTTGCGAGCCCCCGAAGTTAAGTTCAGCTCTTTCGATCGGGAACTCCTCGTGCTCTACCTAGCGATCCACCGTTTCCGTTATTTCCTAGAGGGGCGCACGTCACTGCATTCACGGACCACAAGCCACTCAGGTTGGCTTTGACCAAGGTGTCCGATCCCTGGTCCGCCAGGCAGCAGAGGCACCTCGCCTACATATCCGAATTCACATCTGATATTTGGCATGTGGCAGGGAAGCTGAACGTTGTGGCTGACGCACTGTCCCGTCTGGCAGCCCCCAAGGTTACCGCTTTAAACCTAGGTGTGGATTTTGAGGAGCTGGCCGCTGCCCAACAGGTAGATGCCGGCCTGGAGGTTTACTGCAATGCTGAATCGGGCCTTAAGCTGGCTAAGGTGCCCTGCGGCGCCGCTGGCGTGCGGGTCCTTTGCAATGTCTCCACGGGCAAAGTCCGCCCCATTGTCCCGGTTGCCTGGAGGCGTCGGATTTTCAACACCATCCACAGCCTAGTGCACCCGTCCATTCGCAGCACCTCTGCCCTGGTCGCGGCCAAGTTCGTCTGGCATGGGTTACGGAAGCAGGTTGCAGCATGGGGCCGCTCTTGCATCCCCTGCCAGACTTGCTAGGTGCAGAGGCATGTGTGCCTGCCCGTGCAGGATTTCGCTGTCCCAGACGGCAGGTTCCTGCACATCCATGTCGACCTGGTAGGTCCCTTGCCGTGTTCGCGCGGGGCCACTCACCTACTGACTATCGTGGACAGGTTTGCCAGGTGGGAGGAGGCGATACCGTTAATTGATACCTCCGCTGAGGCTTGCACGCGGGCTATTGTCTCACATTGGATCGCTCGTTTCGGGGTTCCTTCCGATATCACTACTGATCGAGGGGCCCAGTTCACGTCCTCCCTGTGGTGTGGTATGGTGCAGCTGTAAGGTGCGAAGCTGCACCAGACCACCGCGTATCATCCAGAGTCCAACGGTTTGGTTGAGCGTTTCCACAGGCACCTCAAGTTGGCGTGGAAAGCTCGGCTCACCGGCCCCGATTGGGTCGACCAGTTGCCTTGGGTCCACCTAGGCATCAGAACCACGCCTAAGGAGGACCTCAACGCCTCCTCAGCGGAGCTGGTTTACGGCTCGGAACCTAACGATTTTCTGCCTGTCCCCCGGGATCAGGAGGTCCCGGCTTCGGCAGTGTTAGCTGACCTTCGCGAGCGGGCACGCGCTTTGGTCCCGGTTCCCACTTCCCGGCACGGGTCGTCCGCGGTGCATGTGCCTACTATGTTACGGAATTGTGCTTATGTTTTCCTTCGTAGGGAAGCTCACCAATCGCTGTTGCAGCAGATGTACGAAGGTCCCTACAGGGTGCTGAGGACTGGTACCTCGACGTTCACGTTGGACATGGGTGGCAAGGAGGAGTTCGTCTCCGTGAGCCATCTTAAGCCAGCACACGTCGACGAGGATAGCCCGGTGGCGGTGGCCACTCCACGGCATAGAGGACGGCCCTCTGTTAGCCTGTCCCTCATTCGCGTTCGTCGCGTCCCTCTGGTTCTGTTTTGCCGGCCCCTACTGTTACGCTCGCCCCGCGACCTCGGACTACGGGTTCCGGTCGAACCGTCCGGTTACCCGTGCGTTTCCGTACCGCGGATTCTGGGGGGGGGGGGGCATATAGCGGCGCCTGCTGGCGCACGCAGGTATCGATCCTGGCGCTCGGAACCTGCGGTCACGTGACTCGGGAGGGGCTGCTTGTTTTCGCGCGGTTTTGCTTTCGTGCAGCAGTTCAGTGCTGACCACCGTTGTGGCTAGATATGTTGTGAGAACCTGTGAGCTAAGAAGCTATTCTGTGAATAAAAGAAGTCAAAAAACGTAGTTGTCGTTCTTGCGACCGCCAAAATCTCTGCCTTAAAAATATCCACTGACTTGGCCTCCACAGCCTTCCACGGCAAAGAATTCCACAGATTAGCCACCCTTTTACAAAAGAAATGTATCTTCATCTTCCTAAAAGAACGTCCTTTAATTCTGAGGATAAGACCTCTAGTCCTAAACTCTCCAACTAGCGGAAACATCTTCTCCACATCCACTCTATCCAAGATTCATTGGACAAAGTCAGCATGGATTTATGAAAGGTAAATCATGTCTGACGAATCTTATAGAATTTTTCGAGGATGTAACTAGTAGAGTGGATAAGGGAGAACCAGTGGATGTGTTATATCTGGACTTTCAGAAGGCTTTCGACAAGGTCCCACATAAGAGATTAGTATGCAAACTTAAAGCACACGGTATTGGGGGTTCAGTATTGATGTGGATAGAGAACTGGCTGGCAGACAGGAAGCAAAGAGTAGGAGTAAACGGGACCTTTTCAGAATGGCAGGCAGTGACTAGTGGGGTACCGCAAGGCTCAGTGCTGGGACCCCAGCTATTTACAATTTATATTAATGACCTGGATGAGGGAATTGAAGGCAACATCTCCAAGTTTGCAGATGACACAAAGCTGGGGGGCAGTGTTAGCTGTGAGGAGGATGCTAGGAGGCTGCAAGGTGACTTGGATAGGTTGGTTGAGTGGGCAAATGCATGGCAGATGCAGTATAATGTGGATAAATGTGAGGTTATCCACTTTGGTGGCAAAAACAGGAAAGTAGACTATTATCTGAATGGTGGCCGATTAGGAAAAGGGGAGATGCAACGAGACCTGGGTGTCATGGTACACTAGTCATTGAAAGTAGGCATGCAGGTGCAGCAGGCAGTGAAGAAAGCAAATGGTATGTTAACATTCATAGCAAAAGGATTTGAGTATAAGAGCAGGGAGGTTCTACTGCAGTTGTACAGGGTCTTGGTGAGACCACACCTGGAGTATTGCATGCAGTTTTGGTCTCCTAATCTGAGGAAAGACATTCTTGCGATATAGGGAGTACAGAGAAGGTTCACCAGACTGATTCCTGGGATGGCAGGACTTTCATATGAAGAAAGACTGGATAGACTCGGCTTGTACACACTAGAATTTAGAAGATTGAGGGGGGATCTTATAGAAACTTAAGAAATTCTTAAGGGGTTGGACAGGCTTGATGCAGGAAGATTTTTCCCAATGTTGGGGAAGTCCAGAACCAGGGGTCACAGTTTAAGGATAAGAGGTAAGTCTTTTAGGACCGAGATGAGAAAATCATTTTTTACACAGAGCGTGGTGAATCTGTGGAATTCTCTGCCACAGAAGGTAGGGGCAGAGGAACAACTCCAGGACTGTTTGGAGTCTGTAGACTGGGCAATGTTCAAGGAATCGGCAATGGACCTGAACGAATACGCCACAGTCGTTACAGACTTCATTAAGAAGTGTGTGGAGGACTGCATCCGCACCAAAACCTTCCGAGCGTTTCCCAATCAGAAACCTTGGATGAACTTTGAGATCCACACTCTTCTGAAGTCCAGACACCGGGCATTCATGTCTGATGATACAGTGGCCTACAAGAAGTCCAGATACGACCTTGGTAAGGCCATCAAAAAGGCCAAAAGGGACTTCTGCTCTAAACTGGAGAAAGAGACAGATGTTCGGCGGCTGTGGCGGGGCCTGAATGCAATCACCTCTTAAAAGTCGAAATCAGCAGGCAGCTCGAATGTCGGCGAAACATCACTCCCTGATGAGCTCAATGCGTTCTACGCACGCTTTGATAGGGAGAACACCGATGTGCCTTCCCGAGCCCCCATTCACTGTGATGGTAATTCAGTCTCAGTCACAGAGGCCAACGTCAGGAAATCCTTCAGAGGGGTGAACCCTCGAAAAGCGCCTGGACCTGATGGTATACCTGGTCGTGTTCTAAAAACCTGTGCGGACCAACTGGCTGGAGTTTTTACGGACATTTTCAACCTCTCACTTCTGAGGTCTGAGGTTCCCACCTGCTTCAAAAGGGCATCAATTATACGAGTGCCCAAGAAGAGTAAGGTGACGTGCCTCAATGACTATCGACCTGTGGCACTAACGCCTGTGGTGATGAAGTGCTTTGAGAGGTTGATCATGAAGCAGATCAACTCCTACCTCGACAAAAACCTGGATCCACTGCAGTTCGCTTACCGCCACAACAGATCAACGGTGGATGCGATCTCGCTGGCCCTCCACTCCGCTCTGGACCACTTGGACAACAAAAACTCATATGTCAGGCTGTTATTCATCGATTACAGCTCGGCATTTAATACAATCATCCCCTCCAAGCTGGTTACCAAACTTGCAGAACTGGGTCTCTGAGCATCCCTCTGCAATTGGATCCTCGACTTCCTCACTCTCAGACCACAGTCTGTTCGTATTGGTGGAAATGTGTCAGACTCGATAACAATCAGCACGGGAGCACCTCAAGGCTGCGTGTTCAGCCCCCTGCTGTACTCACTCTATACTCATGACTGCGTAGCCGGACATAGTGCGAACTCCATCATCAAGTTCGCTGACGACACCACTGTTGTGGGACGTATCACTGATGGGGATGAGTCAGAGTATAGAAGAGAGATCGAGCAACTGTCCATATGGTGCCAGCACAATAACCTGGCCCTCAACACCAGCAAAACCAAGGAACTGATTGTGGACTTTGGAAGGAGTAGGATGGGGACCCACAGTCCCGTTTATATCAACTGGGTCGATGGTTGAAAGGGTCAAGAGCTTCAAATTCCTGGGCGTGCACATCTCTGAAGATCTTTCCTGGTCCGAGAACACTGATGCCATTATTAAGAAAGCACATCAGCGCCTCTACTTCCTGAGAAGATTACGGAGAGTCGGTTTGTCAAGGAGGACTCTCTCTAACTTCTACAGGTGCACAGTAGAGAGCATGCTGACTGGTTGCATTGTGGCTTGGTTTGGCAACTTGAGCACCCTGGAGAGGAAAAGACTACAAAAAGTAGTAAACACTGCCCAGTTCATCATCGGCTCTGACCTCCCTTCCATCGAGGGGATCTATCACAGTCGCTGCCTCAAAAAGGCTGGCAGTAACATCAAGGACCCACACCATCCTGGCCATACATTCATCTCCCTACTACCTTCAGGTAGAAGGTACAGGAGCCTGAAGACTGCAACGACCAGGTTCAGGAATAGCTACTTCCCCACAGCCATCAGGCTATTAAACTTGGCTCGGAAATAACACTGAACTTTATTAGCCAATACTGTTATTTGCACTTCATCAGTATGTTGATTCATGTGTGTAAATATTTATAGAATGCCTTGTAGTCAATGCCTACTATGTTCTGTTGTGCTGAAGCAAAGCAAGAATGTCATTGTCCTATCAGGGACACATGACAATAAACTCACTTGAACTTGAACTTGAACTAGTTGAGGCCAGTTCATTGGCTATATTTAAGAGGGAGTTAGATGTGGCCCTTGTGGCTAAAGGGATCAGGGGGTATGGAGAGAAGGCAGGGATGGGATACTGAGTTGGATGATCAGCCATGATCATATCGAATGGCGGTGCAGGCTCGAAGGGCCGAATGGCCTACTCCTGCACCTATTTTCTATGTTTCTATGTTTCTATGTTTCTAAGCCTTCCACTATTCTAGTATTGAATAGTTCAATAGAGGCCCGAGAGCCGTTGGAGTGGTCGCAGAGGGAGGAGCTACACCCGAGCAGTAGGGGATAAAGTGGAGCGCGGGGCTTGCTTGTTCCTTACAGAGGCCCGAGAGCCGTTGGAGTGGTCGCAGAGGGAGGAGCTACACCCGAGCGGTAGGGGATAAAGTGGAGCGCGGGGCTTGCTTGTTCCTTACAGAGGCACGAGAGCCGTTGGAGCGGTCGCAGAGGGAGGAGGAACCCAAATCTGTAACATTCCAAGTTCCACTTCAACACAAGTGGGCTTGAGGAAGCCGCTGATTGGTGGAAGCAGACAAGAGGGAGCAGCTGATTGGGAGTCAGATCCCTACTGATTGTACTGTATTGTAGCAGTTTGTTTTGTATTGTATCCTAGATAAGGGGAGTATGAGGGCCAGGGCAGTTTGTTGTTCTGGATGTCAGATGTGGGAAGTCATGGAGTCTGATAGCCCTCCAGTCGTCCACATCTGCACCAGGTGTATCGAGATGGGGCTCCTAATGGACCGTATTAGGAACCTGGAGCAGCAGCTCGATGACCTCCGTCTGTTCAGGGAGAGCGAGGAAGTCATTGAGAGGAGTTACAGGGAGGTGGTCACTCCAAGACCACAGGAGGCAGGCAAGTGGATCACGGTTGGGAGAGGCAAGGGGCACAGGCAGGGACTAGAGAGTACCCCGGTGGCTGTACACCTTGACAATAAGTACTCCTGTTTGAGCACTGTTAGGTGGGACAGCCTACCTGGGGGTAGCGACAGCGGCCGGGACTCCGGTATAGAGACCGGCCCTGTTGCTCAGAAGGGTAAGGAAAAGAAGAGGAGGGCAATACTAATAGGGGACTCTATAGTTAGGGGGTCAGACAGGCGATTCTGTGGACGCAGTCGGGAGACCCGGATGGTAGTTTGCCTCCCTGGTGCCAGGGTCTGTGATGTGTCTCAACGTGTCCAAGATATCCTGAAAGGGCAGGGAGAGGAGCCCGAGGTCATGGTACATATAGATACCAATGACATAGGTAAAAAAAGAGAAGAGGTCCTGAAAGGAGAATTTAGGGAGTTAGGAGGGGAGTTAAAGAGAAGGACAGCAAAGGTAACAATCTCGGGATTACTGCCTGTGCCACGCGACAGTGAGAGTAGGAATGGAGCGAGGTGGAGGATAAATGCATGGCTGAAGGACTGGTGCAGAAGGAAGGGATTCAAATTTATGGATCATTGGGACCTCTTTTGTGGAAGGTGCGACCTGTACAAAATGGATGGGTTGCATTTGAACCTGAGGGGGACCGATATCCTGGCGGGGAGATCTGCAAAGGCTACTGGGGAGACTTTAAACTAGAATGGTTGGGGGGAGGGACTCAAATAGAGAATGCTATTAGACAGTGTGTGAGGCAGGAGGCAGAGAAGGAAAGCACTCAGACCCAACATGTAGGGGGGAAAGAAGAAAACAATAATAAAGAGAATAAGAGGTGGTGGGGTTCTTAAATGGGTGAGCAGAGAAACAGAGGGGTGTAAAATGCGGGCGGAAGCAATAGGTAGCAAGGTGAAAAGTAAAAGTGGCAGGCAGACAAATCCAGGGCAAAAATCAAAAAGGGCCACTTTTCAACATAATTTTATAAGGGGTAAGAGCATTGTAAAAACAAGCCTGAAGACTTTGTGTCTCAATGCAAGGAGCATTCGTAATAAGGTGGATGAGTTGAACGTGCAGATAGCAATTAATGATTATGATATCGTTGGGATCACGGAGACATGGCTCCAGGGTGACCAAGGCTGGGAGCTGAACATCCAGGGATATTCAATATTCAGGAGGGATAGAGAGAAAGGAAAAGGAGGTGGGGTAGCGTTGCTGGTTAGAGAGGAGATTAACGCAGTGGAAAGGAAGGACATTAGCTTGGAGGATGTGGAATCGGTATGGGTAGAGCTGCGAAACACTAAGGGGCAGAAAACGCTGGTGGGTGTTGTGTACAGGCCACCTAGCAGTAGTAGTGAAGTTGGGGATGGCATCAAACAGGAAATTAGAAATGCGTGCAACAAAGGCAAAACAGTTATAATGGGTGACTTCAATCTACATATAGATTGGGTGAATCAAATTGGCAGGGGTGCTGAGGAAGAGGATTTCTTGGAATGTATGCGGGATAGTTATCTAAACCAACATGTAGAGGAACCAACGAGAGAGCAGGCTATTCTAGACTGGGTATTGAGTAATGAGGAAGGGTTAGTTAGCAGTCTTGTTGTGCGTGCCCCCTTGGGCAAGAGTGACCATAATATGGTTGAGTTCTTCATTAGGATGGAGAGTGACATTGTTAATTCAGAAACAACGGTTCTGAACTTAAAGAAAGGTAACTTTGAGGGTATGAGACGTGAATTGGCCAAGATTGACTGGCAATTAGTTCTAAAAGGGTTGACGGTGGATATGCAATGGAAGGCATTTAAAGACTGCATGGATGAACTACAAAAATTGTTCACCCCAGTTTGGCAAAAGAATAAATCAGGGAAGGTGGTGCATCCGTGGATAACAAGGGAAATCAGGGATAGTATCAAAGCAAAAGATGATGCGTACAAATTAGACAGAAAAAGCAGCATACCAGAGGACTGGGAGAAATTCAAAGACCAGCAGAGGACAAAGGGCTTAATTAGGAAAGGGAAAATAGATTATGAAAGAAAACTGGCAGGGAACATGAAAACTGACTGCAAACGTTTTTATAGATATGTGAAGAGAAAGAGATTAGTTAAAACAAATGTAGGTCCCTTGCATTCAGAAACAGGTGAATTGATCATGGGGAACAAGGATATGGCAGACCAATTGAATAACTACTTTGGTTCCGTCTTCACTAAGGAAGACATAAATAATCTGCCGGAAATAGCAGGGGGCCGCGGGTCAAAGGAGATGGAGGAACTGAGTGAAATCCAGGTTAGTCGGGAAGTGGTGTTGGGTAAATTGAATGGATTAAAGGCCGATAAATCACCAGGGCCAGATAGGCTGCATCCCAGAGTACTTATGGAAGTAGCTCCAGAAATAGTGGAAGCATTTGTGATAATTTTTCAAAACTCTTTAAATTCTGGAGTAGTTCCTGAGGATTGGAGGGTAGCAAACGTAACCCCACTTTTTAAAAAGGGAGGGAGAGAGAAAACGGGGAATTACAGACCAGTTAGTCTAACATCGGTAGTGGGGAAACTGCTAGAGTCAGTTATTAAAGATGGGATAGCAGCACATTTGGAAAGTGGTGAAATCATTGGACAAAGTCAGCATGGATTTACGAAAGGTAAATCGTGTCTGACGAATCTTATAGAATTTTTCGAGGATGTAACTAGTAGAGTGGATAGGGGAGAACCAGTGGATGTGTTGTATCTGGACTTTCAGAAGGCTTTCGACAAGGTACCACATAAGAGATTAGTATACAAACTTAAAGCACACGGTATTGGGGGTTCAGTATTGATGTGGATAGAGAACTGGCTGGCAAACAGGAAACAAAGAGTAGGAGTAAACGGGTCCTTTTCACAATGGCAGGCAGTGACTAGTGGGGTACCGCAAGGCTCAGTGCTGGGACCCCAGCTATTTACAATTTATATTAATGACCTGGATGAGGGAATTGAAGGCAACATCTCCAAGTTTGCGGATGACACTAAGCTGGGGGGCAGTGTTAGCTGTGAGGAGGAAGCTAGGAGACTGCAAGGTGACTTGGATAGGCTGGGTGAGTGGGCAAATGTTTGGCAGATGCAGTATAATGTGGATAAATGTGAGGTTATCCACTTTGGTGGCAAAAACAGGAAAGCAGACTATTATCTAAATGGTGGCCGATTAGGAAAAGGGGAGATGCAACGAGACTTGGGTGTCATGGTACCCCAGTCATTGAAAGTAGGCATGCAGGTGCAGCAGGCAGTGAAGAAAGCGAATGGTATGTTAGCTTTCATAGCAAAAGGATTTGAGTATAGGAGCAGGGAGGTTCTACTGCAGTTGTACAGGGTCTTGGTGAGACCACACCTGGAGTATTGTGTACAGTTTTGGTCTCCAAATCTGAGGAAGGACATTATAGCCATAGAGGGAGTGCAGAGAAGGTTCACCAGACTGATTACTGGGATGTCAGGACTTTCATATGAAGAAAGACTGGATAGACTTGGCTTATACTCGCTAGAATTTAGGAGATTGAGAGGGGATCTTATAGAAACGTACAAAATTCTTATGGGGTTGGACAGGCTAGATGCAGGAAGATTGTTCCCGATGTTGGGGAAGTCCAGGACAAGGGGTCACAGCTTAAGGATAAGGGGGAAATCCTTTAAGACCGAGATGAGGAAAAACTTTTTCACACAGAGAGTGGTGAATCTCTGGAACTCTCTGCCACAGAGGGTAGTTGAGGCCAGTTCATTGGCTATATTTAAGAGGGAGTTAGATGTGGCCCTTGTGGCTAAAGGGATCAGGGGGTATGGAGAGAAGGCAGGTACGGGATACTGAGTTGGATGATCAGCCATGATCATATTGAATGGCGGTGCAGGCTCGAAGGGCCGAATGGCCTACTCCTGCACCTATTTTCTATGTATCTATGTATGTTTTTACTGTAATAAGAAACAGTTGTGAAAGGTTGTTTTGCATACTGTGTGGCCGTGTATAGGGAGGTTTCACGGCAGTCGGGTCACGACCCATGACCCGTACTGTTGCTACGCTACGCCAACTGGAGTACACACGATGAACAGCAGGTAAGCACTTACCATTGTTTCCAGCGTAGCGGGCCTGTTAAAACCCTCCGAAATTGTCATTTTTTGTGCTGTAAATAATTATGGAAATTGGGATAAGCGTGAGAGACATTTAGCCAACTTCAGAATTCCAAAGGTGAGGAGAAATGACGGTAGATAGAAGCGAGAGCTGAAGGGACAACAACAGCAAAGTGCTTGGCGAACATTGGCCGTTTGCTCACTGCATTTCATCAACTAAGGCATTATTTGTGTTTTTTCTTGATTTCTTTGGCATCGAAAAAGTTTCAGAAGTGATAAATCTGGCTGTAACATTTTTACATACAAAAAGAAAACGCCTCTGAAGCAAAATTTACAGCCAGATTTATCACTTCTGAGACTTTTTAGATACCAAAGGAATCAAGAAAAACCACAAATAATGCCTTACGGTTGATGAAATGCAGTGAGCAAACGCGATAATTCCCAATATTTTCAATTCCGATATCTGCACGGCCAGTGTTGCCAAGCACTTTAGCTGTTGTTGTCCCTTCAGCTCTCGCTTCTCTTTACCTTCATTTCGCTTCACTTTTAGAATTCTGAAGTTGGGTACATGTCTCTCACGCTTACCCCGACTTCCACATTTTTTTACAGCGCAAAAATTCAACATTTTGGCGGTTTTTAACAGGTAGGAAAGTACGCGTTTCTTGCATTAATAACATATACCGGAAGTTACGGATGTCCTCCAGATGGATTGAGCGGCTCCGTGCATTAAGCCCTTTGACCCAGTGACCTTACGTGCAATTCAATCCAATTTATGATTCCAGCTACCAAGACAGATGTGTACAGCAATTCATTCTTCCCCCGCACAATAAAGCATGGAATAATCTCCACCCTACTATAGTTACCCAACCAGATGCAACTAAATTTAAGGTAGCTCTTTCTTCCCAAAAACCCTTTCTGACTTAAGTCCTCCCTCCACCACCTCCAGTTTAAATTCCATTTGGAATATTTTGGAGGACCAAGAAACCAAGAACCAAGAACCCCCCTATAGTGGAATTCATAAGCATCAGTATGAGAAGCATACTATTTCTTCATGTGTTAGTGACTTGGACCTGGATATACTGGACACCATTTGTAAAGTTGCAGATGACACAAAGGAAGGTGTGAGAAGATCTTCCAATAATGTCAATATATACATAAGTGAACTTGCTTTTTGTGAAAGGTTTTAGAATTAGGGGGCATAAAACTGACGGTGACTCGCAAAGTCGGTGTCGAAAGTCTGGAATAGAAACGAGGATGTGAGAAAATAAGCTGAAAAGCTCACAAAGGCATCTTCGACTTAACGTCAATTCTGTTTCTGGTTCAATGTTGACCGTTGAGCGTTTCCAGCAGTTTCTGTTTTTATTTATAATTATAAAAGCGAGAGCAGCTTTCAATGCAGTGTTGGGGCGAAAGCTGGAAACGGATCAGAAATAAACCATTTGCAGGCATGCGAGGAAATGATCGGCGAATACAACGAAGCTATTCTTATCGTACCGACTCGACGAGATAAATGAGTTGGTCCGTATTGGAACCAATCTTTGGTTGCGACTTTTCTGCTGCTTGAGCATGTGATCGATTCCATTTCGCCTTGATATTGCAACTCGAGTGCTGACCGTGCTGATCACGTGGTACGGAAGAGGGGGGTGCAGCTGGTCACAGCAAAGATCCTATAGCAAGGATCTTTGGGTCACAGTCCGCTCAATGATCTTTGGTCCGAAGGGTTGCAGGGATTCGGCCGCCGTGAATCGGTGGGTGCCGGAAGCCTTGACGGTGATTTTATAAAGAGGAGAATGGAGATCCCCAGGCTGCACGTCTTTGCACTGCTGGTGTGTGTTTATGTGGCCGATAACTGGCACCGACATTCAGCTGCCGCGCTCAACCAGCTACCTTCAGCTGCCGCGTTCAACCAGCTACCTTCAGCTGCCGCACTCAACCAGCGACCCATAATTGGTAAGGGAGGCGAGTTTTGTTCTTCAAAATGGGGCATTACTTGTTGTAGAAATAATGGTCGTGGAGTTTAGCTGTAATTTCCGAGTTCCTTCACTATACCCCGCTGCAACACTGGTCTAGCTGACAGCGCTACTGCTGACACGGCTTTCTATCAGAGTAGGACACGGTGTTGGAGTAACAGCGGGCCAGGCAGCGACTCTGCAGAACACGGGTAGGCGACGTTTCGGATCGAGACCCCACCGACCTTTCTGCCAGAGTTTACAAACGATGACTTCTTGCTATTGAGGGAGTGCAGCGTAGGTTTACAAGGAATTCCCGAGATGGCGGGACTGTCATATGCTGAGAGAATGGAGCGGTAGGGCTTGTACACTCTGGAGTTTAGAAGGATATGAAACATACGATTGTTAAAGGTTTGGATACGCTAGAGGCGGGAAACATGTTCCCGATGTTGGGTGGGCGAGAACCAGGGGCCACAGTTTAAGAATTCTCTGCCTCAGAGGGCAGTGGAGGCCGGTTCTCTGGATACTTTCAAGAGAGAGTTAGATAGGGCTCTTAAAGAAAGCGGAGTCAGGGAATATGGGGAGAAGGCAGGAACGGTACTGATTGGGGATGATCAGCCATGATCACATTAAATGGCGGTGCTGGCTTGAAGGGCTGAATGGCGTCTATTGGGCACCTATTGAAACTTGAGCGAATAACCAAACCGAGGGAATATCTACACTCAAGACTCCTTAGGAACTAGTATGTTTGAATAAGGTCACTCCTCATTCCTCTAATCTCCAAAGAGTGCAGACCAAAACTGTTCAGCCTCTCCTGACAGGACAGCTCTCATCCCTGGAATTAACCTGGTGAATCTCCTTTGGACTACTTCTAATAATACTGTATCATATTGTATTTGATCGTCTCCCACCTCTGTTTTGAGAGGTGGGGGATGATTCCCCCCCCCCCCCATTTTTTGTAATCCGGATTTTAAAACCCAGTGAAATCTCTGCTTTCCGCGAGCTAGTGGGGGTGGGGCTGCTGATCGAGGGAGGGCGCCGATTGGACGAGAGAGATGTCGGTCAGCAGGCAATGGGGGCGGGACATGAAGAGTCAGTGCGATGATTGGAGGAGGGAGGTGTTGGTCAGAGGCGGATGTAGGGGGGTTGGAGGAGGGAGACGTGCCCAGGTCATAGGGTCACAACGGCAGCCCTGGACACAGATCTGTGCCTCATCCGCAGCCAGGATCGATCCCGGGTCTCCGGCGCTGCAATCGATGCCGAACCGTCACTGGACCATCCCCGTCTCCACCCGAGTGCCCCCCCCCCCCACGCCCGGGGGTGGCCAGAGACGTCGGGAGTCAGACGGGAGCGGTGCCCACAGGCCCACAGGCAGCGCAGAGAAGCAGCGCTAAACCCAGCTCAACTCTGCCTGTCCCGCCGGGTTAACCTAAAGCCCTGCCTGGACTTACAGCCAGTGCGGAGAAGCAGCGCTAGCTCCACGGCTCCGGACTGGTATTCTGTCACTCCAGGCAGGGCTGTAGGTTAACCCGGCGAGACAGGCAGAGTTGAGCTGCATTTAGCGCTGGATTGTAATTACCGTTCACAGGGCCCAAGGCAGAAGCCTTTGAAGCCTTGCGTGTGTGTGTGAGACTGTGCGCATGAGCGCGCGGCCGCCAAGAGATTCTGTCCTCCCCCGTCCTTCAGTCCCCTCCATATTTTGATAGCGATTTCCGTCACTGTCAAGTGAAGCAAAACTGGCTGCAGTATTCCAGGTGGGGCCTCGGCAACTGTACAACTGTATCAAAAGCTCCTTATTCTTGAAGCAATTCCATTGCTTTCTTAACTACTTGGTCCTACCTGCTAACTTTTTATTATTCATCCACCAGACCACCTAGGTTCCTCTGATCTTCACTAATTTGCAATCTCTTTCCAATTAGAAAGTACTCTTTAATTCCTTTTACCAAAGTGCATGACCTTGCACTTCCCACATTAGACTTCATTTGCCAGGTTTTTGCCAAGTCTCTCAATCTATGTACATCCTGTTGCAGAATCACAATGACCTCATCAACAATATGCCCTTCCAACTATTTTCATATCATTGGCAAAGATGGAAACCTTGCACTTTGTTCCCTCCTCCAGATCATTATTGTAAATAATGGAGGGCCAAGAACTGATCTCAGGGGTACTCCACTGGCCACATTGCTTTGAACTGAAAAATACCTATTTATTCCAACTCTTTGTTCGCCATGTGACAGCCAGTTTTTACTTCGTGCTAACACATTCCCCCCAATACCATAGGCTCTTAATTTACACTCAGGCTTCTTATGTGGCACATTGTCATTTGCCTTTTGGGTATCTCTAAACTAAACAAAATCGAAATGCACAACATTTATAGGTTCCTTTTGATTGTCTGTCCCGGATACATTTTCAAAGAATGTAAGCAATTTTGACAAACGCGATTTACCTTTCATCACGTCGTGTTTGCTAGATTAGATTATATTCTGCTTTCCTAACTAATTTGTTATTTTATCTTTGAATTACTGAATCTAGTACCTTGCCAACATTAGATGTTAAACTATTTGGCCTACAGTCCCTTGCCTTCTGTCTAGCTTACATTGTGCACAAAGAACTCGCATTGGCTGGTTTACCAATCTTCTGATACCCTCTCATAATTCTGTGAGTTTTGAAAAAATTCGACTAATATGTCCACCTTCTCTGATACCACTTCCTTTAACATTCTTCGGTGCAGGCTACTGGGTCCTGGTGATATTTCCACTTTGAACCTGTGAATCTTACTATTATTTTATCCGTAGTGATTGGGAATTTTATGTTCGATCTCTGTTATTAGAAATGAGCTCATCTGTTATCCTGGGGATATATATCAATGGTGAATTTTTATGCAAAAAAAAAGAGTTCGTTTATCAGCCTTTTCTTTCTTCCCATTAGTTTCATGATGCTCTTGTTCTCTTAAAGGCCAACACCAACCTTAACCACCTTCTTTCTATTTATATACCGACAGAAACAATTAACTGTTTGTTTTGATATTACATGCAAATTACTCCCAAAATACATTTTGACCACAACATTTCCTACTAATTCTTCCTCTTTGCTCATGACCAAAATTGTTTAGTTTAGTTTCGTTTAGAGATACAGGCCCTTCGGCCCACTAAGACGGCGCTGACTGGTGATCCCCGTACACCAACACTATCCTACACTCACTCGGGACAATTTACAATTATACCAAGCCAATTAGTCTACAAATCTGTACATCTTTGGAGTGTGAGAGGAAACTGGAGATCCCGGAGGAAACCCACACAGATCATGTGGAGAACGTAGAAACTCCGTACAGATAAGCATCCGGATTGAACCCGGGTCTCTGGCGCTGTAAGGCAGCAACTTACTGCTGCGCACCGTGCCGTTCCTGCGTAGCTTACACAACATACTGTTCTAAGAAGCAATCACTGTCCCTAAATTCTTCTTCTATGATACCTTTGCCAGCATTTCGGACATTAATAAACTTGGATTTTTTTTTACACAATAGTCCTCTAGTTTCATGGTTGCTATTACCAGAACAAGCTCCTTTATTTTTGATTTACAGGTAGCTCTATTGTGATGTGCATTTCCATCACACGAAGAAACAAGGAACTGCAGATGCTGGTTTGCAACAAAGAAAGTGCTGGAGTAACTCGGTGCAGAGCCAGGCAGCATCTATAGAGAACATGGTAGGTGATGTTTCAGACAAGAATCAGTCTGAAGAAGGGTCCAGACCCAAAATGTCACCTATTTCTCCAGAGATGTTGCCTGGCCTTCTGAGTTACTCTGGCAATTGAGTCTTTTTTCCATAACATTAATTGGATATAACACGAGAGATGAAGAAGGGAACTCTATCCGTTACACTAGCCACATTGGTTATAAAACAATTTCGCTCAGGAACTAGGGAACCACTTAAAAGCTGCTCTGGAAAATTCCAAGCTGTTTTTAAAAAGAAGCTGTCACTGTTTTCATGTAACATCCCTACAGTAATCGGATACTGTTTTATCTTAAGAATGCAGCTGCTGCTTGAACTGTGTTTGTGTATTAAAATTGACAAGCAATTGCTTCTACTAACATATGCAACAATTCTCTTAAACAACATACAATCTTTGGTATATTTAGCTTGCAGTAATAAAAATAAATATTTTCTATTGAAAATACCTTTTTTTTTAAATCCTGCAGGAATAATAACTTTGGTATTGTGAGTTTGAAACACTTGAGCTCCAAACTCCCTTTCCCCATTGACACAATTGTCTTTATGACTCAATTTTCTATAACGTGAGTTTTTTTAGGAAGGCAACTATCATGTTATAGCAGAACTACTAATATTTGATTGACTATTTTAAATTCATCAACTGTCATTTTTACCATTGGATTCTTCGTCCAACCACTGAAAGTAACTCCAATAACTTAAACCCCAGTTATTCAGTAAATCACTGTACTTCCACAGTAGGTTTCCCTTTTGAGGAAAGTACAGTGCAGACAATATTTATACAGTAATATTAAATGTGGATTGTATTACAGAAGGATTCCTGAAACTGGATGAAAGTAGGAACTAACGTTGAATTATCATACAAGGTGTCCACTCTTTCCCTTGTGTTCAGCTGTGATTGTCTTTGAAGACTGAATGATTTGTCATTAACTCAATAGAACTACTGGAAGTGAATTGGTTAAATTTTGAAAATGTTGCCATGTACAGTTGGTCCAGAATTTCATATTTAACTGGTATTGACATGAAATCTTAACCTTTCTCCAAAGATGCTGTCTATTCTGCTTTGAGTTTTAATTTTTTTGGCTTTAAAATTTCTACCATGTGCAATATTTTGCTTTTAGCATTCCTGATGCATTATTAGTTTTTTTTATTGATACTTGTATTTTTCCTTTGTTTTAGGTGTTCTGGCTCAGGAAGCATTTGGGACTTTTGCAAAATTTGGCTCTAGCTATATTGTTGCATCGTATGTTAAATACCTAGAATCTGCTGGAGCAAGAGTTGTACCCATAAGGTTGGGATGGACTGCCCTTTACATTTATTTTTCCCCGTGTGGGCTTTGTTTATTACAAAGGAGGAACTACTGTATTGTGGATCTATCAAAACAGAATTCCCCATGTTTAAATTAGTATCCAACTTTAAATATTTGTAGAACTTGTTTATGTTTAAGATGTTTTTCTAAGATAACATCATCCACATTGCATTCTCATTGTTTTATTTTACTGACTATGTTCTTTAAATCCAGTTTGCATTCAACATGCCTATATCACCTTTCTGGCATTAACTTTATACTTTGTGGCCTCAACCATTTGTCATATTTCATATTCATTTAAACAAATTAACCAAAATGCCAAAACACCAACATGTAAGTCTCATAGTTGCAACATTAAACATGAATTCTTCAAATTCTTTCTTCCACTGTTCCTCCTACTTATCCAGCAGTTGATTATTGACTAATGGACAGGAAAGGTTTAGAAGTTATAAACATTTGGAGGGATATGGGACATCACAGGTAAGTGGAACTAGGGCATCATAGTAGTTGGGCTGAAGGGACATTTACTGTACTGTATCACTGACACTTTGACAATAATACTCATGCAAAAAGAATTGTGCAATTTAATTTGTTTTTCTCTATGTTTGATCCTGCACATCATTCATTAGCTTTACTGTATGTTGAAGTACAATTCCAGATTTATCTTTTCTGTGTCATGTATTATCTTTTGCAGATCAATGAATCTGGTTGTTTCTGGAGACAAAAACACTTTATATTTCAGTTCTTTAATCCCAGAGAGTGCTGCCATCTAGAGGTTTAACATGCTTAAGTATTCATAATCTATTCATAAGAGTAAGCTTCCCATGAGTAAGCAAAATGTTTAAAAATATTAAAAGTAACAAAATTAATTGGAATTGCAATAAACTGTTAAGAAATTGGTAAAAAAATATCAAGATAAAACAATAAGTATATTTAAAAAATCAAAACATTATTTCTTTCCCTTAATCTCCAGACAAGAAACCCCCTTTCAATTGATAGGTTTGTCACTTTCACCGTGAATGCATATATCACTTAAGCAACATCACAAATGAGTTAATAGACTTGGTATCTTTCTTACTCTATTTGTTGATCTTGTGTGGTGGAAAAGTCAAGACAAGAAGGCAAGAACAACTTGAATTTTTCAGGCCCAGCAGATTTAACGTATGGGGCGTAAAGGAATGGATACGGGGAATCTTGCTCATTGAGAACATGGTCACCAACTCTTGCTTCTTGAAGGCCAATGCCTTTCACAAATCAAGCTAATGAAACTGTTTTGGATAGGCAAATAGATTACATGGGAATGGGGGATAATAATCATGAGCCGGCGGATCAGACTTGCATCTTGGCATCATGTTTGGCACAAACATTGTGGCCTGAAGGGCCCCTCCCTGAGCTGTACTGTTCAGTTATTTAAGTGTATTTTTTAATCTAATTAAAACTATGACATTTATTTATTTAAACACAGCGATTGTGTTCATTCAATTGTAGTGGTGATGAACTCTATACCAAATAACCAGTATACTCAGTTTCAGTTGTGTTTATTTTGTGTATTTAGTTGAGTCTGCCACACCTCTGATCTAAATTAAGATTTTTGCTTACTACTATGAAGCTATTTAGCTGCAGGCAACATTTTCAAATAAAATAAAGTTAGTCTAATGTTGATATTTCTCTTCCCCATAGCACTAATCTGAGTGAAGCTGAATACCGAAAACTCTTTTATTCTCTAAATGGGTGAGTACTTTATTAAATGATAATGGATTTGCATTTATGGATTACTTAAAAAAAGTGTGGTGAAAAGTTTAGCTTTTGTTATGTCCTGTGGGCAACCTGCTATGATTTAATTTTGTTTTGAAAAATAATGAAAAAAGCATATGGTAAGATTTAATAAATATTTTGCTGTAAGCTAGAGTAATAAACGAGTGTTACATAAAGTGCCCTGCTCATTTCACAGAAAACGTTCAACAATAGTTATTGAGAAGTTTAGTGAATTAGTTTTCATGGCTTTGACCATGTAAGGATCAGAGAATGTTCAGCTGTTATTGTAGTACATGACCAGGAGTATGATAACAGCTGATATTACTTGAGTAAACGGTTTCAAAACAAATCCTGAGCTACTGCAATTGGCTTTAAAAGTATAAAGCAATGATTTCAATTGAGCAATTAAGCAATGTCATTTATTTGATGTATCTGTTGTACTTATAACCAATATACCTGCAACCACATTGACATTGTAGTCATGGCAAGACTTAAGTTAGTTTAAAATTAAAGGTAGGATAAAAGTACAGTGGTAAATCTTATGCTGAGAGTCTGGAACATGTATGTATCAGGATATCATACTTTATTTCTAACTAAATAAAGTATGTGATGTGTACAACAATCTCTCCCCCTTCCCCTTAAGACTTTTCTGTGACCACGATATAACAGATTTTAGTTTTAGAGATATAGTGTGGAAACAGGCCCATCGTCCATGCTGACCAATAATCACCCATACAATGGTAGGTACAATGGTTACCGGTGGTTGAAATATCCTTGGATTCGTATGTCCATATTTTGATGGGTGAAATTTGGGTTGCATTTTTGTAGGAGCTGTTCAGCCTCTGCGATGGGGTGGTGAGGAGGATACTGGAAATGATTTTCTCCATGGTAGGCACCAGGCAGACTCTGGATAGTTATCTCAACTGGATTTATCATTTTTCTTCACGATTGTCATGAAGAATCTCTCTGAGATTCCTTGCCACACTTTACTTATTCTGGGTGAGGGTGATGAGATCAAGAATTTACATCAGTATTATTTCTCTGGCATTTTGTCGTAGTTCAGCAGGAAACTTTGCCTGCTGCAGAGATGTTGTTTTCCAGCTGTTGCATGGCAACTTCATCCTCTTGCTGGCCTGGGGCAGCAGCAGAATTGTGCTGTCCAGCTTTTAGTTTACTTTAGAGATACAGGCTTGTTGACAGGATCGCACCTGGGTCTCTGGCACTGTAAGGCACAACTCTACCGCTGCGCAACTGTGTCGCCCCCAACATGCTGCGGAATGAAGCCAAGAAACTTGTATCACAGCAGATTCTTGATTGAGGAAGACCTTCAGTGCTCCTTTCGGGGAGCTCTAGGTGCCTATCAGCGATAAGCTCTCCTTTGTTCTTGGCTCACTCTGGTTTTGGTAATTTGGACCTAGTTGGTTTGATAGCACCAAAGAACTCTCAGAGGTCATGATGGTTGGCTAATTGCTCGATCTCCTGCTCTAATCCACAGCACACATGTTGTTTCTTGAACGTTATCCTTTGGTTACCTGTGGATTTCATGCTTCATTATTAAACTAATATGGGCAAGTGCATGCTCTCAAAAAAAGGTATTGAGGAAATACTGGGTATAATGGACAGATGCTTGCAGGTTATTATTGTGGATACGTCTGCTGTGTTCCACTGTGCCATTGGATGCTTAATTCAAAGAGGTTTTGAAGAAGTCACCAAAAAGGTGGAGGGCAAAGCCAAAGACGTTGTTTACATGGACATTACATTACAGCAACGCAGTTGATAAGGGTCCACATGGTAAGCTGCTCTGGAAGGTTAGATCGCATGGAATCCAGGTAGCTGACTAAGGGATTGAAGCAAGGCCCATTGCCGTTTATGGTTTATATCAATTATTTGGATGAGAAGGTACAAGGCATGGTTAATAAGCTTGCAGATGAGGCTGAAGTAGATAGTGAAGATGATTATCAGAAATACAGCAGGATCTTCGTGATCAGCTCAGGAATGGTTAATGGAATTTTATGCAGATAAGTGCGAGGTGTTGCATTTTCGTAAGTCAAACCAAGGCAGGACCTTCACAGAAAATGGTAGGTCACCGGAAGTGTTTTAGAGCAGAGGAATCTAGGGGTGCAGTACATAATTCCCTGAGAGATTGTCATAGGTAGATAGCTTGGTCAAGAAGGCTTTGGTACACTGGCCTTCATCTATCAGGGTATTGAGTATAGAAGTTATGATATTATGTTATGTTTATACAAGATGTTGGTGAGGTCATGTTTGGAGTATTGTGCTCTGTTTTAGTTACCCTAACATAGGAAGGAGGTTTTAAGCTAGAAAGAGTGCAGAGAAGATTTACGAAGATGTTGCCAAGACTTGACAACCTGAGCTACAGGGAGAGGTCAGACAGGCTAGGACTTTATTCCTTGCAGCACAGGAGGCTTAGTGTTGATTATATATAGGTGTATACAATCATGAGGGTGATAGATAGGGTGAATGCATGAGTTGGGGAAATCAAGACCCAGACAACATATGTTTAAGGTGAGAGGGGAACCTTTTTCATAGAAACATAGAAAATAGGTGCAGGAGGAGGCCATTCGGCCCTTCGAGCCAGCACCGCCATTCATTGCGATCATGGCTGATCGTCCCCTATCAATAACCCGTGCCTGCCTTCTCCCCATATCCCTTGGATTCCACTAGCCCCTAGAGGTCTATCTAACTCTCTCTTAAATCCATCCAGTGATTTGCCCTCCACTGCCCTCTGTGGCAGGGAATTCCATAAATTCACAACTCTCTGGGAGAAAAAGTTTTTTCTCACCTAAGTCTTAAATGGCCTCCCCTTTATTCTGTGACTGTGCCCCCTGGTTCTGGACTCGCCCAACATTGGGAACATTTTTCCTGTATCTAGCTTGTCCAGTCCTTTTATAATTTTGTATGTTTCTATAAGATCCCCCTCATCCTTCTAAACTCCAGTGAATACAAGCCAGGTCTTTCCAATCTTTCCTCGTATGACAGTCCCACCATCCCAGGGATCAATCTCGTGAACCTACGCTGCACTGCCTCAATCACAAGGATGTTCTTCCTCAAATTAGGACACCAAAACTGTACACAATACTCCAGATGTGGTCTCACCAGAGTCCTATACAACTGCAGAAGAACCTCTCTACTCCTATACTGAAATCCTCTTGTTATGAAGGCCAACATTCCATTAGCTTTCTTCACTGCCTGCTGTACCTGCACGCCAACTTTCAGTGACCGGTGTACAAGGACACCCAGGTCTCGCTGTACCTCCCCCTTACCTAACCCCATTGAGATAATAATCTGCCCCCTTGTTTTTGCCGCCAAAGTGGATAACCTCACATTTATCTATATTATACTGCATCTGCCACGCATCTGCCCACTCACTCAACCTGTCCAGGTCACCCTGCAACCTCCTAACATCCTCTTCACAGTTCACACTGCCACCCAGCTTTGTGTCATCCGCAAACTTGCTAGTGTTGCTCCTAATTCCCTCTTCCAAATCATTAATATATATAATAAACAGTTGCGGCCCCAACACCGAGCCTTGCGGCACTCCACTCGCCACCGCCTGCCATTCTGAAAAGGACCCGTTCACTCCTACTCTTTGGTCTGCCAACCAATTTTCTATCCATGTCAACACCCTACCCCCAATACCATGTGCTCTAATTTTAGTCACCAGTCTCCCGTGCGGGACCTTATCAAAGGCTTTCTGAAAGTCTAGATACACTACATCCACTGGCACCCCTTCATCCATTTTACTTGTCACATCCTCAAAAAATTCCAGAAGATTAGTCAAGCATGATTTCCGTTTCATAAATCCATGTTGACTTGGACTAATCCTTTTACTGCTATCCAAATGCCCCATTATTACCTCTTTAATAATTGACTCCAGCATCTTTCCCACCACCGAAGTCAGGCTAACTGGTCTGTAATTCCCCGTTTTCTCTCTCGCTCCTTTCTTGAAAAGTGGGGTAACATTAGCTATCCTCCAATCCACAGGGACTGATCCTGAATCTATTGAACATTGGAAAATGATCATCAATGCGTCCACTATTTCTAGAGCCACCTCCCTGAGGACCCTGGGATGCAGACCATCAGGTCCAGGGGATTTATCATCCTTCAGTCCCATTAGCCTACCCAATACTATTTCTCGCCTAATGAACATTTCTTTCAGTTCCTCTACCCCCTTAGATCCTCTGTCCTCCAGTACATCTGGGAGATTGTTTGTGTCTTCCTTAGTGAAGACAGATCCAAAGTACCTATTCAACTCTTCTGCCATTTCCTTGCCCATAATAATTTCACCCATGTCTGCCTTCAAGGGACCCATATTTGACTTTGCTATTCTTTTTCCCTTAACATATCTAAAGAAGCTTTTACTGTCCTTCTTTATATTCCTGGCCAGCTTCCCTTCATACTTCATCTTTTTAGCCCGTATTGCCCGTTTTGTTTCCTTCTGTTCTATGAAAGTTTCCCAATCCTCTGGCTTCCGGCTACTCTTTGCTGTGTTATACATCTTTTCTTTTAGTTTTATTCTATCCCTAACTTCTCTTGTCAGCCACGGTTGCCTCCTACGCCCCTTAGAATCTTTCTTCCTTTTTGGAATGAAATGAACCTGCGTCTTCTGGATTATGCCCAGAAATTCCTGCCATTGCTGTTCCACCGTCATTCCTGCTAGTATCCCTTTCCAGTCTACCTTGGCCAGCTCTCCTCTCATGCCTTCATAGTCCCCTTTGTTCAACTGCATCACTGCCACTTCCGATTTAACGTTCTCCTTCTCAAATTGCAGATTAAAACTAATCATATTATGATCACTACCTCCAAGCGGTTCCTTTACCTCGAGTTCTCTTATCATATCTGGTTCATTGGACAACACTAAATCCAGAATTGCCTTTTCTCTGGTCGGCTCCATTACAAGCTGCTCTAAGAATCCATCTCGGAGGCATTCTACAAACTCTCTTTCTTGGGGTCCTGAACCAACCTAATTTTCCCAGTCTACCTGCATATTGAAATCCCCCATCACCACAGTGGCATTACCTTTGTTACATGCCAGTTTTAACTCCTGCTGCAACTTACACCCTACATCCCGGCTACTATTTGGGGGTCTGTAAATAACACCAATTAGTGTCTTCTTGCCTTTCTAATTCCTCAACTCAATCCACAGTGACTCTACCTCGTCAGTCCCTATGTCTTCCCTCGCAAGGGACTGAATTCCATCCCTCACCAGCAGAGATACCCCCTCTCCTCTGCCCACCTGCCTGTCCTTTCTATAGGATGTATAATCCTGAATATTAAGTTCCCAGGCCCGATCCTCCTGCAACCACGTCTCAGTAATCCCCACGATGTCATATCTACCAACCTGTAACAGCCTCAAGCTCATCTACTTTACTTCTTATACTTCGCGCATTCATATACAATACTTTTAATTCCTTACGCATCTCACCTTTCACATCGATCCCTATTACATTTGGCCGTACTCTCCTATCCCTTTGTGAGCTTCCTTTCCCGTTAATTCTGGGGTCATTAACCATCCCTTTACTCTCTTTTCCTTTAACTCCATCCTCGACTATCCCATTTGACACCCCACCCCCCTTATTCAGTTTAAAACCACCCGTGTAGCAGTGGCAAACCTGCCTGCCAGAATGCTGGTCCCCCACCTGTTCACACAGAGAGTGGTGGGTATATGTAATGAGCTGCCAGAGGACATAGTTGAGGCAGGTACTACAACAACAACATTTAAAAGACATTTGGACAGGTACATGGAGAGGATAGGTCTAGAGGATGTGGGCCAAATGTGAGTAGCTGGAACCAGCATATATGGGGCATATAATTGGTCATGGGCTGAAGGGACAGATTTTGTGTTGTATGACCATGGTAATGTTAGCACGTAATATATCGGTGGGCATCCTGTGATGAAAGAATAGCTTTGGGAATACCGCTGTTCATTTCAAATTATGCTTTAAAGTAGGTAAATAATGTCGAGTAGGTTGGTGAGGACAGTCAAATGGATTATTCCTTATTGGAGTTAACATCAGTTCAACATGTTTTTCCCCCAGTGTTCCTCAGCTGTTATGATACATATACTTCAAAAAGTTGCTGTAAATTAATAATATCACCTGCTGATTATTTTCAGAGTGCTTTTTCCAGGTGGTGCCATAAATCTCAAAACTTCACGATATTCCAAGATTGCATCTCTGTTTTATGATCTTGCCATACAGGTAATTGCATTTGTTTGTAAGAATACATATTTATTAAGTATGGAAGATCTATGTACATAAGAACTTCTTTTATGCATGGTTAAAATGGAGTAATTCAGGTACATTCATGTAAATGGAGTCATTATTTTTTTTTTCTAAAGTCTCTGTATAGGAGTTAAGATTACCAATGGAAGTGTGGCAACATGGATAGGAAGTTCATTGAAAAACCCAAATCTGTTACAGGCAGTTAGCAAAAATAAAACAAACTGCTGGAGGAACACTGGCTCCATCTGCAGAGGGAAATGACAGATTCTGCAAATTGAATTAATATATCATATATATCTAGTGTGTGTGTGTGTGTCTTTCTCTCTCTTCCCCCTCTCTCCCCCCTCTCTTTCTCCCCCTCTCTTTCTCCCCCCTCTCTCTCCCCTCTCCCTCTCTCTCTCTCCTCTCCCTCTCTCTCTCTCTCTCCCTCTCTCTCTCCCTCCCTCTCTCTCTCACCCTCTCTCTCTCCCCCTCCCTCTCTCTCTCCCCCTTCTTCTCCCACCCTCCCTCCCCTAAGCTCCCTTTCCCTCTCCCCTCCACCCCTTCCCTACTCCTTCCTTCCACCCTTCCCTCCCCTTCCCCCCCACCTCTCCCCCCTTCCCTTCCACCCCCTCTCTCCCTCTCTCTGCTCCCTTCTCTCTCCTCCCATCTCTCTCCCCCCTCCTTTCCCACCCTACCCCCTCCACCCCCTCTCCCTCTTGCCCTTCTTCTCTGCCCCTTTCTCTCTGTCTCTCCCCATTCTCTCTCTGCCTCACTCTCTACCCCCCCTCCCTCTCTAGACGCGCCAAGGGGGGTAGTTAGCTTGTGTGCGGGGGGGTAGTTAGTGTGTGTGATTCTGCATGCCGTCCCCCCACTCCCCCGCAACCACAGGTTGGGGGAACAGTCTGCACTTGGTCTAGTATATATACTTTTAAAACTCTGTGTGTGTGGGTGTATGTCATATTTTTGGCCTTTGATTCGTTACTCCGCCAAAACCACCAAAAACGCCGAGATTTTTACCATTTCGCTACCAATTTCACTTTTACATTCGCTCATCCACTCATTAAATTTAGTCATTTTTCAGTACACATTTTTAATCAAATCCTCCCCCCCCCCCCGACTCATTCATTTTTTCGTAACGGCTGCTCTCCTCCAAAAACGCCAACATTTTTCCCATTTCGCTAGCGATTTTACTTCCTCCACTCCCCCCCCCCCCCCCCCCCCGGCCCGGCTCTGTCATGCTGGCCGAAGCCAAAGATCGCCTGCTCCCCCCGCTGCTTTTCGCCATCCTCGCTGGCTTGCACAGTCAGAAAATCCCGCGCGTCAACGGCCTGTTGGCCCGCAGGCGCATTGAGGGCGTACGCAGCGTCTCGACGGGCGTACGCAGCGTCTTGACATCGTATGCAGCGTCTTGACGTAGTACGCAGCGTCTTGACATCGTACGCAGCGTCTTGACGGCATACGCGTAGCGTGTAGCATTGCGCGATGACGTCAGGCCGCCCCCTCCCCTTGCAACCGCGCATTGCGGGAACAGACCCAATGGGTCTGCACTTGGTCTAGTATCTATTAAAACTGTGTGTGTATGTGTGTGCGTGTGTGCGTCTCATTTTGCATGTGAAACGTATCTCCTCGAAAAACAGATGCTGAAACGGGGAAATTTTTACATTTCGATTTGGTCATTTATTTCCCGAGATATTTACTAAAATTGATCACCAACCTGACATTTAAGAAAAATATTAAGGTTGCCCAGCTGCTGACCTCACAACGCCTGTGCACCCTGCCCAACTGCCTCCTGGCTCCACCCGGCCCTGCCCCCCCACCTGCTTCCTGGCCCCGTCCCCCCAGCCTGCCAGGTTGATTCCATTGTTTTTCATTGAATTGAATTGAATTATTTCTCACTTAACATCACTAATTCTTAACATTAACTTTTAATTTCAAAGAAAGTTAAAAAAAATAATTGCTGTTTTCATTGACAGCTTAAATCAGACTGTGTGTGTCTGACCTCACAATGCCTTTGCACCTGGCCCAACTGCCTCCTGGCCCCGCCCAACCCTGCCCTCTCACCTGCTTCCTGGCCCGGCCCCGGCCCCAGCCTGCCAGGTCACCTCCCCCTCCCTCTCCCACCCTCCCTCTCCACCCTCCCCTCTCCACCCTCCCTCTCCACCCTCCCTCTCCACCCTCCCTCTCACCCTCCCTCTCCACCCTCCCTCTCCACCCTCCCTCTCCACCCTCCCTCTCCACCCTCCCTCTCCACCTCCCTCTCCACCTCCCTCTCCACCCTCCCTCTCCACCCTCCCTCTCCACCCTCCCTCTCCACCCTCCCTCTCCACCCTCCCTCTCCACCCTCCCTCTCCACCCTCTCCACCCTCCCTCCCCTAACGCCTCTTCCCCTCCACTGCTCCCCTACCCCCTTCCTTCCACCCCATCCCCTCTCCCCCTTCCCCCTCCCCCTTCCCTTCCCCTCTCTCAGCCTCTCCCTCTCTCTCCCCCTCTCTCCTTCCCTCTCTCTCTCCTCCCCTCTCTCTCTCCTCCCATCTCTCTCACCCCTCCTCCCCCACCCTCCCCCCTCACCCACCCTTCCCTCCAACCCCCCTCTCCCTCTGTCTCTTGCCCTTCTGTCTCTGCCCCTTTCTCTCTGTCTCTCCCCATTCTCTCTCTGCCCTCACTCTCTACCCCCACCCTTCCCTCTCTAGACGCGCCAAGGGGATAGTTAGCGTGTGTGCAGGAGTGTAGTTGGAGTGTGTGACGCCGCATGCCGCCCCCCCCCCCCCCCGCAACCACATGTTGGGGGAACAGACCCAATGGGTCTGCACTTGGTCTAGTAATATATAAATCTTTGTGATTTTTTTTCAAAACTTAATTTGGGGTCATTTCTCTTGGTTTATGTTCATTTTTGTATCCAAATGTGATATTCAGATTTAAAGAGAAAAAAATTGTGAATATGGTGAACCATTAAATGCCCCCAGGTGAATTCAGAAGTTTAATGAATTAAGTACACAAAAAAGGGGGGGGGGGAGTTGTGGGGGTTGGTAGGAAATATCGATGTTTAAACGTGAGACCTTAAATTTGGATTAAGAGTGGAGAGATTAAATGGCCAGTCTAAAGAGGAGGAGGGGGGGGGGGGGGCTGGTAGGTGATAAGTGGACCAAGGAAGGGGAGGGATAATGGGTAGGAGGGTGTCTAGAGTTGGTAGACAGAGGCAGATGAGGATAAATAGAAGCAGGCACAAAATACAGGCTGATGGAACACAGATGGGGGAAATCTGTGGGAGAAATAGGTGGATGGAACCAAGAGGGAGAGGGAGGCGCAAAAGGGTGACGGAGACTGCATGGAGTTGGTACGGGAAAAAGAATAAAAATGGGAAGACCAGAGGAGAATTGCAAGGAGAGGAAAGAGGGAAATACATGGGGTAAGGATAAGCTGAAATTGGAAAATTTAGTGTTTATTCCATTGGGTTGAAGCCTACCCAGGTGGAATAGTATTCAAATTAACAACTTGTGTTAATGCAACATTGAGTTGCATTACTCTCTAGGAGTCCCTCTGCACAAAAATGAATTTGATCATCTAAAATTGATTCTATCTACTTTTTGATATTCTTCTATGGGCTCCCATCCTCTCCATATCACCCACGGCAGAAGCAGGCCCTTTGCCCTACTCAGTTCATGCTATCAAACGTCCAGATACAAAACCCTACATTAATCTCAGTTAATCTCCCTGAATTCCTATCAACTCTCCAATTCTATTACTCATCTGGTGCCCAATTAACGTACCAATTTTCAATTAAGTATTCATTCATTCATTCAATTTGCAAATCTTTGGAAGTGGGAGGAAACTAGAGTACCCGGAGCAAATTTACACAGTATCTGAGGAAATAGGGATGCTCCTTACAGATTACACAGGTCAGGATTGAACCTGGGTCACTGGAACTGTGAGGCAGCTGCTCTACTTTCTGCCATTAATTGCACACAGGGTGGATTTGAAATGCAATTTCAATAAATTCTAAATTGTTTATAACAAATGTGAAGAACATCAGTATCTAATCTAATCTAGTTCTTAAAGTGTTTGCTTTTTCCATTTTTTATTCTACCAAGGTTTTTTCAGCTATTAAGAGTTTATTAGGTCCCCTAGATAAACACAAAATGCTGGAGTTACTCAGCGGGACAGGCAACATCTCTGGAGAGAAGGAATGGGTAGCGTTTCGGGTTGAGACCCTTCTTCAGACCCTTCCTCATTTATCTTGTATCTCCAATTAGCTGCAATGTCCAGAGCAAAAAGCTCTATATGCCATTGAATTACACAATGTAATTTCAAAAGGGATATGACGTGTAAAAATGGGTGTGATATTGTTTACATTTCGGAAGGCAGTCAACAGAAAGAAAGCAGGAAGGGTGAATGTAACACTAACCAACCTAAATGTGGCTCCAACATCTTTGTTTGCTAATGTACATGCAGTGGAATAACTGTTGCAGAGGTGGACCTATCATTCTAAGTTATGTGGTATCTAAACATGTATGAACAATGAATGCAAGACACCAGTTGTGATGGTGTTTTGATAGATTTTGTTTCAGTCAAAGAATAGCAGTGACTGCAAATTTTCTGATTTTGTTTTAAATAGGTCAATGACAATGGAACTCATTTTCCAATCTGGGGCACGTGTCTTGGATTTGAAGAGCTGACTGTTATTACCAGTAAAAAGAAACTTCTGATTGCTACAAACACCCATAATCTGTCTCTTCCTTTAAAATTCACCAAAGGTAAAATATTGACTGAGGGTGTGAGCTAATTTTGATCCTGGAAATGAAAATTGTGGTCATTGTAAGTGTAAAACAGTTTGGATCCAGTTTGCTAACACACTTTGGATCTCTTGTGCCTTGACCTTCTTGAGTAGCCAGTGGATCCTTGACAAAAGCTTAACAGAAGTCCATGTAAACCCTATCTACCATGCTGCCTTAATCAATTTTCTAAGTTACTTCCGCAAAAAATAATCAATTGGATTTGTGAGACTTGTGCTCTCATACAAAAAGCCATGCTGACACCTTAAACTAATCCCTGCCTTTCGAAATGAACATAAATCCCGAATCTCCAACAATTCAGGCTATTGGTAATCTAGGTAATTCTTTATCCTCAAGTGATCTATTAAACACTTTTTTTTGCTGCAGCTTGGTTTTCTTAAACATTATGGTCACGAAGGTTGCCCCAAACCTGTTTATAAGGGAATTCCCAAATAAATGTTGGAACCGTTATTTATACAAAGACAAAGCTCCTTGCTTCTGTTTCCAGCAGGGGTCCAGCAAATGTCTGTTTTGATGATATTGCTAAGGTGGTAATATTGTCTTTCTGGCTCAAGGACCTTATTCTTGGCACCAATGTCTTCATCAGTCAGGGTATTGAGCACAGGAGTTAGGAAGCCATATTAAAACTATACACGTCATTGGTGCGGCTGCAGCTGGAGTATTATGTGTGGTTCCGGCCGCCCAGCTGTAGGAAGGATTTCAATGAGCTGGAAAGGATACAGAAAATAATCCAGAGGGTGTTATAGGGATTTGAAAGCTTGAGTGGGAAAGAGAGCCTGAATAAGCTGGGATATTTTCACTGGAGCATAGGAGGTTGAGGGGGTGACCTTGTAGAGATTTAAAAGATCAAGAGGGTCATAAATAAGTTCACAATCATTTTTTTTCAGGGTAGGAGGGTACAACTAGGGGGCATAGATTTAAGGTGAGAGGGAGAAATTTTTAAATGGACTTGAGAGGCAACATGTTCCACACAGAGGGTGGGTGAGTATATGGAACGAGCTTTGTGTCCTTTTGTGTATTAACCAACATCTGCAATTCCTTGTTTCTACAGCTTAAAACATGTTTGCTTATTTTCAGATCGCATTTAAAGCATGTTTGCTTGTTTTTTTGCATGTCTAGTTCTGATGAAGGGTTATTGATCTGAAATAATAACTTTGTTATGCAGAATTTCTCCTCCTTTTCAAATGGCAGTTACGTTGTAGCATATGCGGCACTGCTCTACTTGCAGCCAAGCATGGCTACCAGCTCATGCCCATTTTCAACAAGCACATCATCACCGATCTGTAGACCTCTGCTCGAAGTAACTATCAACTTCAAAGTGCTTGTTTATTTTCCCATATCATTCCAAGGAGGAATTGACAGTAGATTACTGAGCAACATTAGAAAAGATACAACTGGGGAAGCTGCACGTGTCTGACTGAATTCTGTTCTGTTGCTGAACATATTTCTATTCACCTTGAAGGTGTTGACCTTGGCATTGTAATCCATTGGTTGACAGGGATTATGTTCCAAGTGTGATTCTGCAAAAATGGTTGCAAACTGGTGATGTTAACTGTTTTTATGCTGAGGCCAGAGGTTATCTGGTGTTTCTATTAAGAATTAATATCCGTGTGAGCAATCAGTTGAGAGCCCTTTTCAATCTGGTGCAGTCTGCTGTATTTGTCCGGCGCTATGTTACCCTGAATGATTCTGCTGCCAGATTTCTTGGCAAGTGTCATATCCATCCACCGGTCTGTGCCAATGGAGGGATTTGAATACTTGTAGCTCCAGTTCACTGACTGAGATTTGCTTTAAAATGTTATATTACAGATTTAAAGTCTGCATATGGCATGAAAATGGCTCATTTGGCACACTCAGATGGTGCTAGTTATCACATACTGCCATATACTAATTCAATTTCAGTGTTTGGCCCATAGTCTTCTGTGTCATAATGTTTCACATACTCATCGAAATACTACTGAAATATTGTGAGACTCCCTGCCTCCGTCACCACTATTGATTGCCTCTTCCACGGTGCTGAGAGTGATGGAGGCAGGTACTGTCACAAAACTTTAATAGTATTTAGATATTCACTTCTGACACCATGGATTTTTCTCACTGAGCAAAAGAAAATCCACCTCAAATCTCCGCAAAATCTTCTGTCCTAACCTGTGCTTCTTGGTGATAGACAACTGATATGGGGAAAGGAATCTCTTTGTTTCTTTGCTACTCGTACATATCACAATCATGCCATTTCTCTGCCTTCTCTGTTCCAAAGAAGGCAGACCCAACCTATCCTGTCTCTCCTCATGGCTGAATTGTTCCATACCAAGCAACATACTGGTGAATGTTCCCTGCATCTCTCCAATGCAGTCACATCCTTCTTATAATGTGGAGACTGGAAAAGCACTCAGTGTTCCAGTTACCTCCCTGATGTTCTATTCCGTGCCATGGCAAATGATGGCATGTATCCTACAAACATTCATTATCACCTCTGAGCTGCTGTCATCATGGACCCTTGGTCATCTACACCTCAGTCATAACGTCCCTCAGTATTTCTAAAGGCTCGATCATTCATTGTGTATTTTCTGTGGCTTGAACAAATGCTGATCATATTCTATAATCATGCTTGCTATGATAAGGAAATAAGGTTGTTTTTTTCTCCATTCCTCTTTGTACTTCGTACTGGAGAATAGAGATATTAGTCTGGCTGCTGACGTATCTAAAATCGCATTGTGATTATGAAAGTACACAGATTTATATATCCGACCGACCAACGATATCCGACCGACCAACGATCGCCGCACACTTACACTATCCCACACACACACTTACATTTATTCCAAGCCAATTAATCTACAAGCCTGTATGTGGTTGGAGTGTGCGAGGAAACCGAAGATCACAGAGAAAATCAATGCAGGTCACAGGGAGAACGTACAAACTCCGTACAGACAGCAACCGTTTTCATGATCGAACCCAGGTCTCTTATGCTGTAAGGCAGCAACTCTACCGATGCACCACCATGCCACCCTTTAGTTTAAAGCAACTTATTTTGGAACGGAGGCAACATAATAGATAAAAATGAACGTAAATATACAGTAACATCCACAGAAAAGAAGGAATTTACGCCTGCATCATAAAGTTGACTTTGGATTGACATAAAAAAACAGCATAAAACTACTTGGAGTACATGTTCAGTTGTATGGGGTTCTCTGTAAAGAAAAAAAATGATGATTCAATAATGAATAAGAAAAATAATTAATGTAAATCATTTATTTCAATTTGTTCAGATGCTGCAGGCAGTCGGATGTTTAAGAACTTTCCGGAAAATCTGATGCATGCGTTGGCTGTAGAACCATTAACGGCAAATTTTCACTTCTGGAGTCTCTCTGTTAAGGTCTGGTAATTAGCACTTTCTAGCTGTAGAGCTCTTGTACATATGCTATAAAGTTAATGAATAGCAAACCATTTGATTATGCCTACATATTAAGACTGCTCTGTAAGGTATGTTTTCTGTCTACATGTTACCTTATTTCAGCTTGTTAAAATAATAACAATGTTTTAACTGAAATGCAAAAGTAATATTCAAATAATACAGTTCACATATAAACATATAAACATTTGACTTGAAAACAAAAACAAGCTGGTTGTTTTTCAAAAAAATTCTAATCTGTCATTCTTTTTCAGTAACAAAGATATGAACTTTAATATACCAAATGTTAAGAAATGCAATCTAAAACTAGCAAATTTAGTACATTGATAACTCTGTCTTTTAATGCCAACTGTAAAAATGTTTCACACAGAAGTCTCAGGTTCTTTGAGCACATAGATTTTTTTCCCCTCAAAGTGGTTAGTTTGTTTACTGAAGATTGGTTGTGAAATCTAAGCAGATGAAGTAGGAACAAAGGACACTGCATGGGGAGACCGCAGTGAGGATGGGGGAGGGGGAGGGGGAGGGGGGGGGAGGGAGGGGAGGGGGAGGGGGGGGGAGGGGCGGAAGGGGGGAAGAGGGGAAGAGAGAACAAAGGGGGATGGGGAGAGAACAAAGGGGGACCTGGCACGGATACTTTGTAACTTTGTCAGCACCCTTTATGGGTGACTATTTGCATACTTGGGCATGCAAGCAAAGAATAAAGTATAAAGAATTAATTAATTCATTAATTTATTCATTCACCATAATTTATTTATTCATTCATTCATTCAAGTGTACACAAATTTCCACAATGCACCAAGCATTTCAGTTGGAGAAATCATACAAATGTATGGAATTAGTCCAGAATAATTTGTGTGTTGCACTTTTCAAAGTTATTTAAGGAGCTAGAGGACAAATTCACTTCATGTGCCCTCCTTCACTGATTCCAATTTGCAGCGCAGGGGGTGGGGGATGGTGACCAGTTACACATGTTATTGCTAGTTGGCAGGTCATATGATCCCGTCCAGCAATCGAGCATGTGCATTTCAATCCTTTGTTTCCCTTGGGCGATCTTCACCTCAAGCATTTTCATTGATTTCAAAAGCAAAGCACTGAAGATATTGGAATTGTAAACAAAGACAGAAAATCGTCCTAATGGGCCTTTCCTGTTTAGGCGACTGCCAGGGACTAATTTGAATGGAATTCACCTATGACACCTGGCGACAACCTACGACAGCACCTACGAAAACCGACGGCAGCAAAAATTGTCGCCAATGTTGCCGAAAATTTTTCAACATGTTGCAAATTTTGTGGCAGTTGCCTGTAGTCGGCCAAATAATAGCATAAGTGTGACAGGCCTATTATGCTCAGCTCCGGCAGCATTTTGTGTAGAGAGAAACACAGCTAATGATTCTGGTTTATGAATTTTCGTCAGAACTGGGAACATTAAAAGAGTTAAGCCGGTAGAAGGCTGGGAAGATAAAAGGGCAGAGCTTGCTGAAAGAGGGCAATAAAGGCTGGTAAATAACAATAAATATCTCTAGCAGATGGAAAAAACAGGAGATGGTGAATAACATCCCAAATTAACGAAAGATTGGCTCAGAAACTGTTGATCCTTTGTCTTTGGTCATTAGGTTGTTAAATCAACAAGTTGATGATGATCGCTAACCAGTTACCTCCCAGCTATCAGCAGGCCCATCTCTCACGACAATGCAAGAAGCTAGTATTTCCTGACTTTCATTGGCAGCTTGGAGATGCCAACCCCTATTGTTCAGTTATCCTTTGCCGCTGGGATTTTTTGACACAGCAGGATATTTCTTATTCCTTTTGTATGGTCTGGGCAAGTGCCCAGATTGAATAGTGGAAAGATCCTGGCCATTCCTGTGGTGGTCTGGGAGTCCAGGTAGGCAATGGGGCAATTGATGAGAAAGTCAATTTTGTGCACCATGTGATTGTTTGAAGCAAATACCAGCAAACAAATCAAAGTCTTCTGGACAAGTAACAAAATAACAACAGAATCTTAATTGGTTTTATTTCGCATTTGTACTTCCTCACAAATGACTGACCTGGAGAGGAGATTCCAGTGAGGTTTCTCGCAGGTGTCCTCCTTTGGATTGTGAGGAGGATATGAAGCCAAACACCTGATAAAAATGTGCAAAAGAGAATCCTCACCAAGGGTTTCTGTGCCAAGGCATGTGAAATGGAAGAGGTTATATCACCATGAAGTAGTGCACTTTACCCAAATTAGCCGAGCATTGTTGAAAATATGTTGAGGACAGGCATTAATACCTATTTGTCATTTAAATGTAGAATTTTACAAGCAATACAGAATTGAAAAACTTCTACAAAGTCTTGACTACTAATACCGACAACCAAGGGGTTGAATTTATATCTACAATGGAAGGTACTGCCAAATTAATAGTTCTAATCTGTGAATCCAGGAATTTCCTTCTTACAGATTGTGCAGTGTTTTATTTTATTCTTAAGAAAGTAAATTACTGCTGTGGTTTTTTTCCTTTAATTATTACTATTTCTAAAAGCACCTATTATTTGACACCGCCAGATGGCTATTTTGGTACTGGGGTGTGTGGAGAAACAAGCACTTAGGTGGTGATCGATGAAAATTATCATTATCCAGCTGTACACTGTGCATTTGGTTCCTGACTTCCCTCATTCATCCAGAGTCCACGTTGCCAGTCTAATAAAGCTTTCTTTAATATTTATATACTATTTTCATTTACTGGTGCATTACTCCAGAGACCTTCCAAAATTCTGTGAGTATTTATGGACGAGCTCCATTTTCAAATTCAAATAATTAGGCATCCATTATTTTGGTAATGATTAAGACATCCTCATCGTGAAGTAAATTATTAAAACACCTTTTTTTTATGGGAGATTGTGATATACTTTCCCTCCTAAGAATATCTTAATTGGAAGCCTGGGTGATTTTTATTAATGATTTTATTTGATTTATTTTTGGATATCTAAAGCAACTTTATTGCTACAGTTTCTCTTTAACATTTAAACCATTAGTGTATGTACAACTGACTGGTCTAAATAGATCAGCACTGGACCAAAAAGGACTACACCCTCTTCCCAGATCCTATAAAAATAAATCTATCTTCTCAAACTCCTTAAAAAGGCCTGATTTGGATTACATTAATGGAAGTTGATCTAATTCTACCTAGTTCATTCATTGATTTTTTTTCTAGTTCAACAAATAATTTGTTGGTGTAATTTTAATATTTGTACAACTCTTTAGTACCATCTACTTCTGTCTCCTGACTAACTTGGCAGTGAAACCAAGCATATAGAATGATTGATCCATGGAGTGTATGTAATTTGCACACTGATAAAAAATGTGTCAGCATACAATTAAAAAAAAAGCAACTGTTCGGGTGCACAAGCACATATGCATTAATAAGGAGAGAATAATTAAAGCGTTAAACATGAGAACAATAGTGTGTTTGCAATGCTTCTGCAGTCTTCCTGTGCAATGTCCAATCTAAATAGCTTTCTCTCAATGAAGTTTGTCATTTGTTACTGTATTGATTTTTTCTATGAAGCATAATTACATTCTGTTGAAAGGTTGTGGGTGAGGGAAGCAGCTATTTTAGTCATTGATCGGAATCATGTAATTTTAGGAACTTATACAAAGAACAAATCAAATTGTTTTCAAGCTGAATGTCTATAGTTGGAGTGCATGTTCCCAGTATGGTTTGCAATTAATTTCTGTATAAACTGCATATATGTGCAGAACAGTTGTGTTCATTGATTGTATGAAGGGAATGACGGTTGGTTTATTTTATTGCAGCACACAGATATCCCATTTATGGAATTCAGTGGCATCCTGAGAAAAATCCTTATGAGTGGAACCTGAAAACAACCATCCCACATTCCAGCAATGCTGCAAAAGTAGCATGGTACATGGCTGACTTTTTTGTTAATGAAGGTATGAGCATGTGAGATAATTCGCTTATTCAGCCCACCAAGTCCGTGCCGACCAGCAATCGCCCATATACTAGTTTTATCCTACACACTAGGGCAATTTACAGAAGCCAATTAACCTACAAACCCGCACGTCTTTGGAATGTGGGAGGAAGCAGGAGCACCCGGAGAAAATCCACATGGTCACCGGAAGAATGTACAAACTCCGTACAGACCACACCCATAGTCAGGATCTTACCTGGGTATCTGGTGCTGTAAGGCAGCAACTCTACTGCTGAGCCACTGTACCACCCTCTCTGGAGAGATCTTTTGATCCTAAGAGTAATAGTGCAATCTTCCTGCAGTCAAGGGGCAGACTACCACAAGTTGTTTGTTACACTGTCGCTATCTGTTCTCATCAAAACTGGGACTGAGAGCAAAAGCAGAATGATCAAGTATCCCAGCATCAACATTTATAATGTACTAATTGTAAAGATTAGGAAATATTGTTTTTCACTCTCACTACCACTCTCCCCATCCAACATGCCCTACTTTAGCAGGGTAAAGGCAGGCTATTTGTTTTAAAAAAATAAGCTAAACAATTAAAGCCAAGTTATTCATTAATTTCTTCCCTGATGTGACACACCAGCTGCCAATTCTCAGACCCCCTCTTTTCCCTTAACTCATTTGAAGTTACATTTATCTGGTCTGATATCTGTGAGCCTGCTCTTGTAGTTTTGATGTTTGATATTTGGATACCTCACTATGATTATTCTTCCCTTCACCAACAGCAATCTCAGACTGGAGATCACCCTTACATTTATTGTTCGTGTTTCATTAACTAACAGAAGACCTGGCTTGACCTGCTTCTGTTCTCTACAGTAATTCTGATCTTCAAGATATAAATGAAGCAATTCCTTGCATTGGCAATGTCACTTTATGCACATTTTATTTCCCTTATTCAATTCAGATTTGCAAATGTTGTGAGTCAGTACAGAAACTTTAAGATCTGAAGATTACTTTCTTCTTTTCCAGCTCGAAAGAATTGGCATCGTTTTCCTACTGAAGCTGAAGAAGAGAGAGCTTTGATTTATAACTATGCACCAGTTTACACCGGCAAGATCTCTAGCTTTGAACAGATTTATTTAATTGATAACCCCCATCTCACAAGAAGTGGGCTTCCATAAATAGATCCTCATTGTGCCTAAGTGGGGAGAACTCGTTTGAAATTGTTTGGTTTTCCAACCAGGTATAAATCAGAAAATGCCATTTTAATGTAATCACTTGATTCTAATGCTTCCTGTATCAAAAGGGTTCTGATAACTTTGTGGCCAGGGTAGAATATCATTTGATGTTCTGTGGCTGGTGGCACTATCATGATAAAATTAATGAATGTTGTAACATATTTGCTTTTACTTGCTTTTCCTGGCTGACTTGGATCATGTGGTGGATACAGCAACTGTTTTGCTACAGCAGTGCATGTTGGTGGAAGCATGGCATCTTCACTTCATTGATTAGTGCTGGTTTCCAAGTGTATGAAATAATAAGCTCCACAAAGAATCTGGTTTATATCTTGGGGCTGAAATTCCTCCAATTTGTACTTTTAGTCAGTCATGTAAAAGTCAAACCTGATTCTCCATTTTGTACTTGCCTGGATGCAAAAGGAAATTTATCTGAAGGGAAGTATCTAAATAACATTGAATGCAGACAATCCCTGACTTGCACAATAGGCGACTTGTGTAAACTCGCACTTGGGTAAACAATTCTCTACTCCGTCCCTAGTGCAATCAAAGCAGTTTCAAATTTCCACAACTCTGTATGATCACTAGTTTACATTAGAATCAAGCTGGCAATGGCGGCAGTGCCTTCCCAGAAGGCCACGTGCTGCAGAAAGTGCCCGAACAACTAGATTGAACTCAAGCCGCCAATGGTGGTGGTGCTTACCCAGAAGGCCGCACGCCGCAGAAAGTGCCCCGGACACAGCTGATCACCACAGAGACAGTTCATATTCTGTGAGTACAGACACAGAATCAGTGATTCCGACTTGCATAAAATCTGACTTACGTAAGGGTTCACAGAACGTAATCCTTGCGTAAATCTGGGAATGCCTGTACATGAAGGACCTGTCCCACTTGCGCGACTTTTTCGGCGACTGCCAGCACCCGTCAAAGGTCGCTGAAAATGTTCAACATGTTGAAAATTCAGTGGCGACCAGAAACATGCTATTACTCTTTGGGTGACTAGGAGACTACTCACGACCATACAGGTGACACCCTGGAGACATGTCGCGGGGTGAAGCCTGAATGGTCGTGAGTAGTCGCCCAAAGAGTCGTACCTTGTTCTGGTTGCCGCTCGATTTTCAACATGTCGAAAATTTTCAGCAACCTGCAACGACCCATGACGGGTGCCGGCAGTCGCCGAAAAAGTCACGTAAGTGGGACAGGCCCATTACCCTTTCCCCATTCCGGAATGCTTGGGTCGAAGTAAACTGTCATGTTCAGTGTTCCAAGGATAGTGAATGTCAGAAAATCTAGCAAATGTGTTTTATGTTTGAATGGATGAGTAGAGAAGTATGGGTAATACCCAACTGATGTCCTGCTGTGAATCCTTCCAGCTGACTGTACAAATGCAAAATATGAATATGTAAACTTGTTTTGGACAAAGGATAGATTTTGTAGCTTGCAAGTGAATTATGTAATCCAATATACAAAAAATGCACCTTCTCAATTATAAACTATAGCATACCCTTGGCACAAGTAAGGGGCTGTCCCACTGTGGCGACCTAATCTGTGAGTTTAGAAGAGTTTGCCCTCGACTCAAACTCGCAGCATGGTCGAAACGAGGTCCTAAGAGATCCTATGAGGTCACTGGAACTCTCCTTCATGCTCGAGGGAAATTCCCGAATACTCGTGGCCTCGGTCGGCTAGGTCACGGGTAATTTTTTCAGCATGTTGAAAAATTTTCCGTGAGTAAAATTTGGTCGGCAGGGTTCTTTTTGGCTTGTAGTGGAGTGGGGTCGCTATTTAGTTACAGGCAGTCTAGGGCAGCCGTAGGCAATCTCCTTTGCTGACCGGGCATTTTGATTGGCTCATTGGAGTTTTCAGGCCAGGAAAACCGGCCGGCGGTAAAAATGCCCGCTAAACTTTATTATACTTCTTAAAAATGTCTCCCCCACCCCCATTCTTCCCCCCCCCCCATTCTCCCCCCCCCCCCATTCTTCCCCCCCCCATTCTCCCCCCCCCCATTCTTCCCCCCCCCATTCTCCCCCCCCCCATTCTCCCCCCCCCCATTCTCTCCCCCCCCCCATTCTCTCCCCCCCCCCATTCTCTCCCCCCCCCCTTCTCTCCCCCCCCCCATTCTCTCCCCCCCCCCATTCTCTCCCCCCCCATTCTCTCCCCCCCCATTCTCTCCCCCCCCCATTCTCTCCCCCCCCCCCATTCTTCCCCCCCCCAATCTTCCCCCCCCCCATTCTTCCCCCCCCCAATCTTCCCCCCCATTCTTCCCCCCCCATTCTTCCCCCCCCCATTCTTCCCCCCCCCATTCTTCCCCCCCCCATTCTCCCCCCCCCCATTCTCCCCCCCCCATTCTCCCCCCCCCATTCTCCCCCCCCATTCTCCCCCCCCATTCTCCCCCCCCATTCTCCCCCCCCATTCTCCCCCCCCCCATTCTCCCCCCCCCCCATTCTCCCCCCCCCCATTCTCCCCCCCCCCATTCTCCCCCCCCCATTCTCCCCCCCCCATTTCCTCCCCCCCCCATTCTCCCCCCCCCATTCTCCCCCCCCCCATTCTCCCCCCCCCATTCTCCCCCCCCATTCTCCCCCCCCCCCATTCTCCCCCCCCCCATTCTCCCCCCCCCATTCTCTCCCCCCCCCCATTCTCCCCCCCCCCATTCTCCCCCCCCCCATTCTCCCCCCCCCCATTCTCCCCCCCCCCATTCTCCCCCCCCCATTCTCCCCCCCCCCCATCTCTCCCCCCCCCATTCCTCCCCCCCCCATTCTCTCCCCCCCCCATTCTCTCCCCCCCCCCATTCTCTCCCCCCCCCATTCTCTCTCCCCCCCCCATTCTCCCCCCCCCCATTCTCCCCCCCCCCCATTCTCCCCCCCCCCTCTCCCCCCCCCCATTCTCCCCCCCCTTCTCCCCCCCCCATTCTCCCCCCCCATTCTCCCCCCCCCATTCTCCCCCCCCATTCTCCCCCCCCCATTCTCCCCCCCCATCTCCCCCCCCCATTCTCCCCCCCCCCATTCTCCCCCCCCCATTCTCCCCCCCCCCATTCTCCCCCCCCCATTCTCCCCCCCCCCATTCTCCCCCCCCCCCCATTCTCCCCCCCCCATTCTCCCCCCCCCATTCTCCCCCCCCCCATTCCCCCCCCCCCATTCTCCCCCCCCCCCATTCTCCCCCCCCCATTCTTCCCCCCCCCATTCTCCCCCCCCCATTCTTCCCCCCCCCATTCTCCCCCCCCATTCTTCCCCCCCCCATTCTTCCCCCCCCCATTCTTCCCCTCCCCCCCATTCTTCCCCCCCCCCCATTCTTCCCC
>CM075977.1:57178389-57302289 GCA_038087875.1 Malacoraja senta
GGAGATGCGGACTAGCTAGACAAGGTAGGATGGCAGATTATTTCACGAAAAGACATTACTGAAGCAGACAGATGTTCTACTGCACTCAGGTAGATACATGATCACCTTTACAGATGCTACCTTTTTATTCTACATTATTTGATTAGCTGAATTTAAATCTGTGACAATATCCCTGTAATTTATGCATATGAGCTGTGCTCATTCTCGCACATGCTCAGTAAATCAGTATGTGACCTTTGACTTGGAAATAAATCATTGCTGTTTTTGATTCCAACATGCAGTCATCTTTCACTGTACATTATGTACTAGTTTACATATTTTTTAAGTAGACAGATATCAAAACATGGTGGCAGCGATGAAAGTGAACATTTGTGAATCAAATGGACACTATGATGATTAGAAAAAATGCTTTGAAAAGCTTTCAGGAATCAATGTTTCGACACTCAGCGACCGGACTAGCTGCATGCATGAATGAACGCAGGTCAGTGAACACACAAAGATAAGACGCTGCATGTAAATCAGCGCGGTGGGAGTCGAAGTTTAAAACGACGTGCTGTGGGAGTCTGCTTAAAGATAAAATAAGCTAGTAAGAGCAAGGGAATATGCTGATATTTCAAAATGGCGCAGACTAGTCCATCTTTCCACGTGGCTCCACCACCCAATCTAAAGCTCAAAGAGAACAGGGTGGAAGAGTGGAAAATGTTTAAACAAATGTATGAAAATTATGCAGTGATAACAGAACTGAAGAAGAAGGAGAAACAGTATTAAAAAGCAGTATTCCTGCATACTGTTGGACCGGAGGGCGTGCAAATCTACAATACCCTGACGTTCGAGACGGAAGCAGATGAGACAGATGTGAAAGTTGTCATCGACAAGATGTCTATCATCATCGCAGAGCTGAAGGAGCTTGCTAAAACATGCATCTTCTGTGAGTGCCTGAGAGAAAGCCTCATTCGAGATTGCATCATCATTGGTACTGCAGACCGGTCAACTAGGAAGACAGTCCTTCAAAAGACTGTGAACTGTGAACAAAAGCAGGGGACTGGGGACATATGTAGATCCTCGGAGGTAACAGCGGCAAGAACGCAGGTCATCGGCGAAGAGCCGACAATACATATAACCATATAACCATATAACCATAACAGCACGGAAACAGGCCATCTCGGCCCTTCAAGTCCGTGCCGAACATTTTTTAATTTTTTTTAATATTAATTAAAAATAAATACTTCCCCCTAGTCCCATCTACCTGCACTCAGACCATAACCCTCCATTCCTTTCCCGTCCATATACCCATCCAATCTATTTTTAAAGGATAACATCGAACCTGCCTCCACCACTTCCACTGGAAGCTCATTCCACACAGCCACCACTCTCTGAGTAAAGAAGTTCCCCCTAATGTTCCCCCTAAACATCTGTCCCTTAATTCTCAAGTCATGTCCCCTTGTTTGAATCTTCCCTACTCTCAATGGGAAAAGCTTATCCACGTCCACTCTGTCTAACCCGCTCATAATTTTAAAGACCTCTATCAAGTCCCCTCTTAACGTTCTGCGCTCCAAAGAATAAAGACCTAACTTGTTCAACCTTTCTCTGTAACTTAGTTGCTGAAACCCAGGCAACATTCTAGTAAATCTCCTCTGTACTCTCTCTATTTTGTTGACATCCTTCCTATAATTAGGCGACCAAAATTGTACTCCATACTCCAGAATTGGCCTCACCAATGCCTTGTACAATTTTAACATTACATCCCAACTTCTATATTCAATGCTCTGATTTATAAAGGCCAGCACACCAAAAGCTTTCTTTACCACCCTATCTACATGAGATTCCACCTTCAGGGAACTATGCACAGTTATTCCTAGATCCCTCTGTTCAACTGCATTCCTCAATTCGCTACCATTTACCGTGTACGTCCTATTTTGATTTGTCCTGCCGAGATGTAACACCTCACATTTGTCAGCGTTAAACTCCATCTGCCATCTTTCAGCCCACTCTTCCAAATGGCCTAAATCTCTCTGTAGACTTTGAAAATCTACTTCATTATCCACAATACCACCTATCTTAGTATCATCTGCATACTTACTAATCCAATTTTCCACACCATCATCCAGATCATTGATGTACATGACAAACAACAGTGGACCCAACACAGACCCCTGAGGCACCCCACTAGTCACCGGCCTCCAACCTGACAAACAGCCATCCACCATTACTCTCTGGCATCTCCCATTCAGCCACTGTTGAATCCATCTTGCTACTCCACCATTAATACCCAACAATTGAATCTTCTTAACCAACCTTCCATGAGGAACCTTGTCAAAGGCCTTACTGAAGTCCATATAGACAACATCCACTGCTTTACCCTCATCAATTTCCCTAGTAACCTCTTCGAAAAATTCAAGAAGATTAGTCAAGCATGACCTTCTAGGCACAAATCCATGTTGACTGTTCCTAATCAGACCCTGCTTATCCAGATGCTTATATATATTATCTTTAAGTATCCTTTCCATTAATTTGCCCACCACTGACGTCAAACTAACAGGTCTATAATTGCTAGGTTTACTCTTCGAACCCTTTTTAAACAACGGAACAACATGCGCAGTACGCCAATCCTCCGGCACTATTCCCGTCTCTAATGACATTTGCAATATTTCTGTCATAGCCCCTGCTATTTCTACACTAACTTCCCTCAATGTCCTAGGGAATATCCTGTCAGGACCTGGAGACTTATCCGTTTTCATATTTTTCAAAAGTGTCCGCACCTCCTCTTCTTTGAATCTCACAGTTTCCATTGCTACTCTGCTTGTTTCCCTTACCTCACATAATTCCATATCCTTCTCCTTCATGAATACCGAAGAAAAGAAATTGTTCAATATCTCCCCCATCTCTTTTGGCTCTGCAGATAGCTGTCCACTCTGACTCTCTAACACAAGGTGGAACGATTCAAACCAAGGGAACAGATGGTTGATTTTCCTTCGCAGAGGAAGAATCAGGGATTAGTAAAGTGCAAGTTCTGTGCAAGGACGCACAAGCATAGGAAGGAGGAATACCCAGCATATTGGAAGGACTGCAACAGATGCGGAGGACAAAACCACTTCGCCTGCTGCTGCTGCTGCAAGCAGAGGAATGAGAGCATGCATAAACGGGGTCTGCACAAAGTCGTAGAGACATCTGACACAACGTCCATTTCCGACACAGGGTCTGTGAGTTGCATTGAGATCAGTGCAGTTGGAAACAATTCCTCTTCAGGCCTATTCGCTGAGATGCAGGTCGGCACAGCAGCCATCAAGTTTCAGATTGACTCGGGTGCCAGTGTTAATGTGATTCCCAAGCATCTTGTACCCAACAAAGAGGACATTAGACGAGAGAAAATCACCTTAAAGATGTACAACGGATCCAACTTGCTGACAGAAGGTAGGGTGAAAGTCGTACTCTGGAACGAGATGAACAACAAGAAGTACCGTGTTCACTGCATAGTGGTAGAGGAAGGCTGGCTCACACCGCTCCTGAGCGGCAAAGCTGCACAACGGATGAAACTCATCGCGGTTCACTACGAGAACTTCAAGAGCCTGAATGCTGTTAGCGAGGCTGGCTCATTACTCTAGAAATACAAAGATGTCTTTGACGATGAAAGACCTGGGAGACTGCGTGGCAAGGTCAAGTTGGTAACTAGGACAGAGGATGTGACCCCATCACAGTGTTCTGCAAAGCTGGTACATGTAGCCATGAAAAAGAAGGTCATGAATGGTCTCATGAAGCTGGTCGAGCAGGACATCTTGACTAAAGTTGAAGAACCAACTAAATGGTGTAGCAGGCTGGTCGTTACAGAGAAAAAGGAGAGCACAGAATTGAGGTTCTGCATAGATCCTAGACTCAACGAAGTCCTGAAAAGGGAGACCCACAGACTACCAGTCATAGAGGATGTACACACTGAGCTGTGTCCAAGGCAAAGATTTTCTCCAATTTCGATCTGAAGTCAGGATATCTCCACTGAAGTCAGGATATCTCCACTAGATGAGGAGAGCAGTTTCCTAACAATCATGAACACCTCTTTTGGGAGATATCGCTGGAAGAGGTTGCCATTTAGACTGAAAGTAAGTGCAGAGATCTTCCAGAAGAAGCTGCAACAAGCCATAGAAGGATTAAAGGGAGTGGAATGTGTTGCAGATTATATCATCCTATTCGGAGTAGGGGACACCAGAGAAGATACAGAAAGAAATCACGATGCAAGACTGCAAGATCTTCAGCGATGCAGAGACAGAGGCATCAAGCTGAACCGGAAGAAGTCGGTAGTGAAAATCACGTGTATCACATTTCTAGGACATATAATTACAGATTGTGGCCTGAAACCGGATCCGAAGAAGATCCAAGCTATCCTAGAGATGCCCAACCCTACGAATCCAACAGAAATCCAAAGATTACAAGGCAGTGTAAACTACTTGGCAGGATTCCTGCCAAAGTTGTCGGACACATTCGAGCCTTTGAGGAAATTGACCCAAAAAGAAGCAGAGTGGGAATGGTCATCAGAACATGACATGGCAATGTCAAAGATCAAGGAGCTGTTGACAACGGCACCTATCCTGGCGTACTACACACCAGACGAACAGCTGACCATACAATGTGATGCAAGCAAGGCAGGTCTAGGTGCAACACTTATGCAGAAGGGACAACCACTGTCCTATGTGAGTCGAGCATTGACGCCAACCGAGCAGAGATATGCTCAGATTGAAAAGGAGGCACTAGCAATAGTGTTTGCCCTCGAGTGCTTCCATCAGTACACCTACGGACAGAGAGTGATCGTTGAGAGTGACCACAAGCCATTGGAAGTCATAGTCAAAAAGCTTCCGCATACAGCACCAAGACGTCTCCAGGGCATGATGATGAGGATGCTACACTACGACATCGAGATCAAGTGGGTAAAGGGAAAAGACATGCATATAGCAGATATGCTTTCCCGAGCATACCTCCCTGACACCACAGGATCAACCAGATGTCAACGTAGTTGAGTCCTTGAGCATGGGAGAGGTCAAACGCATCCAAGCCCACACCAGGGAAGACGAAACACTATAAACAGTTAAGAGAGTAATCCAAAATGGATGGCCAGAGCACAAGGTAGAAGTTCCAGAGGCAGCACAACCGTACTTCAACGTCGGAGATGAGTTGAGTGTGCAAGACGGCCTAGTATTCAGAGGAGAGAGAGTTGTAATCCCTGTCACTCCACGTAGAGATATGAAGGAGACCCTCCATACCTCTCACCTCGGAGTGGAAGGAACCCTCAGACATGTTAGAGAATGCATTTTCTGGCCCGGAATGAACTCTGATGTGAAACAGTTCATTTCAAACTGAAACCTGCAGGACGTACGAACAACAGAATCAGAAAGTAACTCTGATGCCCCAAGACCTCCCAGATCGATCATGGGAGAAAGTGGGAACCAATATGTGTGAACTTGAGGGAAAGCACTATTTAATCACAGTGGACTACCTATCTAATTTCTGGGAGATAGACAGACTGTACGACCTGAACAGCAGGACAATCATTGTGAAACTCAAGCCACTTTGCAAGATACGGAATTCCCAGCACTGTGGTAAGCGACAACGGGACACAGTTCACATCAGAGGAGTTCACCAAATATGCCAGGAAATGGGCATTTGACCGCTACACAATTTCACCAAGACATAGCCAAGCTAACGTAAAGGTGGAATGGGCAGTCAAGGCAGCTACGTGAGTGCTGAAGAAAACTAATCACTCTAAGAAAGATGTTTACTTGACAATACTGGAATTACGCAACACCCCTGCGCAAGGAGTGAACAGTAGTCCTGCACAAAGACTACATGGAAGGAGAACAAGGACAACACTTCCAACGACATCTAACCTCCTCGAACCATGCGATGCTGAGATACTCACAGAAGAGAGGAAAAAGATGAAGGATTTGCAAGGAAAACAGTCAAAAATCTACAACCGACATGCCAAGGATCTGCCAATCCTGGAAGAAGGTGATGTCATAAGACTCAAACCCTACAAACTAGGAGATACCAGATGGCAGAGAGCAACAGTTCAGAGACGACTGGATGAGAGATCATATGAAGTCGAGACAGAGTCAGGACTTCTACTCTGACGTAACCGAGTGGATCTGAAGACCGGAGAACTACCTCCACACATAACTCCAGAGAAACCACCAGACGTGGAGAAGACTGGGACACCTTTGCAACCTCAGCTGACATGGAAAAGACCAACACAACATGCATCACCGGAAAAAGAGGCAACTCGTGAAACTCTTAACACAGAGAAATCAAAACAAAAACAAAGTGACACAAGAGAAGAAAGTAGAAGTGATACACAGAATGTACCTACTGAAAAGAAAGACATTTCTGAAAGAAACACCATCACAAAGACTAGGGCAGGTAGAGCTGTCAGACTGCCGGAAAGGAACGGCGAGTATGTCATGAAGTAATGTGTTTTGCTGTGATGGACCTACATGCTTATGAGAAGAAAACATGTGAACATTAGTTTATGTTATTGAAATGTCACAAGTATGACTATGATTGAAATTGTGAAATAAGACAGAACAGTTGTTTTACTCTGTTAAGTTAAACCATATTACTATGGTGTAATATTATCAAAAGTGTTTAAGTTTACTTTGTTTTGGGATCGTCTGAAATGTAATCCCAAAATGTCAAAAAGGAAAGGATGTGACAATATCCCTGTAATTTATGCATATGAGCTGTGCTCATTCTCGCACATGCTCAGTAAATCAGTCAGTGACCTTTGACTTGGAAATAAATCATTCCTGTTTTTGATTCCAACATGAGTGTGTGGGCAGCCATCTTTCCTTGGCTGAATATGGTTGGATTTGAATTTTACATTGCAAGTGTTTAAAAATGACCTCTGAAACCTGGGTGAGAAAGGCAATATTGTCTTGATCATAATCCAATAACATCTTGCTGGAATATACATACATATTAATATCAGGTCAGGAAAGGGATTTATTAATGACAGTAACAGTTCACTAACTTGCCAAATGTCTATATCCATAATAATATGGTAAGCATAACTACTTGGGAAAAGCACTTGAAAGCTGCAGGTGGACAGGAAAACATTTGACTCCCCAGAGAGGGTCAAATGTTTCAACAGATGGAGAGAAAATGTTATCCTTAGAGATTTTCCATCTTTATTCATTAGACGGTAGAGCCGTTTCCCACACCTCAATAAGGCTTCTGCTGTGGGCAATTTCAAAGGCGTGCATATTTGGGCAAGTTAATGTTCTGCCAATTAGCAAGTTTTGCTCTTGTAGCTCCCTCAAGTTTGAACTCTTTGCCTTCTTGGAATAAGCTAAAAACATTCTAAACTTCACTCTGAATTTTTAGTAAGATTGGAATTTGAAATAAAATTTTCTGAATGAACGTTCACCTCTCTGCTCATCAATTTATCTTTTGCCCCTGTGTGGAGATTTTGTTTCTACGGTTGCAAACTAACCAGAATCACCCAAACAGGTACAAAATAAGTTTAAAGAGGAGAAAACAGTTGATTCAGCATGCAAAGTCTAAACCAGGCCCTGTCCAAAAACTAATCGCAATAAACATCACAAGGTTCTCTTAATGCAGGAAAGCTTCAAACTCTGCTCATTTTGTTTGGTACAAGAAAGCTCAAGCATGTTTGAATTCAGACAAAAATAGATTTCATTGATTAAAAAAACTTTAAAATGTAAGTAGTAAATGGTTATTAAATAGTTTCAATGCCTTATTTTGAAGATATCTTCAGTAATTTTAAATCAGATGAGGCAGAGGACTGCACTGTCATTAAACATGCCTGTTAAACATGCCTATCCAGTGCATTTTAAACAGACAGTAATATATTTTATGGCAACAATTAAAAAAAAAACTAAGCTCTCAGATTTGCACTGATTCATGGGAAACTTTATATTAGTAATTCTGCACATTAATTTTACTGGAAACCTGGCCTAACCAACTCAACTTCAAGCTTGGTGCAGTTTCCCAACGTTGTCAAAAGCATGAACTACATCCTGAAGTTGAACAAATAGGTCACAAAGTGCCAGAATAACTCAATGTGTCCAGCAGTATCTCTGGAAAACATAGGTGACATTTTGGGTTGGGACCCTTCTGAACAAATAGATGAGTTGACTATTGAAAGTGTTGAATTGACTGCAAAAGCATGAATTGCTTTGACAGAATATGGTGGATTATTTGTTATATTACTGGGGTAGTTTCGAGACCTGAACTAATAATCTGAATACCATAACTACAGATACACATGTGGAAATTCATCACCCAAGAAACAAATGTCAAATTTTTTTTTTTTAAAAGCTACTCTGGTTAATGATGACATTATATTGGTTTGTCAATAAATATTCATCTGATTCACTCTTTGGGATGGAAATTATTACCTAACTTTATGTATTATAACTGGGCAGTAAATATTAAAAATATGATTCACCTGCTGGACAATTCTGCCCAGCAGGTGGACTGGATTATAATGGAAAAAGGGGATTGCTCCCCGAATAATATAGGAGCGATTATTCTCTCTCCAATAAATTTGAATAATAAAAATTATAATAAAAATCCAATTATATATAGCACTATTAGAACATGGAAGCAAATAAAACAGAATCTAAAATTAAGAAACCTATCTCTCTTAATACCAATAGTCAATAACCCATCGTTTAAACCTTCAATCATAGATAAAGCATTTATACAATGGGAAAGAATGGGAATTAAAACGCTCGAAGATCTGTATGAATTAGAAAAATTACTATCATTCCAACAACTACAACTGAAATATAATTTGAAAAATAATCAATATTTTAAATATCTACAAATCTGTGACTATTTGAAAACACACACAAAAGATTATTATAATATGCCTTCCGACTTACTAGATGAAGCAATGAAGACAAAGGCGGAATCAGTTAATTTAATATCATACTTATATAATATCATCTTAAATATAGAAATACCCACAACAGATGGAATTAGAAGAGATTGGGAACAAGATCTAGGTATAAAAATTTCAAAAGAGAGTTGGGATAATCATTTATTACAGGTGCATAAATGCTCGATCAACGTACGACATACGCTTATCCAATTTAAAACATTACATAGATTATATTATTCAAAAACCAAACTAAATAAAATCTTTCCTAACGTCTCACCAATCTGTGATAAATGTATATGTCAAGAAGCTACCATAGCACATTCTTTTGTTTTTTGTACAAAAATCCAAAAATTCTGGTTTGAAATATTTGATATTTTTTCAAAATTAATCAAAATAAAACTGGTACCAAAACCAGAATGGATTATTTTTGGAATATCGGAAGGTATTCCTGAATTAAACGTGTATCAGAAGAATCTACTCAATTATGGGCTAATAATGGGAAAAAAGCTTATACTTAAATTCTGGAAAAATGCGCCCACACCAACAATAAAAATGTGGACATCAAATATGTTGGAAACATTACATCTGGAAGAGATGAGATTCCTCCTAGTAGGCAAAGTAGATCAATTTCAAAAGACGTGGTCTACGTTTTTGGACCTATTACAAGCATGAGGTGCAATAGTAATTTAGAAAAACAAATAAATAAATAAAAGGTATCTGGACCTGGTAATGGGAGGTAAAATAAAAACAGACTTGGTTGGTAGTTCCTTCTCTATGAAGTATGGTATAAGAGTTATAATAGAGCGATTGTTCCTTCTTTCTTTCTCTTTTTTTTTCTAGGGTCTATTTTCTAACTTTACTTCCTTCTCTAACTTCTTTTCTAAGGGGCTTTCTTTTCCCAACACTCTTTTGCACTTCACAACCTTTGCGCACTTTCTTCACTTTTCTTACTTCTTTCTTTTTCTTTCTTTTTTCTTAAAGTTTAAAAAAGTGAAGCGGTACAAAAAATGTATTAATATATACGTGTTGTACATTACTGTAATCTACCGTACTTCTAAAAAATAAAAAAAAATAAAAAAAAAGGAAATTATTACCTTTGCCCCTGAAGCACACAGCAATATTGTTGGCTTCTAACTACCCTCTGAAATGGTCTGGTAAGCCATTCAGTTGTGTCGGAATGGTTACATTAAAACAGAGCCACAAGATCTGTCAGATCACTTGGTATTAACCAAGGAGTTGTACCTGGGTACAGCAAAGAATCATGCAGCGGAGTCAATCTTGCAAATTCTTCTGTGCATTACTTGAGGGCTGGTGTGCAAAGTGGGAGAGCTGGCAGACTAGTTGAAGAGCAGCGTGATTGATATCTTCGCACAATCATACCTGCAGCTAACATCCCTGATTCCTCATTCACTATTGTTGACTCTGGCCTCTCCAATTAGGATTGAACCAACAAATCTGATGGCACAATGACATATTTGTCAAGGAGAGAACCTGGCAGTCCTCAGCACCGAATGAGTCAAGCAGTGGTAACCCGCAGCTAATAAATCAGTGCTCCTTGGCATTGAACACCCAGAAATAGCATTATGAGTAGCAGGAGCACAGAATGTACTCTGGGTGGAGTAATTCATTGTCCGTCACCCAATATTTCTAGGTAATGAACCGGTGATTGAGTCCTGAGAATAGATGGTAGTTGAATTATACACACGCTGGTGAAATGGACAGGCACATGGCACCTCAAATTGAATCCAGAGAATTGTAAGGTGATGCACTTTGGTAGAAAGAATGAAGAGAGGCAATATAAAATGATGTTATAAAAGCTATTGTAAAAATGTATAGTCCTATATGTGCACAAATCATTGCAGGGCAAGTTTGGAAAGCAGTGAATAAGGCAATACACAATTCAACAAAGGTACAAAGTATAAAAACAGAAGAGTTATGCTGGACTTTACTTTTTTTTTTTAAACTGGCCCAGCCTCAGTGAGTATTACGTTCAATTCCGCTCATCACATTATAGGAGGGAAGTGAAGATAGAGAGGGTGTAGAAAGGATTTATGAGAATGTTCCTTGGGATAATGAATTACAGTTACAAGGATGTATTGTTAAGGTCGGGAATGTTGTCTTTTTGCAGAGATACCGAGAGGAGATTTAATAAAAGTATATCAAATAATGAAGGGTCTGGATGGTGAGAGGCTGGTCCCTTTGGGGACTGGACATAACAGATATAAAATAAGAATTTTAAGAGCTATGTTAAGAAAATCCTCTTGCACTGCCTGGCGATATCGTAGAGGTGGGCTCCATTGTGGCTTTCAAAAAAGAAATAATTAAATATATGGTGGGGAAAAGTTGGCACGGCTGCAAAAAGATCAGTGGGCAACACTAGAGAGTTTAGTTTAGATACAGCACGAAAACAGGCCTTTCGGCCCACCGAGTCTGCACCGACCAGCAATCCCCGCACATTATCACCACCTTACACACACTAAGGATAATTTACATTTATACCAAGTTAATTGACCTACAAACCTGTACGTCTTTAGTGTGGGAGGAAACCGAAGATCTCGGAGAAAACCCACATAGGTCACAGGGAGAATGTACAACTCTGTACAGACAGCATCCGAAGTCAGGATCAAACCTGGGACCCGGGGATCTGGCGCTGTAAGGCAGCAACTCTACCGCTGCGCCACCGTGCCGCCCTATTCTTTATTATTAGTTATTGATATAGACAGCAGGCTCAGACTTGTTGGGCCAAATGGCATCCTTCTGTACTCTATGATTCTAACACAGGGTCTGCAAGGGGCAGTGAGTGTGTCAACAGTAGGTATAAACATAATTGACATTGTCCTTGGTGTTCGCACACTCACTGTATCAGTGAAGGTCACATAGTTCTTATGGAGCAGAAGTCTTGTCCTCCTTCCAAGGACACCTTTCATTGTTTAGAGTCATAGAGTGATACCGTGTGGAAACAGACCCTTCAGCGAAAATTGCTCACATCGGCCAACATGTCCTAACTACACTAGTCCCACCTGCCTGCGTTTGGTCCATATCCTTCCAAACCTGTCCTATCCGTGTATCTGTTCAACTGTTTCTTAAATGTTGGGATAGTCCCTGCCTCAACTACCTCCTCTGGCAGCTTGTTCCATAAACCCACCATCCTTTGTGTGAAAGACTTACCCATCAGATTCCTATTAAATATTTTCCCCTTCACCTTAAACCTATACCCTCTGGTCTCAATTCACCTACTCTGGGCAAGATACTTTTTTAAAAGACTGTGCGTCAACCCGATCTATTCCTCTCAGGATTTTATACACCTCTATAAGATCACTCCTCATCCTCCTGCATTCCAAGGAATGGAGTCCCAGCCTTCTCAACCTCTCCCTATGGCTCACACTCTCTCGTCCTGGCAACATCCTCGTTTAATGTGACATTGCCTTTGCACAAGATTTAGAACAAGATCCAACAGCTTAATATTGGCAGCAATGAGGCATAGTAATGTCATTAGTAGAAGAACTGTGCTCCACCAGAATACAGCATGTGCCTCAGTCCATCAAGCCTGGGCCCCGGTTCAATGAGGGAGTGAAGGGAATGGCAATAGAAGCACTTGACATAGTGTCAAAATGAGATCCCAACATGGTGAAGATGCAAGCAGGATAACAGCTTTGCTACAAACAAAAGCAGCATGGAATCGAACCAAGCAATTCCACAACCAATGAATTGGACTCCATTTCACCATTCGCCTTTAATGCTGGTGAGCAATTATACAGCCAAAAGGGTATAGTTTCTGGCACATCCTCAAACTCAATAATGATAGAGTGAAGCATGTGAGCAATATAGACAAGGCTCTTATAATTACCCTTAGTCAGATCCATCTTGGCTCCCTCCTGAGATCCCCACAATTAAGTGGTCATTCCAAGTGGAATCAATAATTGAGTGAATTTTGACAAAAGGGTCTGCTTCTCACACGTTAATCGTGTTTCTTCATATACACTGCCTGATCTGCTGGGTGTTTCCAGCATTTTCTGTTTTTATTGTATATGGTACCAAACATTAGCTCAACATGGCTAAAGATATGAAGAAGGGTCCCGACCTGAAATGTCACCCATCCTTTTTTTTCAGAGATGCTGCCTGACGTGCTGTGTTACTCCAGCACTTTATGTCTATCTGTAACTAGACAATATTCCATGTGCAATACTAAGGTCGTGTGCTCCACAACCAGCTGAGCCATGCTGATCCGGTACAAGTACAATACTGGAATCTAACCAAAAATGTGAAAATTGTCCAAGTATCTCCTGTCACAAAAGACATGGCATATTTGATGCAATGAATTATCATCTAACAAGCCCCTCTTAAACATCAGCACAACAATGAACGATATTGCAAACAGCTAGTCAGTAGTACTTTTTCATCAATAACCTGCTCACTAATGCAAAGACTTACTCTTGTCTGGACCACTTTGTTACAGTCCTCATCACTGACCTAGACTAAATATGGACAGAAACCAGAACTCCAGATATCAATGGTGCTTTTGACTGAATATTGCATCAGGCAACTCAAGTTAAGCTGAAATTAATAAAAACCAAGTGAAATGCTCTCCACTGATTAGAGGCATAAGGTCATGTGATAGGAGCAGAATTAGGCCATTCAACCCATCAAGTCTTCTTTGCCATTCAGTCATGACTGATCTATCTCTCCTTCCTAACCCCATTCTCCTGCCTTCTCCCCATAACCCCTGACACCTGTACTAATCAAGTATCTATCTACCTCTGCCTTAAAAATATCCATTGACTTGGCCTCCACAGCGTTCTGTGGTAAATAGTTCCACAGCTTCACCACCCTCTGACTAAAGAAATTCCTCCTCATCACCTTCCTAAAACAACGTCCTTTAATTCTGAGGTTATGAACTCTAGTCCTAGACTCTCCTACTTGTGGAAACATCCTCTCCACATCCACTCTATCCAGGTCTTTCACTATACTGTACGTTTCAATGAGGTCCCCCCTCATTCTTCTAAACTACAGCGAATACAGGCCCAGTGCCGTTAAACGCACATCATATGTTAACCACTCATTCTTGGCATCATTCTTGTAAACCTCATCTGGACCCTCTCCATGGCCAACACATCCTTCCTCAGAAATGGTGTCCAAAATTGCTCACAATACACCAAATGCAGCATAACGTGCCTAAATAATGGTGATTGTGGTTGTTGGAGGACAGTCATCTCTGGACATTACTGTAGGAGTTTCTCAGAAAAATGGCCTGGATCCAATTGCATCTTATTCCTTCATCAATAACCTTTCTTTCATCATAAGTTCAGAAATGAGATGGTTTGCACAATTTCAATTGCCATTCAGAATTTCTCAGTGAAGTTCCAGCCTGCATCCAGCAAGACCTCATGTTCATATTTTCTAGCTGCCATTTGGCCTGTCACGTCTGCTCTGCCATTCAATCATGGCTGATCTATCTTTTTCTCTCAACCCCATTCTCCTGCCTTCGCCCCAAATAATTGGATTGGACTTGGGTTCACTCACACATGTGTTGAAAAATGGCAATAATATGCATACTGCACAAGTACCAGGAAACATACATTGCCAAAATCTGAACCAGATCTTAGGTTGGTTTTGCATTTGAGTTTACCTGCTATAGCAACAGTTAAGGGGCTTCATCCTATCTGGTTGGGTAGCACAGTGGTGCAGCAGTAGAGTTGCTGCCATATAGCGCCAGATACCCAGGTTCAATCCTGACTACAGGTGCTGTTTGTACGGAGTTTGTACGTTCTCCCAGTGACCGCGTGGGTTTTCTCCAGAAGCTCCGGCTTCCTCCCACACTTCAAAGACGTACAGGTTTGTAGGTTAATTGGCTTCAGTAAGAATTGTAAATTGTCCCTAGTGTGTAGGATAGTGCTACCGTGTAGGGATCGCTGGTCGGCGGGGACTTGGTGGGTCGAAAGCCTGTTTCCACACTGTATCTCTAAGCTAAACTGGCTCACTGCTGAAGAGGTAGGGATGTCCATCTTTCTCCAGATGGGTAACTTTAATTTTACTATGCACAAACTAAACTCATCCTCCTTCACTTGCAAATTCCCTCTGCTGATCCCTCTCTATTATCTGCCTGACCAATCCCTCCATTCTTGCCCAACACCTTCGTCCCTTGCCCAACACCTTCGGCCCTTGCCCAACAACAGCAGCATCACATGCAAATTACTTTATTCTTACCCTTCTCTATCACAGCTGTCCTTCTCCATGCAAATATTTTGACCTGATTGAATGAAACTAGGTCTAAACTGGTAGCATCTACAATTTCCTACATTTCTTCCTTGAAATCAGTGTAAGTTTGAAACATTACACCTTGAAGAGATAAGACTCCTCCTAGCAGGTAAACCAGATCACTTCCACCTGACGTGGACTGCATTTATAGAATTATTACAAACATAGGGTGCAAAAGTACTTAAAAAAAAATTAAAAATTGAGGTCAGGTAAGGGGGGGTGATAGTTGAAGAGTTGGTATGTCCTATTTACATGATGCTCAAAAAAAAAAACCATTTGTTTCTCTTTTTTTCTCTTTCTCTTTTCTTTTCTTAGGGCCTATTTCTTAACTCTATTTCTTTTTGTTTTTAATTTCGCTCTTATAGGGTCTTCGTCCTTTTTTGTTGTTACATTTTCTACACTTTTCTACACTTGCACTTTTTCCTTCACTTTCTTCTCTCTTTCAATCTTTTCTTTTTCTAGTGTAAAAAAATAAATAAAGGGAGTACATTAATTGTAAGAAGATATAAATGACGAGTATTAATGTATGTGGTTGTAATGTAATGTACTTCTAATAAATAAAAATTAAAAAAAAAAAAGAAATCAGTGTAAGTTTGGGCTTCACTGTTGGATTCCTTGAGAATACCAACTTCTGGATAATTACAGAGGTAGATCATCACAGTTCCACACAAACATGATGGCATTACTGCTGGTGCTGTAGATTGTTACTATATTCCAAGGCATCAGTTGAAAGATTACATGCATTGTAGCTTCCGGAAGAGATAGTTGAGGCAGGTACTATTGCAGTGTTTCAGAAACATTTAGAAAGATACATGGATAGGATAGGTTTAGAGGGATATGTGCCAAATGCAGGCAGGTGGGAGTAGTCTAGATGGGACATGTCGGTCAGTGTGGCAAGTTGGGACGAAGGGCCTGTTTCCCCACTGTACGACTCTATGACTCTACAAAGCTCCAATGTTGCCACTCTGGAGTCTGATTCACTGTGTATTGCTGTGCTAAGCTACTTGATGGCACAGCTGCATCAATGTGCACTTTTAGAAGTAAAATGTGCTCTATTTTTAGCATTAAGTAGGGAATACATCAATCGGACAGCGCATTACCTACTTGTACATGCATGACTATCTCCAACTGTGATTTTTACCTAAGAAATTAAAAATGATGCCTCAGCTTATAATTCTATTTGCCATTATATGGGCTTTGAACATCGCATGAGATAAAGGCGACAGCACAATCAGAAGTTGTTGATCTTCAATCATCTGCTCCTATATCAACATTGCCTCAGCATTGGTGATGGGGACTGCAAGCACAGTTCATACATAGTATTGAGGAATATGCTCTATGCAAGATCAAAAACTGCCCAATCTAAAACCTATCAACAGTAATTATGGATTATTATGTGTTACATGATTTTCTTTATAATTTGTTAATATCAATGATGCGATTATATATCAGTCATTAATATTGTACTTTGCAGTGAGAAGAGAGGAGTCTGCTAAAAATATTCCTGTAAGAGATAAGAAATGCCACTGGTATTGAGTCTGCTATTGCCAAGGTTCACCTCGGGCTGGGTCAAAGGAGCAGAAAAAATAATGTGGCTTCCTGTTTCAGACTGCCTCTCAGTGAATCCTACAGAAAAACAGACATTGCTACAGCAGGATTAAATATTTAATGTTATGAGCAACGTGTCAGATTTCTTTAAACTAATTCAAGAGAAAATAAGTTATAAGACCAGAAAATTCATTTCTGAAGATGATCCTTTAAGATGAGCATTGAGGCAAAGCTGAATAAGCTACTCCAGGTCTTGTCATTAATACTGCAAACATATAGTGCGACTTTACAGTAATTCTCTTCCATTAAACCTTAGATAAATAAATGGTGTAAAACTGGCAGGAGTAAATTGATCATCTTTATGCATCACATATAACAGACTGAAGATTCAAAGCTACTCAATTTCTCTTTCGTGCTAAAATTGAAATTCATTCCCAAAATCTTTGTTAACACATGTCCTGTGCAAAGTTTGTCATTTGGCTATTTATAACTACAATAATAAAATAAATTACTAATCACTGCCATGCTACACATAATATGCTTGTCAACCTCTAATTTTGTGAAAGCACATTTTCAGAAAAATAAATTTTAACAAAGTGTCTTTTGTGACATTGATCTTCTTATCAGAAGGTATCTGCTACCCAAAACCATGAATATTCTGAAATGATAATTTACTGAATGAAAGGATAAATATCAAATTAAGAAAATTCATTTTCCAATCAAGTCCACCAATTAAGAATGTGAAAATCTTTATAGATACATAGATACATAGAAAATAGGTGCAGGATAGGCCATTCAGCCCTTCGAGCCTGCACCGCCATTCAATATGATCATGGCTGATCATCCAACTCAGTATCCCGTACCTGCCTTCTCTCCATACCCCCTGATCCCTTTAGCCACAAGGGCCACATCTAACCTCTAATCTCCAATCCTACTGGAAGAATGAAGAAAATACTAATTTTAATGCAGTAATTTATCTTACATGCCACAATTTTTTCCATGTTTAATATTTCATGCATTCTCTAATTCACTTTAATCAGTATCATGTCTCCATCTTTTTTTACTCCTTGGTATATTTATGCAAATAACACTAGCAGTCAACATTTAACTGCTTCCAAAGAGTAAAATGTGACAACTTAATCTTTAGTTCCTAAGTAATGAAAAATGGCCATGGGTTTCAGTCCTTACTCCCGTGCAACATTAGTATCAGTTTACAATATCCTTTTCACCATTATCATTTAACAATAGGTTGTACAATGGACCTGATATTCATTTCAAGTCAATGAATGGAAACAAAATTTAGGCACCTCTAACAAATACGAATAAGAGAGATCTGGGAGTACAGCTGCATGATTCCCTAAAAATGGCGAGTCAGTGTGATAAGGATGACTTGATGGGGAAGGGTACTGAGTACAAAAGTTGGGACATCATGATGCAGCTGCACAAGTCGTTGATGAGTCCATACTTGGAGCACTGTGTGCAGTTCTGGTGACCCAACTATAGGAAGGATGTCATTAAGGTAAAACCTGTGCAGAAGAGAAACACTGAGATATCAGCTGGGCTTGCAGGCTTGAGTTTTAGGGAGAGTTTGGAAGGCTGGGACTTTTTTTCTTTGGAGCTTAAGAGGCATTGTGGTGACCTTATTTAAGTGTACTAGATTATGAGAGCCATGGATGAAGTGGATGCTCAGGGGCTTTTTTCAATGATAGAGGATTATAAAACTAGAAAGTATAGACTGAAGATGAGAGGGGAGATAGTTAAGAGGGTCCTTATTTGCACCCGGAGAGTAGTCTGTATCTGAAATGAACTGTCAGTGGAAGCTACAGGGGCAGATATAATTATCACTTCAATTGACATTTGGATAGATATATGATAGGAAAGGTTTTGAGGGCAATGGGCCAAATGCAGGCAAATGAGACCAACTTAGTATGCCAACTTTTCGCAAAGGACAAGGTGGGCCAAAGGGCCTATTTCTGTGCTGTGATCTCTATGATCAGGAATAGGTGATGGAATAACTGGATTACACTGAGAGCAAATATGTACAGAAAGGAGTTCAGGAGAACACCACTCCCTTTCTATTTCCCTGATATACACCCTTAAGGAACATTAGTGTTTAGGAATGAAGCACTTCCCATTTATGGAAACCTAGGCTTGCAATCAAACTCTCCCAGATCAAGCATAAAATATTTAGTAAAGCCCTCAACAAATCTCAGATGAGCATTGCCTCTCGGTTTAATGTGATAATCTAGTTGCCAGATTCTGTGATCAAGGAGTGAGATTGGCAGTAGCTTCACTTGGTGTTGAATTAGAATAAAATACTTTGTAAAGATGGCAATTCTATGGAATGGATTAATATATACTGGGATAGAAATTAATCCTCGGGGACACATTCTAATTACACAAGGTAGTAACTGAAAATTTTGTCCCATTGAAATCAATGGAGCCAATTATTGAAAGTAGAGTTCAATATATCTACTTACCTACCATACCACATGCATGCAGTCAAGGACATATTTCTTGCTCTGGAGTCCTCTAAAGAAATTGAAGTCACAGGACTTGCCTGTCCTGGACAAAGATATCAATTGAAACAACATCCATTTTGGGTTCAAACTGCTGACCTCTGTTTATTTTGGATTGCTATTCCAAATTTCAATAAGCTAGTTTTCCTTTTGAACTTTGTTCTCAAAATATTGTTCTATCAAGCACTTTGAAAGGGGCTAGCAATGATTATGTTATTTCCAAATACATCAATAGAACAAATTCCATCATTTAATTTTAGGTCACATATTTAGGTCACAAACTTGAATTTGACCTTAAAATGTGTCCTGATTATGTTATATTACAGACTGTAATTCCACCACATAATTGAAATAAACACTAGCCTTTTGGCAGTGAATGATAAATAAATGCTAAAGTAGGCTAGGTTGCAAAATGTAACCTCATGTTTCATCCAACCATTAAGAATTTGGTCTTTGAACAATGGGCAGTAAGAGTTGCTTTAATTAAATCTAGCACGTCAAAAGGAAACCTCCAAATGGGTAGGTGCACCGAGTTTCTTGCCCAAAGTAGGGGAATCGAGAACCAGAGGACATAGGTTTAAGATCGGGGAAAGATTTAATAGGAACTTGAGGGGTAACTTTTTCAGACAAAGGTTGGTGGGTGTATGAAACGAGCTGCCAGAGGAGGTAGTTGATGTGGGTACTATCCCAAAGTTTAAGAAACATTTAGACAGGTACATGAAAAGGACAGGTTTAGAGGAATAGGGGGCAAACAGGCAGATGCGACTAGTGTAGATGAACGGTGTGGGCAAGTCGGGCCATAGGGCCTGTTTCCACTCATCAGAGAACACATCTGTTCTGTGCCTCCACATATAATCTGTCATGAATCTCTTTATATACCTTGTTTTTGATTGAGGTGCTATTTTTTGCCTTTGAAATAAAATGGTTTTCAATCTTTTAATTTTTGCTCATCGATGGGGAGATTCAGAGCAAACCTCTGACATGGACAATGTGCTGAGAATTTATTATCTGTTGTTAATGGGTAAAAATAAAAGAAAGTTGTTTAACTCCTGGGGATATTTTCTTACTCATTATCAAATTAGTTTTAAATTAATACAATGAATCTCAATTTCAAAAAGCTGATATCAAATGTCATCTGCTTGGACATCCATTTCAAAGCCTTTTAACATGTCCTATCTTCCTTCTGTGCATTTCTTCCTATCACTGCTGTCACCGGACAAATTCAGCAACGCTTCCTTCTCTGTGATTGCTTAAAACAACAGACATCCAATGAAAGGAACATGATCTGAAGATTATCTCAAACTGTAAGCACCATTCTTGATGTAATTCTGTCAAATAAATCTTTAGGGATAGAGAGCTGACTTAAAGACGTGTGAGGCTTGATGTAAAGGAAACCAATAACAAATATGAACATAATACACAGCATTCAAATGCAATGGATTATGGGCTAAAGGGGACTCTTTTGGATACATTTTAAATTCTTTAAAGGCTACTGACTTAAATATACACTTGATGTTTTCATGGAAGATCAAGCAATCCACAGTCTTATATCATCTAGGCCTTTAATCTATGGATTCACTCTCAGTTCTGACCAGAAATTGGTGTTGAGAGTTGCCTCTCTGCTGGTAACGTGAACTATGTTATTAAACATTAACAAAAGAGGATTATTTGTAATATCAAAAGATTATTCATGCTAAAACCTCTTACATTGACTGAAGGATTGCACTGACTTTTTTTTTCTTTTCTGGTGATTAAAAGTAATGGAAGCTGGTGTTTTAATACCTACCCTCCAATTGTACTTTGGAGCTGAAAGTGTTTCCAAAGTATCTTTTGTAGAAAAACACAAGGAAAATGTTTAAACACTGGTGTTAAATAGGCTAGAGAGGGGAAACTGTTTTTATGAAAAGATGGCTGACTAACCGGAGGCTACAGGTTTATGATAATTGGTAAAAAAAATTGCCTGAGGAGGAACAAGTTGAACAGTTACATGGATTGGAAAGGCTTAGAGGGATATAGGATGTGGGCAAATGGAACTACCCCTCAGATGGGGCATTTTGGTTGGCATGGATGAGTTGGGCTCTTGGGCCTCTTTCTGTACTGTATGAATCTAATAGGGCAAGGAGAACACATAATGAGATGCACTAACCTAATCAAAGAAAGTTAAACATTCTCAGAGAAAACGTTTTTCCCCCCTATAACTGGCAAGTGCCGTCAATGGATTGGGCACTGTATAATTCTGCAATAAAGATCAGATGTGGTTGCAACGACATCTTAGGTTCCCAATTTAAAATGCATTTATTGAGACCCCAACTGCAATTGGAATTAGCTTAACTGCTGAAAAATATGTGTTGCTGAAATGGTGAGCAGAAAAGCAGTCAGAGAGTGCAGAGAGGCAATTGTAACTGAGCACTGCTTGCTGACTCCATGTTAAAGTGGGTTAGAATGACTCCTCCAGAATTGAATTTCAGAGTGGCTTGTTAAAATGTTTTTCACTATCTGTCAATAATTTATTTTAGTGCTCTGAGCCGAGTGACTTCCGATTTACCATCATGCATACTAAGGCCTGTCTGATGTTGGATTTTGGTGTTGGATCATTTACACACTGTGTATATTCCACTTACATTCCCTCCTCTTCCCTCTCCATTCCCGCAGAAGATACAAAAGCTAGAAAGCATGTACTACCAGATCAGAGCCTGCTTCTTCCCCACTGCTATTGGACTGCTGAACCGACCTCTCATAGGCTAAGTGCGTGGTCCCGATCTCACAACCTACCCTATTGCGGCCTTTAAACTTTTTTTAGTCTGCACTTTCTCTGTAGCTCTAACACAGTTACACTATATTCTGCACTCTGGTTATTTTTCTCTTTGCATTACCTGTTGTACTTGTATACAGCTTGATTGTATTCTTGTATGGTGGGTACGGTTTGACTGGATTACATGCAAAACCATAGCAGGCATACCGTCGGATTGCATGGCAACTTCCATTGGGAATAGCTTAGCCCAAAACCGCATGAAATTGCAGAGAGTTGTAGATGAAGCCCAGTCCATCACACAGACCATAGTTCCCATCACTGACTGCATCTAGACTTCACGCTGTCTCGGAAAAGCAGACAACATAATCAAAGTTTTTTCCTGCCCCAGTCATTCCTTCTTCTCCCAGCTCCTGTCCAGCAGAGATATAGAAGCTTGAAAGGATCCACCCACCAGACTCACTTACAGCTTCATCCCCCTTATCAGCCTTATGAATGGTCCTTCCATGAGCTAGGTTACTGTCCAATTCACCTTGGACATTGGACTCGGTCTATGAAAATGACGTGCTAAAATGCTGAGACCTATAATCTGTACTCTGTATATTCCCCTTTAGTCGATCTATTGTACTTGCATTTGACATTGTATTTATGTATAGTATAATCTGATCTGTTTGGATAGCATGCAAAGCAAAACTTTTCACTGTACCCTCTGCACACGTGACAATAATAAACCTAAACAAAGTTTTTCAAGGTACACTTGGCAGTAATAAAGTTCTACTAATAAACCAACAATAATGATGGTGGGGAAGATCAGTCAGCACTTTGTGTTTTAAATAGTTTTATCAGGCAGTAACATTAACAATTCTCAAACAATAAAGGGCCTGTCCCACTGCGGCGACCTAATTGGCGAGTTTAGAAGAGTTTGCCCATGACATACTCACAGCATGGTCGACACGAGGTCCTAGGAGGTCTTTGTAACTCTCTTTCATGCTCGAGAGTAGTCCCCGCGTATTCGAGGCCTCAGCTAGGTCGCGGCGTATTTTTCAACATGCTGAAAAATGCCCGCGAGTAAAAAAAGGTCGCCATGGAAAAAAATCGAGATTTTTTTACTCGTAGGTTTAGTCGAGGTAGGTCGTAGTAGGTCGGCATGTTATTCGTAGGTAATCAAAGGAAATCGAAGGTAATCGAGGATAGTCAAAGGTGAAGCTCATTGAGAAAAAAAAGGTAAGTAAACTGACCGGTAATTTTAAATGCCCGCTAAACTTTATAAAAATTTGTCTGGCTTTTTAAAAGTGTCTCCGCTCCTTCTTCCTCCCCTTCTCTCCCCTTCTCTCCCCTTCTCTCCACTTCTCTCCCCTTCTCTCCCCACCTCTCCACGCTCTCTAAAGGACTTACTGTAACTGTGCCAGCCGTCTTTTACCTTCCTGTTCATCGCGGGTGTGAATTTCAGACAGCGCTTCCCCGCTTTCCCTGGCCCCCGTCTTTGCGATGTGTTTGTGTGTGTGTGTGTCTGTGTGCAGATGGTCGATCCGGTTCGCGGTTTCATCCTGACGGTCGATCCAGCTCGAGGTTTTTCAGGCGAGTGCCCTCGAGCTTGAAGGTCGAAGACAGTCGCTGAAAAGTTCGTTAGTGGAAATATGAAACATTTAAAGAATTTAAGTCGTACTCTTTGGTATATTTGTATTGTTATTTAAAAGTGTTTATTGATGCTATTATCTTTAGACTTTTGAGATACAATGTGGAAACAGGCCAATCAACCCACCAAGTTCACGCTGACCAGCAATCACCTGTACACTAGTTTTACCCTACACACGAGAGACAATTTACAATTTTACCAAAGCTAATCAACCTACAAACCTATATGTCTTTCGAGTGTGGGAGGAAACCGAAGCGCCTGGAGACACCCACGCAGTCACGAGGAGAACATGCAAACTCCGTGCAGACAAGTTCAAGTTCAAGTGAGTTTATTGTCATGTGTCCCTGATAGGACAATGAAATTCTTGCTTTGCTTCAGCACAACAGAACATAGTAGGCATTGACTACTTGGTCAGGATCAAATCCGGGTCTCTGGCCCTTTAAGGCAGCAACTCTACCACTGCGCCATTTTGGTATGCACATTCTGATTGTTTCTTTACGCTTCCATTTTTAATACATATGTGGTATATTTAAAACAGGATATAGAGGAGGATAAAGCACCTACATACAAAGGAAATATGTTATAATGAGCTGGTGTACAATCCTGTGTGCATAGTGTTTCCTCGGTCCTGTTTATAATTCTATCAATACCATAAGAGTTCCAACATCAATAAATGTGTGGACATTGTGGGCCGATTGGATTCTTGGGCTGGCGGCTCAGTCACTCAAGCCTGTTGTGCTGGCAGCTCATTCACTCATGGCTGGTGACTGGCAGAAATTCCATTTCAAGCAGGGTGCAAGGCCACCAAATTCAAGTGCAGTTTCTTACCACTTCAAGCAGGGTGCATGGCCACCAAATTCAAGTGCAGTTTCATACCATTTCAAACAGGGTGCAAGGCCACTAAAGACAGTGAGTCGTGACCTCTCCCTCCTCCATCTTGCAGAGACTGAGCCATGCCCACACTTCTGGATTTTACAGTCCCTCCCCCCCCCTCCCACCAGAAGGGGCGTGGCCCTCACGGCGTGATTGACAGGAGAGAGAATCTCAACATTTTTAAAACACTAATAACTCTTTTATTTTTCATCGATGGGAAAAAATCCTTGACACCTGATGAGCGGAGGGGGACTCTGAGTAAGATGGCCAAAAATCACAGCCGTACGTGGTAGCATTTTTTCTAATATCAATATAAAGCACAAACAGGAAGTGGTCATGATTAGACTTTTAATTATATAGAAGGCAACTAATTAGGCAAGGCAACTTTAATTAGGGAAGTCAACTTTAATTAGGCAAGGCAACTTTAATTAGGCAACACAACTTTAGCATTTCCAAACCAAAGGCAACACAGCTCTAGCATTTCCAAACCAAAGGCAACACAGCCTTAACATTTCCAAACCAAAGGCAACGCAGCTTTAGCACTTCCAAACCAAAGGCAACACAGCTTTAGCATTTCCAAACCAAAGGCAACACAGCTTTAGCATTTCAAAACTATATTTTCAAACCACATTAAGGGCACTGACAGGTCAGTAAAACCACTCACAATTTAGTAGACATGTGATCAGTATTATTCACAGCTCAGACTGAGAGACGTGACCCTCTCGCTCCCCCCATCTTGCAGAGACTGACTGAGGCACTCAACACTTCTGGGTTTTATAGTCCCTCTGGAAGGGGCGTGGCCTTCAGGAGAGAGAATCTCAACATTTTTTAAACACTAATAACTCTTTTATTTTTCATCGATGGGAAAAATCCTTTTGTCCTGCGCAGCGGAGGAGGACTGAGTAAGATGGCCAAAAATCACAGCCGTAAGTGGCAGCGTTTTTTCTAAAATCAATATACAGAACAACAGGAGGTGGTCAAGATCAGACTTTTAGTAATATAGATAATCACATATTAGGCAATGGAGACAATTGCTTGTTAATCTGGTACCTACACCTATGGATTAGTATATTTAAACAGCAAACCTTACTTACAGATAAACAGGCGTTAACTGTACATGGGAGGGTTTCTGGGGAGCGTGGCAGGTGAAGGAATCAAGTCCACCTATGAAATCAACTGAAACCACAACACAACCACAAATAAATACATGAATAAATAATGAAATAAAAAATGAAAGAAGTAAAGCAATGGAAAATTGATAAATGATAAATACAAATAAAAATACATTGAATGAGTGAAGTCACACTTTTGTCTCAACGTTCTTCAATGAGGTCAAGTCAAGTCAAGTCACATTTATTTATATAGCACATTTAAAAAACAACTCTCGTTGGCCAAAATGCTTTACATTTGTTATAAGAATAGCATAAACAAACAAACTACATACATATATACATGTAGCCCTCATTCAGAGGACGTCAGGAAAGGCTTGGGAGTATAGATAAGTTTTTAGTCTTGACTTAAAAGAGTCGATGGAGGGGGCAGTTCTGATGGGAAAGGGGATGCTGTTCCACAGTCTTGGGGCTGCAACCGCAAAGGCGCGGTCGCCCCTGAGCTTATGCCTAGACCGTGGGATATTCAGCAACCCCAAGTCAGCCGATCTGAGGGGCCTGGAGGTGGAGTGGTGGGTGAGAAGACTTTTTATGTAGGTGGGGGCAAGCCCATTGAGGGCTTTGCAGACATGGAGGAGGATCTTGAAGTTTATACGGAACCGCACAGGGAGCCAGTGGAGAGAGGCCAGGATCGGGGTGATGTGGTCCCTTTTTCGGGTGCCCGTCAGGAGTCTCACTGCGGCGTTTTGGACCAGTTGCAGGCGGGACAGGGAAGATTGGCTGATGCCAGTTTAAAGGGAGTTGCAGTAATCTAGGCGGGAGGAGATGAATGTGTGGATGATCTTTTCGAGGTCATCAAACTGGAGGAATTGTTTTATTTTAGCTATCGTCCGAAGCTGAAAGCAGCTAGCTTTTACCACGGCATTGACTTGTTTGTCAAATTTCAGTGCTGAGTCAAATATCACGCCAAGGTTTTTGCCGTGAGGTTTGAGTAATGGGGTAAGGCTTCCAAGGCTGCCTGCTATCATTTTGATTGAGTCCGAGGGGCCGAGAAGGATGACCTCAGACTTACTCTCGTTTAGTTGGAGGAAGTTCTGGGCCATCCAACACTTTATATCCTCGAGGCAGCGGGTAAGGTTAAGCAGATTTGATTGGTTTTTGGGCTTCAGGGGGAGATAGAGTTGTGTATCGTCTGCGTAGCAATGGAAGGAAATGCCGTGCCTTTCAATGACTTGGCCTAAGGGGAGCATATAAAGGGAGAAGAGAATGGGCCCAAGGATGGAACCTTGTGAAACCCCACAGCAGAGATTAGCTGGGGAGGAGTAAGAGTTGCCTATGTGAGTCGAGAAACTCCTACCTTTGAGGTAGGAGATGAACCAGCTCAGGGCAGTACCATGACACCCAGGTCTCGTTGCATCTCCCCTTTTCCTAATCGGCCACCATTCAGATAACAGTCTACTTTCCTGTTTTTGCCACCAAAGTGGATAACCTCACATTTATCCACATTATACTGCATCTGCCATGCATTTGCCCACTCACCCAACCTATCCAAGTCACCTTGCAGCCTCCTGGCATCCTCCTCACAGCTAACACTGCCCCCCAGCTTCGTGTCATCTGCAAACTTGGAGATGTTGCATTCAATTTTCGTCCAAATCATTAATATATATTGTAAATAGCTGGGGTCCCAGCACTGAGCCTTGCGGTACCCCACTAGTCACTGCCTGCCATTCTGAAAAGGACCCGTTTACTCCTACTCTTTACTTCCTGTCTGCCAGCCAGTTCTCTATCCACACCAATACCGTGTGCTTTAAGTTTGCATACTAATCTCTTATGTGGGACCTTGTCGAAAGCCTTCTGAAAGTCCAGATATAACACATCCACTGGTTCTCCCTTATCCACTCTACTAGTTACATCCTCGAAAAATTCTATAAGATTCGTCAGACATGATTTACCTTTCATAAATCCATGCTGACTTTGTCGAATGATTTCACCACTTTCCAAATGTGCTGCTATCCCATCTTTAATAACTGACTCTAGCAATTTCCCCACTACCGATGTTAGACTAACTGGTCTGTAATTCCCCGTTTTCTCTCTCCCTCCCTTTTTAAAAAGTGGGGTTACATTAGCTACCCTCCAATCCTCAGGATATACTCCAGAATCTAAAGAGTTTTGAAAAATTATCACTAATGCATCCACTATTTCTGGGGCTACTTCCTTAAGTACTCTGGGATGCAGCCTATCTGGCCCTGGGGATTAATCGGCCTTTAATCCATTCAATTTACCTAACACCACTTCCCGGCTAACCTGGATTTCACTCAGTTCCTCCATCTCATTTGAACCCCGGTCCCATGCTATTTCCGGCAGATTATTTATGTCTTCCTTAGTGAAGACAGAACCAAAGTAGTTATTCAATTGGTCCGCCATATCCTTGTTCCCATGATCAATTCACCTGTTTCGTTGCGGATGCGACCCTCTACTTCTACGTGGTGGGCTTTCTAACCCAGGAGACGGCATCGCGGCTGCTGCCATTCCTGCAGAATCCGCCGGCCGTTGGCAAGTACGAGGCCCTGAGGGCGTTGCTGCTGCGCACCTTCGGGCTCAGCCATCGCGATCGTGTGGCTCGGCTGCTACATATGGACGGTCTGGGTGATCAGCAGCCGTCGGTTCTCATGAGTGAGATGTTAGCGCTCATGGGTGGACATCAGCCTTGCCTGTTGTTCGAACAGGCGTTTTTGGAGCAGATGCCCGATGACATCCGCCTGCATCTTGCTGGGTCCAATTTCAGCGACCCTCTGCAGCTCGCTGAACGGGCGGATGAGCTATGGCTTTCCAAACAGCAGGATGGTGGTTCCATCAACCGGGTGCCCACGCCGTCGTCACAGCAGCGTCACTGGGCTGTTCCTCCTCGGGACGACTTCGCTGGCTCGCAGTCCACCGCTGTCGTTCGCAGTAAGTGCCAGTGGTGTTATTACCACCAACGCTGGGGTGCGGAGGCCCACCAATGCCGCGCCCCCTGCTCGTTTTTTGAAAATGCCGCGGCTGATCGCCAGTAGATGCTATCGCGGTTGACCAGAAACATCGCCGCTACGTCAGGGATCGCCCTTCTGGGCTTCGTTTCCTCGTGGACTCTGAGGCTGAGATAAGCATACCTTCAACCGGCCTCGATACCCGTGCTGGTAAGCGTGGCCCCGCCCTGACCGCCATTAATGGCAGCCGCATTCTCTCCTACGGGACTCGGACTGTTTCATTTGTCCTCGATTCTCACCATTATTCGTGGCCCTTCACAATCCCAGCCGTTGCTCAGGGCCAATTTTCACTCATGGGCTTTTTCCCTCATGGTGGAAGTCCGGGGCCAGCGCCTCGTTCCTCCGGGCCCCCCCCCCCCCCAGCCTGTGGCCTCGCGGCCCGTGGTTTCTCCCGATCCGCAGATTGGGTCTGTGTCGGATGTGGGCAGGGCTTATGCCCCGATCCTGGCAGAGTTCCCGGAGATCCTGAACCCCGCGATTCCATTCGATTGCTCCTAGGCATGGGGTGGTGCATCACATCCTTGCCGCTGGCCCTCCACTGCATGCTCGGGCGCGCCGCCTCCCGCCCAACAAGTTACGTTTAGCGCAAGAGGAGTTCCAGCGCATGGAGGACATGGGGATCGTGCAGCGTTCCGACAGCCCTTGGGCTTCCCCACTTCACATGGTTCATAAGTCGTCCGGGGGGTGGCAACCATGTGGGGATTATCGCCGCCTGAATACTGTCACGACCGCCGATTGTGACCCGGTTCCGCATATCCAGGATTTCACGGCTCATCTGGATGGTGCTACCATATTTTCGAAGGTCGATCTGGTGGGTGGCTACAATCAGATTCCTGTCCACCCCGATGATGTGCCGAAGACTGCTATCATCACTCCGTTTGGCCTGTTCGAGTGGCTGCGGATGCCTTTTGGACTTAAGAACGCCACGCAGGCTTTTCAATGCCTGATGGACATGGTTACTCGTTGTTTGAACTTTGTTTTCGTTTATCTTGATGACATTCTGGTCACCACATACTGTGAGCACCTCTGCATGCTTTTCCAGCGACTCCAGGATCACAGGTTGGTCATTAACGCCGCCAAGTACCAGTTCGGTCTCAGCTCCATCTCCTTCCTTGGGCATCACATTACCCCGCAGGGTGCGACGCGCCTTCCCTGCAAGGTGGAGGCGATTTGGCGGTTTCCTCAGTCGCTTACCGTCAAGGGTCTGCAGGAGTTCGTGGGAATGGTGAACTTTTACCATCGTTTTGTGCCGGCGGCGGCTCGGATCATGCGGCCTTTGTTCCTGTGCCTGGCCGGTATGCCGCGGGATCTCGTGTGGACCGCCGAGTCTGACGCCGCTTTCGAGGGTGCCAAAGAGGCGCTAGCTGCGGCCACATTGCTGGTGCACCCGCGGGCCGTTGCCCCCACCGCCCTTACCGTGGATGCTTCTGATGCTGATGTTCAGAGGGGTCCTCGAACAGTTCATCGGTGGTCGTTGGCAACCGCTTGCTTTCTTCAGCAGGCACCTACGCCCTCCTGAGCGCAATTACAGTGCATTCGACCGCCAGCTGTTGGCTCTTTATTTGGCGATATTTGTCGACATTCCCGATATTTCCTGGAGGGCAGGACATTTACCGCGTTTACGGACCACAAACCTCTTACGTTTGCCTTCGCGAAGGTGTCTGATCCCTCGTCTGTTCGTCAGCAGCGGCACCTGGCTTTCGTTTTTGAATTTACAACTGATGTTCGACACATGGCCGGCAAGCTGAATGAAGTGGCCGATGCTTTGTCCCGTCTTGCTGTCCATGCTGTGCTGTCCGTCGCCACGGGGTTGGACTATGCTGCGCTCGCTGCTGCTCAGTGTGATGGTGATTAGATGCAAGGATATCGTACTGCTGCATCGGGTTTGGTGTTGGCCGACGTGCCGTTCGGTCCTGCAGGTGTGGCGGTCCTGTGCAATACTTCCACCGGCCGGTCGCGACCTGCCATTCCAGTGGGTTGGCAGCGGAGTGTTTTCGACTCTATTCATGGACTGGCTCATCCTTCCATCCAGGCGACTTCTGCATTGGTGGCGGCCAAGTTTGTGTGGCATGGCCTTCGTAAGCAGGTTGCAGCGTGAGCCAGGTCCTGCATTCCTTGCCAAACGTCTAAGGTCCAGCGGCATGTTCGTGCGCCGCTTCAGGATTTTGTGGTTCCTTCTCACTGGTTTGCGCACATCCATGTGGATCTGGTGGGTCCTTTGCCGTCGTCTCATGGTGCTACTCACCTGCTCATGGTTGTGGATCGTTTCACACGGTGGCCTGAAGCTGTCCTGCTGTCCGATACCTCCGCTGCGAATTGTTCCTGGGCTCTCGCGGCCCACTGGGTGGCGCATTTCGGCGTGCCTGCTGACATTTCTACTGATCGTAGTGCCCAGTTCACCTCTGTCTTGTGATCGGCCATGGCTCAGCTGTATGGTGCGCAGCTTGATCATACCACTGCGTATTACCCTCAGGCCAACGGGTTGGTCGAACGCTTCCACAGACATTTGAAATCGGCGTTGAAGGTGCGGCTCACAGGCCCGGATTGGGTGTTGCTGGGGATCCGCACGGCTCCTAAGGCGGATTTTGACACGTCTTCCGCAGAGCTGGTGTATGGTGCGCTGCTGCGGGTGCCTGGGGATTTCCTTCCTGCGGCTCGGGGGTCGCCGGAGCCCGCCTCGTCTGTGCTGGCGCGTCTGCGTGAGAAAGCGGGGGTCCTGGCTCCCGTGCCCACTTCCCGCCATGGGGTTGTCCCGGTGTATGTTCCGCCGGTGCTTAAGGACTGTTCTTTTGTCTTTATTCGCAGGGACATGCATCGCACTCTGCTCCAGAGGCCTTATGAGGGGCCTTTCCGAGTGTTGTGGCCTGGGGTCGCGACTTTTGTATTGGATGTCGGGGGTCGTGAGGAGATCGTGCCAGTGGCCTGCCTCAAGCCTGCTCATTTGGGTCATCTGCCGGCCATGCCCTGTTTCCCGGTTGCACCTGTTGTGCCTGTTTCCCCTTTTCCACCTTTTTGCCCTGCTCCACCCGTGGCACCGGTTGTGCCAGTCCCTCCTGTCTCCACTCGGTCTGGGCGGGTCGTTCGGACGCCCGCTCGCTTCCTTTCCTCGGGTTCTGGGGGGGGGGGCTGTGTAGCGGCACCTAGTGGTGGGGTGGAGAGGGCAGAACCCTCTTCATTGGTCGGTGCAGTCATGTGACCGTGGGGTGTTGGTTTTCGCAGGCTTTTGGGGTGTGTCGGTTAGTTAGTCAGCGCTCCTCCCAGCAACACGAGTGATTATTGTTAGTGCAGACAGACTCGCGAACTTCACGGGTTTATGTTCGTTTTTATTTAAAATAAAAAACCTTTTCGCTCAACCTGTCTGGTCTCACTAGAAGCTCCAGATTCCAGCATCTGCAGTCTCTTGCATCTCCATCTTAATTAAGGTAGATGGTGACTTGATGCATCCCAGATGTTGCTCACTTTCGCACTTGATGCATCCCAGATGTTGCTCACTTTCGGTCTTCCAGTATGTTATGTGCGGTGGCAGCACCTGGTGGTAGGCCACTAGCAGAGCGAACCCTGTGTGAGGCGCAGGTCAAGGGGTTGACCCTTAGGGGTATTTAAGGTTGGGCAATGCCCATGCCCATTGGAGGAGTAGGGAGCTGTATCTTCCCTATTAAAACACATCTCACGCACACAACTTGTGTCCGCTTAGTTTTTGGCTGGACCCCGCTATAGTGCTTGCATTATGTGCTTGCTTCTCAATGGACCCACTAGCTAGGCATCAGTATAATTTGGCTCATTTTCTCTCCCTCCACCAGGTTTTACTTGGAACCTTTGCTTGGTCTGGCGATACAGCTATGTGCTTTAATTTAGTCTATGTATATGCTGTTCAAGTTAAAGAATGTTAAAAATGCAGCTCATAAGTCTATAACTTAGAGGAGCAGAATTAGACCATTCTGCCCATCAAGTCCATTCTGCCATTCAATCATGGCTGATCAATCTTTCCCTCTCAACCCCATTCCCTATCAATCTCCGCCTTAAAAATATCCACTGACTTGGCCTCCACAGCTTTCTGTGGCAATGAATGCCATAGATTCACCATCCCTCTGACTAAAGAAATTCCTCCTCATATCCTTTCTAAAGGTACCTACCCTATCCAGGCCTTTCACTATCGGTAAGTTTAAATTTTTCTATTCTGCAAGCCCATATACTGAGACCGCAGCTTTCCACCAAACACTGCAATGTGGTTTGATAATCGATGTGCATTTAAACTCTGAATATTATATCAATCCTCTTCCTCAAGTTATGGGGACAGAGTTGTATGCTGCAGCTGGGAACTACCAGTCTCAAAAAAACTATTGCAAATTCACAAATACTCATTCAGGAAATGCAGCAAATTGTTCTGTTCTCAGTTCAGCATCTGGATGATGTGCCAGAGTGTAAGATTCGGAGGGTAGTGCACTTTTCTCAGGTAGCAGTATTTGCTCATCCTCCATATTTTCCAGTCATCGCCGTTATTGATCCACTGCAGTGAAACTCCATCCACACTGGCAGAATTGTTCAAAATAAACATGTCTTCACATTTTTTGCTTTAAAAAAATCAACAGCATGAGTGACTTTAGAAATGTAATACCAGTTCTATATCATTTTATGCACTGCTGCAGGACATGGAGCTGACTCCACATGGAAATGGATTGAAATTTCTCTCATCATTGCCTGTCCGAAAAGTGAGTCCAAGATGATAATTTTATGATCTGTTATTTTTTTTAAATTACACTGTAAATACAATATGCTATACTGCAATAAGTCCTATTCCAAGTCACCCCTCCTAACGTGGATCCACTCATCACTTGCTAGTTTTGCATTGCCCCACCCTTTTCTGCCAGCTATCTTCCCTTTATTTCATCAGTCTGAAGAATGCTCCTAACCAGAAATATCAATTTACTTACCCATAGATGCGGTCTGACCCGCTGAGTTCCTCCAGCAGTTTGTTTTTTATGGAAAGAAAAAGCGTGGAAACAGGCCCTTCAGCCCACCGAGTCATCACTGACAATTCATCACCTGTTCACACTAGTTCTAAGTTATCCCACTTTTATATCCACTCACTACACACTAGGGGCAATTTGCAGAGGGCAATTTACCACAATGTGGACGTGGGCGGGTCATTGGGAGAATGTGCAAACTCCACACAAACAGCGCCTAAGGTCTGGCAGCAGGGAACCCAGATCTCTTTGAGATAACAGTTCTGCCAGCTGTGCCACTCGCCACCCTCTTGATCAAGATTCCAGTATACAGCCTCTCGAGTCTCTGCCTATAAGAATGATTGTATTTGATAAGTGATAGCACTTAGTGTGGTCTGGAAAAGTTGCATTACATTACACAACTGAGGATGTGATAATTAATATTCATAGGTAGCCGAGAAACTATTGCATGCCCTCTAATGAGCTCTCTATTAAAACCCAATAGCTTACTAGGTTTGTGGCGTATAAGTGTAACTGGAGGGTTGAATAAGTCAATTAGCTATATTAGTTATTTGACATGACTGTACTACTTAGATTGATGTCACTTCCATTCATTGTCTTCCTTAAGCAGGAACAGCATAAAACAGCAGCACTCACTTAACGACATTGACACGGCCATTAGCCATCCAGAAGTTGCAGGTTAATCACCCAGGGGATGGGTTTTTTCTGTAGTTTCCACACTTTTTCTACCACCAGCCTCCATAGCTTAAGCGAGGTTCACTGCCAATGTGGAAAAGCTCAACAAAACAATTAATTATGATTAATCTTCCTGCTAGTCAGCAGTAATCTTGTCAGAAGAAGCTTTGGAAAAAGTTATTTCTGCGTTTCCCTTTGAGAATTGGGCCAAAGTGAAGATTGAGGAGGTGAAAGAAAACTCTTTCAAAATAGGTTCTGAAAATAATTATTCAAACCCAGTGGTTGGTTAATTTAATAAGAACTATATTGTGTCATGCTGCAGCAAGTGTAAATTCTAATCGGTCCATGTATTTTTTCTACAAAGTGTATGGTTGTAATAACTCCACATGGTGCCTCCTTTTTAAGTTTGACATTCATTAAAACTTCACATATTTGTGAAGGGAGGCATGGTGGTGCAGCAGTAGACTGCTGCCTTACAGTGCTTGCAGTGCCGGAGACCGGGGTTCGACCCTGACTACGGGTGCTGTCTATAAGGAGTTTGTACGTTCTCCCCGTGATGTGCGTGGATTTTCTCCGCGATCTTCGGTTTCCTCCCACACTCCAAAGACATATAGGTTAATTGGCTTGGTATAATTGTAAATTGTCCCTAGTGTGTGTAGGATTGTGTTAATGTGGGGGGATTGCTGGACAGTGCGGACTCGGTGGGACGAAGGGCCTGTTTCCGAGCTGAATCTCTAAACTAAACTAAACTTGTATAAAAATCATCCATTTATATTTAATTTTATATCAAGGCTTAAAATACAATGCTGAAAGAGAAAATATATCTTTAAGGAATTGTAAGCTGTAGGTGACCTTCAGCGAACATCCACACATTCTATGGTAGGACATATCAAGTCTGGGAAAACTGCAATGAAACACTAAGGTGCTGTCTCAGCACAGGATCTGATTCAGTTCCTAGAAAAGTCCATCAATCGCTCTACAATATTTTTAGACCAAATGCCGTTCCTTCTGGTTATGTACATTGCTGGATCATCAAATTAAACCAACTTAAATTTAAAAAGCCACATATTGCATTATTAATTGAACCAGCAAATTAACTCAATATTACACCTTGAGCAAATTTCCCGCTTTTGTCACTGTATACAGAATACTGGCATTGATTGCAATATAATACATTTTATATTTTAATGAAGAATCTGATTGCTTGTAAAGCTAACCTTGCACAATAAAATGTTCATGTCATGTTCAAGAGTAGAATCAAGGGGATGTCTTTCTCCATGAATATTCATGAAAATTCCTACAATGAGGTAAATGCTCTAGGAAGAATTGAGAAGAAACTCATCCCCTTAACTGTGCTTCCATTAATAAACATCAGGTGGTAATGTCATTGGAGAGAAGTGTAACATTATAAGGAGTTTTTACTCTGCTCTGGTGTTTCATTTAAATAATAGATTAAATAACTATTATTTCACAGAAGGGTCAATTCAGTCTGCATATTTTTACATTGTGTTTAAAATAAACAAGAAAAAATGATAAATTGGAAAGAGCAGCCAATCCATGACCACTAAAAGTAAGAATGTACCCACAATGTCATCTTAGTATGAATAGCAGCTAAATATTACCTGTTATTGTCAGAACACATTCTCGCTATATGCATGTTTTAAAACTTTGATTTTCATCAGGATAAAGAACCGTATTGATTTTTGACTTACCTGGACACACTAGACATAATAACATTGCCTTGCATTAGTCTTTAAAATAAATTCAATAGGCTTGACAGCACTATCAACAGTTCTAGCAGAGGAACACTTAATAGGATCAAATGGCATTTCTCTTATCCATTATTGTAATGAAGGCTTAACTCAAAATAAATAATTTAAAATGGACCTTAAAAAAAAAAGACACCATTACACTTCTGGGGTTCGGATGAGGATCCAGCCCTAATAGTTATTGGTGAGTGTATCAGAACATAGAATATACAGTGGCTTGCAGAAGTATTCATACCCCTTGAACTTTTCCACATTTTGTCACGTTACAACCACAAACGTAAATGTATTTTATTGGGATTTTATGTGATAGACCAACACAAAGTGACGCATAATTGTGAAGTGGAAGGAAAACGATACATGGTTTTCAAATTTTTTTACAAATAAAAAACTGAAAAGTGTCACATGCAAAAGTATTCAGCCCCCTTTACTCTGATACCCCTAAATAAAATCCAGTGCAACCAATTGTCTTCAGAAGTCACCTAATTAGTAAATGGAGTCCACTTGTGTGTAATCTAATCTCAGTATAAATACAGCTGTTCTGTGAAGGCCTCAGAGGATTGTTAGAGAACATTAGTGAACAAACAGCATCATGAAGCCCAAGGAAAACACCAGACAGGTCAGGGATAAAGTTGTGGTGAAGTTTAAAGTAGGGTTAGGTTATAAAAAAATATCCCAAGCTTTGAACATCTCACGGAGCACTGTTCAATCCATCATCCGAAAATGGAAAGAGTATGGCACAACTGCAAACCTACCAAGACATGGCCGTCCACCTAAACTGACAGGCCGGGCAAGGAGAGCATTGTTCTTGGTTCTTGGTTTCTTAGTCCTCCAAAATATTCCAAATTGAATTTAAACTGGAGGTGGTGGAGGGAGGACTTAAGCCAGAAAGGGTTTTGGGGAAGAAAGAGCTACCTTAAATTTAGTTGCATCTGGTTGGGTAACTATAGTAGGGTGGAGATTATTCCATGCTTTAATTGTGCGGGGGAAGAATGAATTGCTGTACACATCTGTCTTGGTAGCTGGAATCACAAATTGGATCGAATGCCCTCGTCTTCTCCTAATTGGTTTGGGTTTGGTGTAGGTCTTGTAATCTATGTCGAGCTGACCATTTAACATTTTGTAAAAACAGGTCAAACGGTGAGCTTCACGTCTGTCTTGGAGAGGGTTCCACCCCAGAGAATTCAGAAGTTTGGTAACACTCACTTCTCTCTCATAGGTGTTAGTAACAAATCGAGCTGCCTGTCTTTGGACACGTTCGATGGAAGAAATGTTTTTATTTGTGTATGGGTCCCATGTTGCAACTGCGTAGTCCAAATGAGGTCTAACGAGGGTGAAGTATAGCTTCTCCTTGACAGAAGTTGAACAATGATGAAAGTTGCGCCTCAGAAAATTTAGGACACCTGTTGCTTTCACCGTTGCATGATGAGCATTGATCAGAGAAGCAGCCAAGAGGCCCATGGTAACTCTGGAGGAGCTGCAGAGATCCACAGCTCAGGTGGGAGAATCTGTCCACAGGACAACTATTAGTCGTGCACTCCACAAATCGGGCCTTTATGGAAGAGTGGCAAGAAGAAAGCCATTGTTGAAAAAAAAACATAAGAAGTCCCGTTTGCAGTTTGCCACAAGCCATGTGGGGGACACAGCAAACATGTGGAGGAAGGTGCTCTGGTCAGATGAGACCAAAATTGAAGTTTAGGCCTAAATGCAAAACGCTATGTGTGGCGGAAACGTAACACTGCACATCACCCTGAACACACCATCCCCACTGTGAAACATGGTGGCGGCAGCAACATGTTGTGGGGATGCTTTTCTTCAGCAGGGACAGCGAAGCTGGTCAGAGTTGATGGGAAGATGGATGGAGCCAAATACAGGGCAATCTTGGAAGAAAACCTGTTAGAGTCTGCAAAAGACTTGAGACTGGGGCGGAGGTTCACCTTCCAGCAGGACAATGACCCTAAACATACAGCCAGAGCTACAATAGAATAGTTTAGATCAAAGCATATTCATGTGTTAGAATGGCCCAGTCAAAGTCCAGACCTAAATCCAATTGAGAATCTCTGGCAAGACTTGAAAATTGCTGTTCACAGACGCTCTCCATCCAATCTGACTGAGCTTGAGCTATTTTGCAAAGAAGAATGGGCAAAAATTTCAGTCTCTAGATGTGCAAAGCTGGTAGAGACATACCCCAAAAGACTTGCAGCTGTAATTGCAGCGAAAGGTGGTTCTACAAAGTATTGACTCAGGGGGGCTGAATACTTTTGCATGTGACACTTTTCAGTTTTTTATTTGTAAAAAAATTTGAAAACCATGTATCATTTTCCTTCCACTTCACAATTATGCACCACTTTGTGTTGGTCTATCACATAAAATCCCAATAAAATACATTTACGTTTGTGGTTGTAACGTGACAAAATGTGGAAAAGTTCAAGGGGTATGAAAACTTTTGCAAGCCACTGTAGAAAAGGTGCAGCATAGCACAAGAATAGTCCTTTTGGCCCACAATGTCTGTGCTGAACATGATGCCATCTCTAATCTAACTGCATTGAATCCATATCTCTCAATTTTCTGCATATCCATGTGCCTATCTAAAAGTCTTGTATCTGCCCCCACCACCAGCCCAGCAGTGCATTCTAGCACTTACCATTCTTTTTGTAAAAAACTTGGTTCTGTACATCTTAAAATGTTGCCCCTCCCACCTCTAATATTTGATATTTCCATCCTGGAACAAAGGTTCTGACTGTCTACCCTATTTATGCCTCTCATAATTATGTATACTTCTATCTGGTTCACCAGGTTTTTCAGAGAAAACAATCCAAATCTGTTCAACCTCTCACTAAACCTAATACCTCCCCTATCCAGACAACATACTGTTAAACCTCCTCTGCACCCTTTCCAAAGCCTCCACATCCTTCCTGTAATGCGATGACCAGAGCTGCACACAATACTCCAAATGTGGTCTAACCAAAGTCCTATAAAGATTCATCATGATGAATCTTATGAAGGGAAGCATACCATATGCCTGACCTGTTGAGTTCCTCCAGCATTTTGTGGTATTTACAGAGATGTCGTTTGCAAACTAACAGGACCATGACATTTTCTTGTATGCCTGTATCAAATGTAAGACAATGGGGTATGTTAATTGGCCTACATCTAACATCTTCAGTTGAAGTTATTTTATACCATTGCAATAGAGTGTTACACTACTACAACCTCCAACTAACATTACAATCTCCAAATAAGCTCTGAACTCCATAGACATGGGGGCATTGGTTTTGTCCTTTTGCGCTATTATTGTTTGCTTGTTTTATGTGTGTGTATGTATGTATGTTCTTAGGCCCCCTTCGGTCATGGCTGACCATGGGTGTCTCCAGGGTGCTATTCCCCACATGGAGATGCCTGTGCATGACTTTGTTTAACGTGGGGAGACTGGTGCACAGACAGCCACCCACCCCACGGTCCTTGACAGATCTGGGTCAGGATCCTGTGGCATGGAGTCCAAGTCGACCGGAGACTCTTTTCTGCAGCAGCCTTCATCTGCCTTACCAGCCATTGTGATGCTCCACTAAGGTCAGCCATCATCCTCTGCCTGTTCCACCGTTGAGGTCTTAGTTAGATTGCTCTTTGTCAGAGACCTCCCCCTCAACCTTACCGCCATGGGTGGCCCTACCAGGAGCATAGCTCCAGGCGGCATCGCTCTCAGGATCTCAGGTCGACACAAGTTTCTCCACCACGACAAGGTGACAATCTATTCTCTGGATAGGGGGTATTAGCTTTAGTGAGAGGTTGAACAGATTTGGATTGTTTTCTCTGGAAAACCTGGTGAACCCGATAGAAGTATATATGTATGTATGTATGTATGTATGTATGAAAAAATATATATGTTTTGTTTTTTATGTTGTTGTTTACAGAGTACTATGTTTACATATTCTGTTGTGCAGCTATAAAAAGTAAGGATTTCATTGTTCTGTTTGAGTTATATGACAACAAAAACACTCTTGACTCCCTTTAGATTAAAGAAGTTTCCAGACCACACATTTGGATCAAACATTGTCAGAGCTATATTTTTGCAGGCTTTCAATGATTGCAATGTTTGTGTTCTCAGAAAGCCAGCTCTCACAACACTAACTTTGGGTGTCTGGGTTCTTTGTCCTCAGATGGTGTTGGATGTTCCATGTGAATTACGTTGTCCCAATGAAGGAGTTTGAACATTCAGAGGCATCCTGTCAGTTGCTCTCATGGTAAATATGTAATTCAATGGAACCATTTGTCAGACTCAAAATATCGAGGCAAACATTAACATTGTAGCTCTTGAACTTGTATTGAATCACCTGCTATCATCTTTGTTCTTAACAGTATAAATAATATGTTCAGGCAGATTCAACTGGCAGGGTCTCTGAGAGAATGTCTGCTCGTTATGATGAACAAATACTTTTTTCTGCAATTGTTTCCCTGCTGCTAAACCTATTTCCTAATCAAATCAATTATTTGATCTAATCCATCAGAAGGCCATGTAACATCTATAGACTTTATCCTGTCTGTTACGGTATTCAGCTCTTCCAAAAGTTTAACATCACAGTGATTGTCAATTCCTGAAGCAAATACATTTTCTTCCCTCTTAACTGTTAAGTTCATATGGAAGAGACCATCTTCCAAATCCTAATTATATTCTTTCTCATTTACATGGAGATGACATGCATCACTTAACATATCATAATACTCATCAATTAGTCCCTTGGAATAACATAAACCAGGTATGGTAGGTAACATATGAACATTACCCTCTAATGAGCCTTATTCAGTGAAGTGTTTCCTTTTCTGCTGTTTATTATGTGGTAAACATTTGCATATTTCTCAGCTCTATTGGGATACTATTGGGGTGATTTTTCTGTTTTTGAAAATTGCTATTCAGTAAAGTTCCTGTCCCACTTATGTGTCCTTGGCACGCTAATTACGCGACCTCGTGGTCGCGTTGAGGCGCAATGGTCCCGCGAAGGTCGCGCGCGACTTCATGCGCCCGCACAGCCGTCTGGAGCGCGTAACGTAATTTGAAGATAGACACAAAATGCAGGAGTAACTCAGCGGGACGGGCAGCATCTCTGGAGAGAAGCAATGGATGATGTTTCGGGTCGAGACCCTTTTCTCAGTCTGAAAAAAGGGTCTTGACCCGAAACGTCGCCCATTCCTTCTCTCCAGAGATGCTGCCCGTCCCGCTGAGTTACTCCTGCATTTTGTGTCTATCTTCAATTTTCTTGGCCCCGCTCTGGGAGTAGAAGTGGGGGCGGACCGGATCCGCAACGGCCGTGAGTCCCAGTCCGAGCTCGGCGATGGTTTGCCTGTTTCTGCTGCTGTTGGAGGTGAGACGTTGCGTCGCGCCAGGGTCTTGGGCCTGTCCCACTTTGGCCGTCAGTTACGCGACAGGTCGGTGGTGCACGAAGATTTCGTTCAATACAAAATTTTGGAGCGCCGCGCGATATCACTCACAACTACATACCCCTCCGTGCTTCTCAGTGGTCCGGCCCCGCGCGGCCACACGATGCCCGTGAGCCTCAACGCGACGACAAGGTCGCGTAATTTGCGTGCCAAGGACACGTAAGTGGGACAGGGCCTTAACTGTGAACTGTTTAATGATGGGCCGCTGAATTACAGCACAGCTGCAATTGCCCACACATGGGAAGGAAAACTATTAATGGTGTGTTTTAGTATATGTCGAAATGTTGTGATATAAATGACATTTGTTTTAGTTTTTATACATACAGCAAAGAAACAGGTCCTTCAGTCCACAGAGTCTATGCCAACCATCGATCACCCGAGTTCAATGTTAACCCACTTTTGCATGCACTTTCCAGCACGTCTTTGAGGTGTAGGAGGAAACAGGAACACCAGGAGGAAACCCATACCGTCACGGGGAGAATGTGCAAACTCCACATGGACAGCACCCAAGGTCAGGTTCGAACCTGGGTCTCTAACATGACGTAGTAGCAGCTCTACAAACTGCGTCACTGAGCCGCTCAAATGATGATCAGCCATTTTACATTCCTCCATAGAAACTAATGGAAATGATAATGGTGAGGTTGTGTAATGGGAACCCAATACAATCCACCAGTGTTGTAAGTTTTGTCCTGTGATTTCATTTATTCTTTTCCTCAAACCTTTTCCTGCACCTTAACCAACTCACTCCCAACAATGGAATAATATGTACTCTTTCATGAATGTACTTTCAATCATAAAATGCTTTCAATTTGTTACCCAAACAGGCAATCTTCTGACAGGAATGAATACCATGCAAGAATACAAACCCTGTCCAGCCTTGGAGCACTGCAAACATTTGAATACCTGATTGCCATCCAGAGAACATCAGATAATTCACATTGAAATGAGAATGCATAAGGTACATTGAACGATACTTTCCTTAGGTTCAGTGGGACACATCCTCATGTTGAATAAATTCAACTTAGCACATCTTACAAAACATTTCAAATTTTGGTATCAGTATGGTAAGGCCAAAAAGAGCTGTTGTCTAGAGAAGTTTCCCATTACTTTAATGCTTGCCTATTGAAATACACTCCAAACCTATGTCATATTAGTTATTGCAAAGGTCATGTCTCACCCTGGAGTAATCCAGAGATGGGGTGTTTTCAGTACTTACAGCTGTCCTCTTCTTCAGTGAAAACGCTGACCACATAGCAGGCGTAGACAAAACCAACGAGCTGTGGGGAGATATAACATAGAGAAGCCAAGGTTATACGGTTTCAAGTAGTTTTCAACACATCCATCCTGAACTAATCAGACTAGTACTAACCAATACCATACCCACCTACTTCTGTTATCACAGTTCTATCAAAGATTATTTTTTTGCATCATTTTCCCTCATGTTTAGATTACGTTTTTATTAGTTTATGTAAGATGACAATATCAGTTCACCAAAACAGAGGTAGGAATTGAAAGCCATGAGCAGGCAATGATAAAAACATATTTCATAAAATGTCTTATGTAAACTTCTAACATGGCTTTTATGAAATATAGAGCATTTATTTGGTGAAATGAGCAACTAAGCTATTTCAAACAAAGTGATTCAGGATTCTAGAAATCAGCTTATCAGCTATTAAGTGGTGAAAAAATATGCTTTGGAATGCAGATCTTAACATTTGCCACGTTTTACTTTCATCTTCATAGCGCTTGGTTTGGAAAATACAGTTGAAATCAGTTCTGTTGTATTGCCACAATATTGCACCATTTCTCCAGATTATCATTAGACCTGGGATGGGGGTTTCTCTTCTTTAAACCTGAAACGTCACCGTTCCATGTTCTCCAGATATATGTGGGAAGGAACTGCAGATGCCAGTTTACACCGAAAATAGACACAAAATGTTGGAGTAACTCAGCAGGTCAGGCAGCATCTCTGGAGAAAAGGAATGGGTAACGTTTTGGGTCAAGACCCTTCGTCAGCCATTCAGAGATGCTGCCAGACCCACTGACTTACTCAAGCACTTTGTGTCATTTTTTTTGTCTAGTTTAGTTTAGTTTTGAGATACAGCACGTAACCAAGCCCTTCGGCCCAACCAGTCCGCACCGATCAGAGATCCCCACACATTAACATACTATAGACAATTTACATTCACACCAAGCCAATTAGCCTACAAACCTGTATGTCTTGGGAGTGTGGGAGGAAACCAAGATCTCAGAGAAAAAACACACAGTCATGGGCAGAACGTACAAACTTTGCACAGACAGCACCCGTATTCAGGATCCAACCTGGGTCTGGCGCTGCAAGCTCTATAAGGCAACAACTACACCGCTGCACCACTGTGCCACCTCTCATGTCATGCAGCTACAAGGATATATAGTAAGTAGTAAGATAGGACAATTTTTTCTTCCTAAAGACATCCAACATTAGCTCGACTTTTGATATAATAATAACGTGTTTTCAGTATTAGGAAGAATAGCAAGAAGGATAGCTAGTATTCAAACATAGTTGTTGTTTGCGATATGGGAAGAGCGCTAGCTTATTGAGTATATAACTGCATGCTGTGCATTAGCTCACTGAACTTCTCCTCATGCTGAGATTTGGAAGAGTGCCAGCACTCTCAAGCTCTCCAAGGGCAAGCCATCGTCAGGAGTTCCCAATATGCAGTTGAAGGGTGTGTGATATTCATTGTCTCTTTTTATTTAGTTTAGAGATATAGCATGGAAACAGCCACTTCGGCCCACCGAGTCTACGCCTAATTTCGATGACCCATTCACACTTGTTCCATATTATCCCACTTCCCTCTCCTTGCACATTTGGGGCAATTTTACAGAGGCTAATTAACCGACACACCTGCACGTCTTTGGGATGTGGGCTGAAACCAGAGCACATGGAGGAAGGGGAAAACATGAAAACCCCACACAGACAGCACCCAAGGGTAGGATCAAACCCGGGTCACTGGCACTGTGAGGTAGCAGCTCTATCGACTGTTGTTTTAATATATTTTTGATTTTTAATCTTATCTAGTTGAAGTGTTCTTCATCATTGATCTAAATCTTTGAAACCTGTTTGTATTAATACACATTTGCATCATATTGAATTTGTTATGTTTAAACAAAGATTATGGCATTTATTTTATAGTAAATAATTCAAAACCCATGTGGAAAGATAGCTTGGGTTTTATTTTAAGCTCTATTTAGCACTGAGCAGAATTGGTCCAAATATCAATTAAATAATCTATGGCAATAATCTTACTGATATGTATGCATAAAAAGTATTTCACTGTACCTTGATCATTTCACTGTACCACATGATAATAAAAGAGCCATTGTACCATTGAAATAATTTCCCATCAATATTTTCTTTGATGTTTTTCCATCAGCCCTCCAATAAATTGGCAATGATTAGAGGCACACAGACAATAACTCTTATTTATATGACAAGTGAATGGAAGAAAATCCCTAAGGAAATTCCCAGCGAACAGTACATAATTATTTTCAAGTCTGCACTGAATTGCGAACCTGTAGAACTATCAATAGTTGATTAATAAGCCATTATTACCAGAGAATACCTGCATTCAGCAAGAAATTGGTGGTTGATTTTGAAGGCTTGCAATGTTGGTGCTTAATGAATAATTTGGTACACTAGTAAACTGGCCAATTATCATTCTGACACTGCATGCTGCCTGTCAGTTCAGCAGCTCCACTTTACTATTGGTTACAGCAAAATACTGATCCTTTTTTGGTATTACTCATGGGAACCTAAAATGTTACATCTGGTAAAGCATAATTTCCAAAGGAGGATTATTTATCCCCACGTCTATTGATTTAGCATTCCACAGATATTTATTTAAATTGATTGGCATTGCTACCTTACTTGTCCATCTATGACATTGCACTTATGCTCATATCTCTTTCAAAATAAGCTTACATCCATGCTAAGCTTAAAAACATTCAATGGGATAGAATTTCTATAGGGCCAGGGGAAGACCTTCAAGCTCCCATCTTTATTTCAGTGGCTATTTCTCCAGGCAAACCGAGAAAGCAGATATTTACAATTTGTAGTTTGATTTTCCACCAAAACAATGACAAGCAATCAGTAGAACACTTGAATAAATATTAGTTCCTATTGTGGTCAAAGAAAGAGCGTTCACGTCGTGGCCCTGTTTCCACCAATCTTTCCACCACCATGCACAAGAAGCGCAAGACAGACATCATTGTATGCAGATGCTGAGAAGTGTGGTCATCTCTGGCTGAACAATTTCTAATCTTGTGTGTGGACTCGACAAAAAGAAGAAGTTCCTATTTATTATCACACTTTAGCGCATTCATGTTCCATTTCCACTGATTAACATTTATTTTCCCTACTTGGGAACCATACAGAAAGGGAGGGAAATAGATCTTTGTTTTTGCAGACAGGATATCACACAGCTAGCTTTTCATTGCACCTTGGTACACGTGACAATAATAAACTAAACTAAGGGATTGTCATGGTTTGGCATAACATGGACAACAATGATTAAAATTGCAGAAAGTTGTGGACATTTCCCAGTCCGTCACTGGTACTAACCATTGAAGGAACCTGCAGGAGGCACTGCCTCTAGAAGACAGATAATATGATCAAAGACCCACACCACTCTGACTGTGCTCTCTTCGTTTTGCCACCATCAGGAAGAAGACCTGAGAATTATCCCTCTAGGTTAAAGAACACCTTCCTCCCAACAGCTATCAGGTTCATGAACCATCCTGCACAAGCCAAACTACAACCCTACCTCAGACTGAACTTCCATGGACATTGCACTACAATGGTTGTTCCACATATTTCGGTTATTACACTATCAAGATCTAGTTTACAAAATTTAATAAGTGATGATTTATTGTACATTAACTGTTAAGTTTAATGTGCCCGTAAAGCTGCAGCAAGTGAGAATGTCATTGTTCTGGTTCATATGACAAATAAACGTTCTTAAATGCTCATCCATATCAGCAAGGTAATGGTATGAAGTGCTAGCCCAACTCTACCTAAAGTAGAAAAATCATCCCCACAAATCATCTACATTTCTAAGAACGTGAGATAATAAGACTTAAAGCAGAGCAGGCTATTCAGCCCTTTAAACCTGTACCACCATTCAAAATGAGTTAATACTTACCTCATTTTCTCTAGTATCCAAAAACCTCTCAACGTATTTCTTGAATATACTCAGAATTCCTTAAGATTCATAACACCCTGTGAAAAATAAATTTCTCCTCACCCATTCCCTTTGTAGCCAAGATCTTATTCTGAGACTGGGATTTTCATTTCCAGATTATTACACCTATTATTACTCCAAACACCTACCGAATCAAGCAGCTTGGGTGTTTAAAATGTTAACAATTTCACCCAACGTTCTTCTAAATGGGACAATGAAGGTCCCGTCCACCCAGTTCATGGCATTCTGAGTGTCTAACTCGCTGGGTAACAGAACAGCTCAGCATGTTTATTAAAATTTTCTTCAAACTTCTTCTCATCTCTGCCCACATGGACTACTTGTTATTCTGAAACTGACATACTTCAGCGTGTCCTCCCAAGACCTACAAGACTTCTGTGAATTTCAATGAGCTCAACTCTCATTCTTCAAAACTACAGAGAATACTGCGTAGTCTACTCATTTCTCATTGTTTCAAACCCTCTGTCTCAAGAAGCCTGGTGAGTCTTTGTCACTTTTCGTTCATGGCAAGGATATTTTCTTTCAGGTAAGGAGACCAAATCTGCGAACATTACGCCAAGTGTGGTCCACTGCAGTAAGATATTCTTTGCCCTGTCCTCATGGATCAATTAAATCCTGTGATCAGTCGTCTGTTTTAGTGCCAGCCTACTTATTAAAGATTGACAAATTGCTAGACACGCTGTGGGTGAAATACATTTAATTTTCATCCTGCTTGGAGATGATTAGTCAAATATTCTTGTTGAAGTAACCAAGAAACAGAACATTACTTGAAAATATGTTTAATGTTTGATTATGAATAAAATGTGATTTGATGAAATAATTTAAAACTTCTGAAAAATGAATGTGATTTGTGTTATGTTTGTCATCTTGGGAATGTAATTTAATAGTATGGAGAATTGAGTTTTGGCTCTTAATACTTAAGTACGATGTCAATGAAGTATGTAATGAAACAAATTAGTTTCAAATGCTATTATTTTAATGTGGTATAATGATTTTAATTAACAATTTAATGATCTTGTGAGTATATCCACCTGTTAAACAACAGTAAGCAACCTTTAGAGCAATGTCTAAGGACCAATGTCATTGCCATAGAAAATATCTCCAATCTCTAGCTGGGGTGAATTTCATGATATGTTAGGAATATCCCGTTAGCCAAAATTTGGTGTCTGACACTTATGCACATTCTCTAATTTACAGGACTACTTAATGTAGTTACACTCTGAGGAGTCGAACATATATTCACTGTCTAATAGAGCCACCTCTCAGCATGTTTATCAAAGTTTTCCTCAAATACAAAGAATTTCTTACTCCTAGTTTATGGTCAATAAAATCACACATGATTAACAGGAAATAAAATTGCTTGCTATAATATACTTGCTTTAATATGTGTGAAGCCAGTCGTCGTCGTGACTGTCCCTCGAGGTGGAGGATGATTTTCTACGTTCCGTTGTTTTTATGGACTCTCAGGTGGCTTATAAGTCCAATCCAAAGTTGATCCATTGAATCAAGTATTCACCGCTTCCGTGCCGGTTCTTGACTAGGAGCTTCCAGCCATCACGTGGCCTGCTCCCGTCGCCCTTCCCCGATTGCCGAAAGTCTTGAGAAGTTTTGTGCTGCTCACAGAACGAAGACACCTATGCGTGTGTTTGTTTAACGTGTACTTGATGTTGCACTCCAAGAAACACACGGTCCTTCACAAATTAGTCAACTAATTCCAATGGCAAGGGAACCAAGGCGATTGGAGCTGATAGATTTGTTGCAGCCTTCACCCGCCTTCTCAGCCGTTGAGTTCAAGATAACTTTGTCCGCCTGGTCCACCATTGACGTCTTGTAGGTCTTGAAGTCAGTATTTTATATTAAATGAATGTATTTCATTGCACTGATTCCGAGCAAGATGCTTTTGTTATATTTTACTTCGGAGTCATGTGAGTGATTCCGTGAAGAACCCCGCCAGTCAGCATGCGCGTCATTACATCTGACGCATGGCGCAGCGACCAGCTCGGAGGTGCAGCGCTCCTCCAGCGGTAAGTTTAAAAAGCCTCAGGTAAGTGTCAAACTTAGTCGGAGGTCGTTTTCTGCGCTTGTTAAAAATCTTGTTACAGGAGGGCAAGTCCAAGCATGGAGAAATCGTTGAGAGCAAGGCGAGCCGTTGCGAAAGTAACTAAGGACCGCGGGAGTGCGGGTAGCGGGCGGCCGCCTAGTTCATCTACAGAGTCGCTTATAGTGAAATCAGCGACTGCAGACTTGGTGTCTGAGGGCACCGTGGCTGCGCCGGTGGGGCGTAAAGCTACCAGAAAGTCTGTACGACCGATAGACTCCGACGAGTCCTGTCGGGATGGTTCCCCTCCAAGAATGGATACCGTGTTTGGACGGTTATCCAGGATGGAGCTCCTAATGGAGGGGATGATCCATCCAGAGCGTCGGCCTCTCCAAGAGCCCGCGCCAACGGCACCTACTACAGGGCTGCCTAATGTCTCCCTCTTGGAGGAGGAGAGCATAACAGGTCAGTATGAGTCTGACGCCGAGTCTGTGGGCTTAGCATTGGAGGCTGCCTCAAGGGACGAAGGGCACGAGCCGGAGGTCCCATTCCTGGCAGCAAGATTTGCCATCCCTACAGATTCTGGAGAGCCGCTGGGTGAGGAATTGGCTGCCACAATAAATTACTTGGCCTCACACCAGCTTCAGGGGCTGACCATGGATGCAACAGCTAGGAAATATGACACACCGGCTAATTCTATCCTGCTTAAAGTGCCGGCAGTAAACCATGCCATCTGGGGCCATATGGGAGTAGGCATCAGGGGGCAGGAGATGAAGCTGCAGAGGGTACTGAAGCTACTTGCTTCCGGCATTCCGGCATTCGAGAGGTCGGTGGATGATGGGCACCTGACTGAGGTTCAGCACGATGCCCTGGCTCTCATGTGCAATGTGCACTTTGAGATAAACTGCCTTAGAAAGAGCGCCATCCGCCCTACAATCAACCCAAAATTCGCTGCCCTGTGTAAGCCTAGCAACGTCCAGCCACCAAATCTTTTGTTTGGAGAAGACCTCGCTAAACGGGTGAAGGAGCTGGACGACGAGGCAAAAACCGTCGGGCTCATTAAGGTGCTAATGACCAGCACCCCTACAAGCGGTTTGCCGAAACCGGGTCCGGGCAAGGACCAAACCGGGCATTCAATATGCGCAGCTGGCGCACTCCAGCAGGAGCACGAGCAAACATGCCGTTTCCTACCAGAGCCAGGGGACAAAGAACTCCACCGGTAACCATGGAGGTAGGTGGGTCTGGTGCTTGTCAAAACATATTCAGTGAGAATTACCAACCAGTTGGGGGGAGGTTACACTGGTTTCTGAAAGAATGGTATGGGATAACATCAGAATTGTTTATACTGCAAGCTATACAAGGGTTTCGAATTGAATTAATTTCCAATTTGTGTCCGCCTACACAACATACACCAAGGCGAGCACTTGTTTTCTCACAAAAAGAGAATTTGGAGGTTCAGGCTGAAATTTAAAAATGATATATAAAAGGTGTAATTGAGAAGACAGTTTGTCAACCTCACCAATTCGTATCTAATATTTTTCCTAGACCAAAGAAAGATGGTGGGAGTCGGATTATCTTGGACCTGACGGACCTTAATCCGTTTGTGCAGTATAGGCATTTCAAGATGGAAACCTTTGCCACTGCCAAGCAATTGGTTTCCAGTGGGTGTTATATGACAAGTATAGATCTAAAAGATGCATATTACTCAGTGCCTGTTCATAAAGATCATTGGAGATATTTGAAATTTAGTTGGATGAGGCAGTTGTGGCAATTTAAAACGCTGCCTAATGGGTTAACCTCAGCCCCTAGATTATTTACAAAGCTGTTAAAACCAGCATTGGGGCTACTCCGGGTTCAGGGTCACATTGTAATGGCTTATTTAGATGATATCTTAATAATTGGAAAAACTCGGGAGGCAGCTGAGTTATCTGTTTCAGCTATTAAACTCATGTTTGAGAGACTGGGGTTTCTAATTCATCCAACTAAATCAAAATTGATACCGGTTAAAGTTATTGATTATCTGGGATTCACAGTTAATTCAACTCACATGTGTGTAACTCTGCCCAAGGGCAAGAGATTAGATTTAATTGAAGGCTGTATCAAGCTCATGGGAGAGCAATCACCTTCAATTAGGCATGTGGCTAGCTTGATTGGCAAATTGGTAGCAGCCTTTCCAGCTGCACAGTATGGGCCTTTGCATTACCAACATTTACAGAGGGCAAAGGTACAGGAACTCAGGAATCATGCAGGTCATTTCAACAGACCCATGCAATTACCAACTGAAGCCATTGCTGAAGTTCAGTGGTGGATTAGAAACATTTCGAGTTGTTCCAGCAAAACGTTGATTGAAGCACCTTCAGTTGTTTTATAGACTGATGTTAGTGCCCTAGGTTGGGGGGCTACTGATACCATCTCTAGCTGTGGAGGCAGATGGAATGTGCATGAGGTATTTATTCTCCAATCACAGGGAATTAATTATTTAGAGTTACTGGGAGAATTTTATGGGCTTAAGGCTTATTGTACCTCCAAGCATCACTTACATGTTCAGCTTCAGATTGACAACACCACGGCAGTGGCGTATGTGAATCATATGGGTGGAATCAAGTCGGAATCTTGTGACAGATTGGCTAACCTTATTTGGCATTGGTGCATTAAAAGAAACATTAGGATTTCAGCTGTTTACTTGCCAGGCAGGTTCAACATGGTGGCAGACACCAGGTCACTCAAATTCAATGACAACACAGAATGGATGTTGAATCATGATGCATTTAATGATATTGTTGTTCGGTATGGGATGCCAGATATCGATTTGTTTGCATCCAGACTCAATCACCAAGTACCGAAGTATGTTTCATGGGAACCAGACCCAGGGGCAGTAGCGGTAGACGCTTTCGCGCTACATTGGGGCGGAGTGTTTATATATGCATTTCCCCCATTCTGCCTCATCAGTCGGTGCTTGACCAAGATCAAGCAGGACTCCGCTTCAGGAGTTTTGGTGGTGCCCGACTATAACTCAACCTATTATGGTGGTTCCAAAACGTAACAACCTATTGGTGAACCCTGCGACTGGGGATCAACACCCATTGTATGATCGTATTAATTTGTTCATTTGCAGGTATTAAGGAGGTCATACCTGGGTCTGGGACTATCCAATCGGACCGTGGATATCATCACATCGTCCTGGAGGGATAGTACAAAAAAGCAGTACATCTCTCATGTCAGGAAATGGGAGGAGTTTTGCTTACAAGGGAACATTAATTACCACACAGCTTCCATCCCAGATGTGTTAGAGTTTCTGTCCAAATTGTATTTTGATGATGGGTTGAGCTATAGTGCCAGGAGTGCTCTGTCATCGTATTTATGTTTGGGGTCAGAACTTCAGTCTGTAGGATCTCATACGTTAATATCCCGATTTATGAAGGGTGTTTTTAATTCCAATCCCCCCAGGCCTAGATATTCAGAAATCTGGGATGTGAGTGTGGTACTCACGCTGCTTCGTCAGTGGGGTCCAGCCACATCCTTGTCTTTGGTAAAGATTACCCTGAAGTTAGTCATGCTCATGGCGCTGGTGCCAGCGCAAAGGGTTCAGAGTCTGCAGAAGTTGCGACTGGACAGGATGGGGTCATCTGGAAATGACGTTATGTTTTACATATATGATCTCATAAAACAGAGCAGACCAGGGGTGTCAGGATTCAAGCTTGTACTGTCAGCATATCCCATGGATTTACGACTGTGTGTAGTGGCGCACTTGCGATGTTATATTGAGGTCACCAAGGGCCTCAGAGGATTGGAAGTATCATTGTTTATTAGCCACAAAAAGCCACATAGGAAAGTGTCGGTCCAGACCATCTCAAGATGGCTGAAGCAAGTACTGGTTTGTGCAGGAGTTAATACTGACAATTTTAAATCTCACTCCACCAGGGCGGCATCAACGTCAGCAGCGAGGGCAATGGACGTCCCTCTAGACCATATCCTCGCGGCCGCAGGATGGTCAAATGAACTGACATTTCACCGGTTTTATAATAAACCACTTATCGAAACCGGGGTGTTCGCCCATTCCATTTTAAGTTCTGTTTCCTAGCTTCCCCCTGCGAGAGAGGGGTCGCTATTGTATGTTCTTTATTTGTTTGTGAATTAAAGCAACATGTTAATCTGTACCATGTTTCACTGGATTGCTCATTATTCACTCCTCCTGAGTCAACTGATGCAGTGTGAGACGCCTGGATTCGCATCTACGGCATAAAGTCACAGAGCTTTGAAATCTTCACGGAATCACTCACGTGACTCCGAAGTAAAATAGTAAGATTAAACAAGAACTTACCAGTTTGAAGTTTGATCTTTATTTTATGAGGAGTTACGATGAGCGATTACGTGCCCACCGCTCCCGGCCCTCAATATCATAAAGGTCAACTGGAAGGTCTGTTTTATATTCTTACTATGTTACTTCAGTTACTATTATCTGTGATTTCACACCGCTGCTTTGAAGATTGACGCGCATGCCGACTGGCGGGGTTCGTCACGTAATCGCTCATCGTACCTCCTCATAAAATAAAGATCAAACTTCAAACTGGTAAGTTCTCATTTAATCTTACTATTTTACTTTACTTCCAAAACTATGCTATACTCAGAGAGCCCCAAAATTGCACATAATCAATATACACTTGATGAACTTTCCCTGTACAAGTCGTGAATCCTGGGGGAAGCTCAGCTCACTTCATGATCTTGGGCAAGATATGTTCCATGGAATCTTTTTGCTGAGAGGATAAAATATGCAACAAGGGACAAACGTTTTATTTAGTTTAGTCTGGAGAAAGGTCTCGACCTGAAACATCACCTATTCCTTTTCTCCAGAGATGCTGTCTGACCAGCTGAGATACTCCAGCTGTTTGTGTCTATCTTCAGCTCAGTTTAGTTTGGTTTATTATTATTGTCATGTGCACTGACATACAGTGGAAAGCTATTTTGTTGTGTGCTATCCAGTCAGTGAAAAGACCATACATGATTACAATCACAGTGTAAAGATACAGGATAAAGGGAATAACATTTAGTGCAAGATAAAGTCCAGTAAAGTCTGATAAAAGATAATTTGAGGGTCTTCAATGGGGTAGATAGTAGGTCAGGACTGCTTTCCCGTAGGTGATAGGACGGTTCAGTTGCCTGATAACAGCTAGGGAGAAACTGTCCCTGAATCTGGAAGTATGTGTTTTCAAACTTCTGTACCTCTTGTCTGATGGAAGACTAGATCTCCGACAGGTTATGAGTGAATCAACATGAAATAAATCAACGTGACAGCCTCATTAATCCACTTGTCAGAGATGCATCTCTACATGGCAGTACTGGTGAGGGTAATAACTACACAACCCTTCTGGAGGATCCTATTCATCCTGTTGTGTGGCATTATCATTGTGGTTCCATGTAGAGTGCTGAAGAGCGAGCGTTCCAGGAGCAGCAGGGTGGTGCAACGGTAGAGTTGCTGTCTCACAGTGCCAGAGACCCAGGTTCGATCCTGACCTCGAGTGCTGTCAGAGTTTACACGTTCTCCCTGTAACCACATTCGCTTGCTGCAGTGTCCTCGGTGCATTGCAGTTACTGGGAAAAATAGTCACATATTATACAACTTGAGAGGCAGGATACACTGTGGTGTAGATGTAATGTCCAGAGTATGAGTGGGTAGAGGCACCCAAAGAACAAAGCAAAGGACAAAGGACAAAGGACATTTATTGTCACATACACCAATTGGTGCAGTGAAATTTGAGTTACCATGCAGCACACAAATAAGATGAACACAACACTTTAGAATTTAACGTAAAACATTAAAAAAATCCCCCCGCAGCGGAATCAGCGTTTCCCGCTGTGAGGGAAGGCACCAAAATTCAGACCTCTTCCTCTGTTCACCCGTGGTCGGGGCCTATTGAGGCTTCCGCAGTTGCCGCTACGGGCCCGATGTTTCAGGCTCTCGAATGGAAGAACACTCTCAGCGGCCCAGAGCTTCCGAAGTCTACAGGCCGAGCTGGGCGGAGATTCAATGCTGGCAACTTCGGCGAGAGATCCCAGGGCTCCGCGATGTTAAAGTCAGCGCTGCCCGTGGCTGGAAAGTCAGCGCCGCCCGCGGCTGGAAAGTCTGCGCCGCCCGCGGCTGGAAAGTCAGTGCCGCCAGCGGCTGGAAGCTCCGCAGACCACACCTCCGCAGACCACAGTCGGCAGTCCCAGCACTCCGGAGCTCCAACATGGCGACCCCAGTAACGCATCGCTCGCTTCGCGGTGGAATCCAGTGCTGCACCGCCACTGCTGAAGCTGAGGCTCTGGCCAGTCTCCGGCAGGAAAGGATGCCCCAATCCAGGTGGTAGGCCGCGAGGAGGGAGGCGAAGATGCAGCTCCGAGAATAGTCGCATCCTCGACCAGGAAGTGACTAAGAAAACAGTTTCCCCCTCCCCCCAAATAACAAAGACTTAAGACCTCCAAAAACAAACTTTAAAACAGACTAACATTGACAAAAAGAATGAAAGGACAGACAGCTGCAGGCTAGGCAGCCACACTCGATGGCACCACCACTCGACTATTGGGAAAGCATTGGGAAATGGCCGAGTCCAGAATGTTAATGGCCTTAGCACTTGCACTGGGCACTACTACTGTTTAGTATTCGACTAACCTTCACCTCTACTACTTGTTTAATTGGGCACCACCATTCATAACTGTATATGGCAATACTAGAGAGCTATGGTCTGATTTCTTAGATTTGGAATCACCTAGCTATGTCTTTTGCATGAAGACTTTGCCGTTTGGCACATATCCAGTCTGGTGTTGCAGCTGAACCAGCCTGACCTTCATTTTTTTGTCCACCTTAATTTAGATTAAGGATACAGTGTGGTATCAGGCCCTTTAGCCCACCAAGTCCATGGCGACTATCAACCACCCATACACCAGTTCTATGTTATCCCACTTTCTCATCCTTCACACTAGGGGCAATTTACAGAATCTGATCATCCTACAAACCTGCACGTCCTTGGAATGTGGGAGGAAACTGGAGCACCCAAAGATAACAAATGCCGTCACAGAGAGAATGTACAAACTCTGATAGCATCCGAGGTCAGGATCGAACCTGGGTCCCTGGAGCTGTGAGGCAGCAACTCCACCGCTGGGCCACCATGCTGCTCCTAGAACGCTGCTCTTCAGCACTCTTCGTGGAACCGCAATAATAATGCCACACAACAGGATGAATGGGGTCCTTCAGAAGGGTTGTGTGGTGATCACTTTTACCAGTACTGTCATGCAAAGATGCATCTCAGACAAGTGGATTTATAAGGCTGAGTCAAGTTGATTTATTTCATGTAGATTTACTCATAACCTGTCAGACACCTAGTCTGGCGGTTATATTCTGCAGGACTTGGCCAGTGGAAGTGCTATCAAGCTTTTCCTTGTGATGGATAGTGAAGAACTCCTAACATTTCTTATCGTCCACACTAGGGACATAGGAGCCTGACTATTACATGAAAAATAAGCTCTGCATAACCCATTTTCTAGGCTATTGTCTTTGTTAAATTGAGAAGGAATAAATAAATTGTCTTTCCCTTTCATTTAATTGACTATTGAAATCATTCAAATCATCCATCAATACTGTTGTCTCTTTTAAAACCTGGATCTACCAAAATATTTGTACATTTTAACATCCGCAGAAATTTACTTCATATTTTAAAAACATGCTAGTGGTCATCTATCACTTTATCAATGTATCTACTCAACACAAAGATTCACTGAACTACATTACATTTTCTAATTTTCAGCAAATTATTTATTTAAACACCATTTATCCTGCATGCAGTGTTCCTCTGCACTCTCAGCACCACTCAATGTATAATGCATGGAACAATAAACAGTTGCAATTTGAACACTAAGAGGAATGTGATATTTACCTAAGGGGCCTAGTTACAGTTTACAACAATGCTGATTGTGCTGCCTGCCCAAGGAATCTGTAGGACACGGAGAACTGCATGATCAAGCCCCAGAATGTGGACAGTGCATTGGAGTCAAGAGTCAACAGTGTTTTATTAACATATGTCCCAAATAGAACAATGAAATTCTCACTTGCAGCTGCGCCGCAGAATATATAAACATTGTACTCTGCAAACAATATAATAAATGAAAAGTTCAGTAAATGTGTGTGTATGTGTACATATGTGTGTGTGTATACAGAATATATGTGAGTGTACAGATATATATATATATATATATACATGCACAGTATATACATATACTAGACTATACTAGACCTGCGGTGGTTAGGTAAGATAGTGGGAACTGTAATTGTGTTTTGTCAAAATAAAGTTTAGATACGCAAGTGCTTGACTCAGTGATTTTTGACTGAAACTAAACTGGGGGGAAGCTTAGAATGAGCTATTTACAGGAGGATTGTAAATGATTGAATAAACCACAGACAGCTGTGTAGTCATGTTCCGGTCAGCAGTGAGTTAACTTGTTAATCTGTGTCTGAGCTCAAGATATCACAAATTTGCAATGAGGATGGGATCGTGGATTCCCCAGCTTTAATTGTTCGTGTAGATAAGGAATTCTACAGAGGCACGGAGAAGGTTGTATAACTTTTGGTGTCAGGGAAAGCTGAAAATCTGGTCACAAAGTTTGAATTCTGTGAGACTGATAAAAATCCAAAATGGCGGTGCCCAGTGGGTATATCGGACGATTGGGTGAGTTCCAGCAAAGCAGAGAAACGTTCAGTGCATACATCGAACATTTACAGATGTTTTTGCTGCAAATAACATTACTGAAGTAAAAGCTTCTGATGCAGAATCAAGGCGTTTGAATAAAGCAACTCAAGTTAGTAAAAGAGCAATTTTTCTCACTGAAATGGGCCCCGATGTTTATGATACAGTAAAGAACTTGTTAGCTCCAGCCAAACCAAAGGACACGCCCTTGAAATATATTCTTATGAAGTTAACAGAACATTATGACCCGAAACCCTTAGAAATAATAATAATAATAATAGATTTTATTTATATAGCGCTTTTCAGGACTCAAAGTCGCTTAGCTGAAAGCTATCGATTTGGAATGAGATGCCAACTTCCAGAGGAGGACATGCACAGTATATACATATACTAGACTAAGTGGAACCTGTTGGGTCCCAGCTTCACACGGGAGGGCTGGTCCCCCAATGCAATATTCCACCTCTGCACCAATTCCAATATTGCTGCCCAGTGGGGGGGGGGGGGGGCTTTCTCGAGTGTGAGCATGGGTGTTGTGGGTCGAGTCAAGCACGGTGAGTGCAGGGGCATTAATCCATTTCAATCCATTTCAAGTCAAGTCAATCCATTTCAAGTCAAGTCAAGTCAATCCATTTCAAGTCAAGTCAATCCATTTCAAGCACAGGGCAGGCCAAACAACTCATTGCATTGTCATTTCATTTTCAATTTTGCATTGCAGTTTCAAGCACAGGCAGGGCAGGCCAAACAACTCATGGCATTGTCATTTCATTTCCAATTTTGCATTGCAGTTTCAAGTGCAGGCAGGGCAGGCCAAACAACTCATGGCATTGTCATTTCATTTCCAAATTTGCATTGCTGTTTCAAGCACAGGCAGGGCAGGCCAATAACACATATCATTGTCATTTCATTTCCAATTTTGCATTGCAGTTTCAAGCACAGGCAGGGCAGGTCAAACAACTCATGGCATTGTCATTTCTTTTTCAATTTTGCATTACAATTGCAAGCACAGGCAGGTGAGGCCAAACAACTCATAGCATTTTCATTTTTATTTCCAATTTTGCATTGCACTTTCAAGCACAGGCAGGGCAGGCCAAACAACTCATGACATTGTAATTTCAATTCCAATTTTGCATTGCGGCTTTAAGCACAGGCAGGGCAGGCCAAACAACTCATGGCATTGTCATTTCATTTCCAATTTTGCATTGCAGTTTCAAGCACAGGCAGGGCAGGCCAATCAACTCATGGCATTGTCATTTCATTTCCAATTTTGCATTGCAGTTTCAAGTACAGGCAGGGCAGGTCAAACAACTCATGGCATTGTCATTTCATTTCCAATTTTGTATTGCAGTTTCAAGCACAGGCAGGGCAGGCCAAACAACTCATGGCATTGTCATTTAATTGCCAATTTTGCATTGCAGTTTCAAGCACAGGCATGGCAGACCCAACAACTCATGGCATTGTCATTTCATTTCCAATTTTGCATTGCAGTTTCAATCACAGGTGGGGCAGGCCAAACAACTCATGGCTTTGTCATTTCATTTCCAATTTTGCATTGCAGTTTCAAGCACAGGCAGGGCAGGCCAAACAATTCATGACATTATAATTTAATTTCCAATTTTGCATTGCAATTTCAAGCACAGGCAGGGCAGGCCAAACAACTCATGGCATTGTCATTTCATTTCGAATTTTGCATTGCAGTTTCAAGCACAGGCAGGGCAGGCCAAAAAACTCATTGCATTGTCATTAAGGGCTAACAAATCATTTATTGCAAGTACATTGCAGTCTCACAGTTCAGTTGATTCACAGCTTAGAATCACAGTTGTGGCCTCTCCCTCGCGATCGTCTAGATTGGCTGACTGACGTCCAGGCATCCGAGGTTTTATATTCCTGCCCCTCCCCCCCCCGGAAGAGGCGTTACCTTCATCATGGTGATTTACAGGTGAGAGGACCAATCAGCTGATATCAAGATTATTTAAACACTCATAACTATTTTATTTTTAATCGATTGGAAAAATCCTTGGTGCTGCCTCAGGCAACCCTCCCCGAACTGCGCAGTCGCGGTTGACGGGCCCGAGAAGTGGCGGGGTATTGAAACACAGGTCTGGTCTAAGTATTGATCTATCTTTGCCGGGAGCGCTGATTGGAAAGGTGCGTTCCGAAAATCGACATCGACTGCCAGTGCGAAGAGACTAGGCACTGATCCCCCAGTGCCCAGCAGAGAGAGGTATATGGTGAAAGGAAGAAATGTTAATCCTGGCCAAATTGGAGAGGCCAGGACACTAAAATTGAGTTAAGGCTTCTGGGCTGCTAGGCCATTTGGTTAATTTAAAAGTGCCTTCTGTAGAAATGGGACAAGCTGCAGAATGGTGCCAGTTTGTCTAGAGCCTAGATCAGAGCTGCAGGAAGACCCTAACAATTAGGTGAAAAATGTATCTGCAGACCCTAACAATTAGGTACAAAATGCATAGAATGGATTGGATGAAAGCAAACCAGACATACACATTGTAAATAATGTTGCAAAGCTTTACTTTGGTGGATGTTGATTGGATTAAGTGTTGAGCCTTGACTGGTTTGCTTGCATATCAGGACACATGTTGCGATGTTCGTTTCCTTTGAGAAACACAGTTTGAATACAATGTATTAGTCACAGTATTATTCGGTTGGGGAAATGTTTATCATGTACTGGGTTAATCGATATCTGTTATTGGACTGTAAAGAGACCACCCCCATGTGGTTCAGCCCCTCGAGGTATGGGGACCTCTAAAAGTCCGCTCCCACGAGGTCCTGTGTCGATTTACTGGGAGAACGCTTGGGACTGCGTGACCTTCTGGAGTATCTCTGCTTGAGCGAGGCCAGGAGGGCTTGATCAGGCAGATACGAGGATCGAACCCGCGGTGGTTAGGTACAATAGTGGGAATTGTAATTGTGTTTTGTCAAAATAAAGTTTAGATACGCAAGTGCTTGACTCAGTGATTTTTTACTGAAACTAAACTAGGGGGAAGCTTAGAATGAGCTATTTACAGGAAGATTGTAAATGATTGAATAAACCACAGACAGCTGTGTAGTCATGTTCCGGTCAGCAGTGAGTTAACTTGTTAATCTGTGTCTGAGCTCAAGATATCACAAATTTACAATGAGGATGGGATCGTGGATACCCCAGCTTTAATTGTTCGTGTAGATAAGGAATTCTACAGAGGCACGGAGAAGGTTGTATAACTTTTGGTGTCAGGGAAAGCTGAAAATCTGGTCACAAAGTTTGAATTCTGTGAGACAGATAAAAATCCAAAATGGCGGTGCCCAGTGGGTATATCGGACGATTGGGTGAGTTCCAGCAAAGCAGAGAAACGTTCAGTGCATACATCGAACATTTAGAGATGTTTTTGCTGCAAATAACATTACTGAAGTAGAAGCTTCTGATGCAGAATCAAGGCGTTTGAATAAAGCAACTCAAGTTAGTAAAAGAGCAATTTTTCTCACTGAAATGGGCCCCGATGTTTATGATACAGTAAAGAACTTGTTAGCTCCAGCCAAACCAAAGGACACGCCCTTGAAATATATTCTTATGAAGTTAACAGAACATTATGACCCGAAACCCTTAGAAATAGCTGAAAGCTATCGATTTGGAATGAGATGCCAACTTCCAGAGGAGGACATGCACAGTATATACATATACTAGACTAAGTGGAACCTGTTGTGTCCCAGCTTCACACGGGAGGGCTGGTCCCCCAATGCAATATTCCACCTCTGCACCAATTCCAATATTGCTGCCCAGTGGGGGGGGGGGGCGCTTTCTGGAGTGCGAGCATGGGTGTTGTGGGTCGAGTCAAGCACGGTGAGTGCAGGGGCATTAATCCATTTCAATCCATTTCAAGTCAAGTCAATCCATTTCAAGTCAAGTCAAGTCAATCCATTTCAAGTCAAGTCAATCCATTTCAAGCACAGGGCAGGCCAAACAACTCATTGCATTGTCATTTCATTTTCAATTTTGCATTGCAGTTTCAAGCACAGGCAGGGCAGGCCAAACAACTCATGGCATTGTCATTTCATTTTAAATTTTGCATTGCAGTTTCAAGCACGGGCAGGGCAGGCCAAACAACTCATGGCATTGTCATTTCATTTCCAATTTTGTATTGCAGTTTCAAGCACAGGCAGGGCCGGTCAAACAACTCATGGCATTGTCATTTCATTTCCAATTTTGCATTGCAGTTTCAAGCACAGGCAGGGCAGGCCAAACAACTCATGGCATTGTCATTTCATTTCCAAATTTGCATTGCTGTTTCAAGCACAGGCAGGGCAGGCCAATAACACATGGCATTGTTATTTCATTTCCAATTTTGCATTGCAGTTTCAAGCACAGGCAGGGCAGGTCAAACAACTCATGGCATTGTCATTTCTTTTTCAATTTTGCATTACAATTGCAAGCACAGGCAGGTGAGGCCAAACAACTCATGGCATTTTCATTTTCATTTCCAATTTTGCATTGCAGTTTCAAGCACAGGCAGGGCAGGCCAAACAACTCATAACATTGTAATTTCAATTCCAATTTTGCATTGCGGTTTCAAGCACAGGCAGGGCAGGCCAAACAACTCATGGCATTGTCATTTCATTTCGAATTTTGCATTGCAGTTTCAAGCACAGGTAGGGCAGGCCAAAAAACTCATTGCATTGTCATTAAGGGCTAACAAATCATTTATTGCAAGTACATTGCAGTCTCACAGTTCAGTTGATTCACAGCTTAGAATCACAGTTGTGGCCTCTCCCTCGCGATCGTCTAGATTGGCTGACTGACGTCCAGGCATCCGAGGTTTTATATTCCTGCCCCCCCCCCCCCGGAAGAGGCGTTACCTTCATCATGGTGATTTACAGGTGAGAGGACCAATCAGCTGATATCAAGATTCTTTAAACACTCATAACTATTTTAGTTTTAATCGATTGGAAAAATCCTCGGGGCTACCTCAGGCAACCCTCCCCGAACTGCACAGTCGCGGTTGACGGGCCCGAGAAGTGGCGGGGTATTGAAACACAGGTCTGGTCTAAGTATTGATCTATCTTTGCCGGGAGCGCTGATTGGAAAGGTGCGTTCCGAAAATCGACATCGACTGCCAGTGCGAAGAGACTAGGCACTGATCCCCCAGTGCCCAGCAGAGAGAGGTATATGGTGAAAGGAAGAAATGTTAATCCTGGCCAAATTGGAGAGGCCAGGACACTAAAATTGAGTTAAGGCTTCTGGGCTGCTAGGCCATTTGGTTAATTTAAAAGTGCCTTCTGTAGAAATGGGACAAGCTGCAGAATGGTGCCAGTTTGTCTAGAGCCTAGATCAGAGCTGCAGGAAGACCCTAACAATTAGGTGAAAAATGTATCTGCAGACCCTAACAATTAGGTGCAAAATGCATAGAATGGATTGGATGAATGCAAACCAGACATACACATTGTAAATAATGTTGCAAAGCTTTACTTTGGTGGATGTTGATTGGATTAAGTGTTGAGCCTTGACTGGTTTGCTTGCATATCAGGACACATGTTGCGATGTTCGTTTCCTTTGAGAAACACAGTTTGAATACAATGTATTAGTCACAGTATTATTCGGTTGGGGAAATGTTTATCATGTACTGGGTTAATCGATATCTGTTATTGGACTGTAAAGAGACCACCCCCATGTGGTTCAGCCCCTCGAGGTATGGGGACCTATAAAAGTCCGCTCCCACGAGGTCCTGTGTCGATTTACTGGGAGAACGCTTGGGACTGCGTGACCTTCTGGAGTATCTCTGCTTGAGCGAGGCCAGGAGGGCTTGATCAGGCAGATACGAGGATCGAACCCGCGGTGGTTAGGTACAATAGTGGGAATTGTAATTGTGTTTTGTCAAAATAAAGTTTAGATACGCAAGTGCTTGACTCAGTGATTTTTTACTGAAACTAAACTAGGGGGAAGCTTAGAATGAGCTATTTACAGGAAGATTGTAAATGATTCAATAAACCACAGACAGCTGTGTAGTCATGTTCCGGTCAGCAGTGAGTTAACTTGTTAATCTGTGTCTGAGCTCAAGATATCACAAATTTACAATGAGGATGGGATCGTGGATACCCCAGCTTTAATTGTTCGTGTAGATAAGGAATTCTACAGAGGCACGGAGAAGGTTGTATAACTTTTGGTGTCAGGGAAAGCTGAAAATCTGGTCACAAAGTTTGAATTCTGTGAGACAGATAAAAATCCAAAATGGCGGTGCCCAGTGGGTATATCGGACGATTGGGTGAGTTCCAGCAAAGCAGAGAAACGTTCAGTGCATACATCGAACATTTAGAGATGTTTTTGCTGCAAATAACATTACTGAAGTAGAAGCTTCTGATGCAGAATCAAGGCGTTTGAATAAAGCAACTCAAGTTAGTAAAAGAGCAATTTTTCTCACTGAAATGGGCCCCGATGTTTATGATACAGTAAAGAACTTGTTAGCTCCAGCCAAACCAAAGGACACGCCCTTGAAATATATTCTTATGAAGTTAACAGAACATTATGACCCGAAACCCTTAGAAATAGCTGAAAGCTATCGATTTGGAATGAGATGCCAACTTCCAGAGGAGGACATGCACAGTATATACATATACTAGACTAAGTGGAACCTGTTGGGTCCCAGCTTCACACGGGAGGGCTGGTCCCCCAATGCAATATTCCACCTCTGCACCAATTCCAATATTGCTGCCCAGTGGGGGGGGGGGGGGCTTTCTGGAGAGCGAGCATGGGTGTTGTGGGTCGAGTCAAGCACGGTGAGCGCAGGGGCATTAATCCATTTCAATCCATTTCAGTCAAGTCAATCCATTTCAAGTTAAGTCAAGTCAATCCATTTCAAGTCAAGTCAATCCATTTCAAGCACAGGGCAGGCCAAACAACTCATTGCATTGTCATTTCATTTTCAATTTTGCATTGCAGTTTCAAGCACGGGCAGGGCAGGCCAAACAACTCATGGCATTGTCATTTCATTTCCAATTTTGTATTGCAGTTTCAAGCACAGGCAGGGCAGGCCAAACAACTCATGGCATTGTCATTTAATTGCCAATTTTGCATTGCAGTTTCAAGCACAGGCATGGCAGACCCAACAACTCATGGCATTGTCATTTCATTTCCAATTTTGCATTGCAGTTTCAATCACAGGTGGGGCAGGCCAAACAACTCATGGCATTGTCATTTCATTTCCAATTTTGCATTGCAGTTTCAAGCACAGGCAGGGCAGGCCAATAACACATGGCATTGTCATTTCATTTCCAATTTTGCATTGCAGTTTCAAGCACAGGCAGGGCAGGTCAAACAACTCATGGCATTGTCATTTATTTTTCAATTTTGCATTACAATTGCAAGCACAGGCAGGTGAGGCCAAACAACTCATGGCATTTTCATTTTCATTTCCAATGTTGCATTGCAGTTTCAAGCACAGGCAGGGCAGGCCAAACAACTCATGACATTGTAATTTCAATTCCAATTTTGCATTGCGGTTTCAAGCACAGCCAGGGCAGGCCAAACAACTCGTGGCATTGTCATTTCATGTCCAATTTTGCATTGCAGTTTCAAGCACAGGCAGGGCAGGCCAATCAACTCATGGCATTGTCATTTCATTTCCAATTTTGCATTGCAGTTTCAAGTACAGGCAGGGCAGGTCAAACAACTCATGGCATTGTCATTTCATTTCCAATTTTGTATTGCAGTTTCAAGCACAGGCAGGGCAGGCCAAACAACTCATGGCATTGTCATTTAATTGCCAATTTTGCATTGCAGTTTCAAGCACAGGCATGGCAGACCCAACAACTCATGGCATTGTCATTTCATTTCCAATTTTGCATTGCAGTTTCAATCACAGGTGGGGCAGGCCAAACAACTCATGGCATTGTCATTTCATTTCCAATTTTGCATTGCAGTTTCAAGCACAGGCAGGGCAGGCCAAACAATTCATGACATTGTAATTTCATTTCCAATTTTGCATTGCAGTTTCAAGCACAAGCAGGGCAGGCCAAACAACTCATGGCATTGTCATTTCATTTCGAATTTTGCATTGCAGTTTCAAGCACAGGCAGGGCAGGCCAAAAAACTCATTGCATTGTCATTAAGGGCTAACAAATCATTTATTGCAAGTACATTGCAGTCTCACAGTTCAGTTGATTCACAGCCTAGAATCACAGTTGTGGCCTCTCCCTCGCGATCGTCTAGATTGGCTGACTGACGTCCAGGCATCCGAGGTTTTATATTCCTGCCCCCCCCCCCCGGAAGGGGCGTTACCTTCATCATGGTGATTTACAGGTGAGAGGACCAATCAGCTGATATCAAGATTCTTTAAATACTCATAACTATTTTATTTTTAATCGATTGGAAAAATCCTCGGGGCTGTCTCAGGCAACCCTCCCCGAACTGCGCAGTCGCGGTTGACGGGCCCGAGAAGTGGCGGGGTATTGAAACACAGGTCTGGTCTAAGTATTGATCTATCTTTGCCGGGAGCGCTGATTGGAAAGGTGCGTTCCGAAAATCGACATCGACTGCCAGTGCGAAGAGGCTAGGCACTGATCCCCCAGTGCCCAGCAGAGAGAGGTATATGGTGAAAGGAAGAAATGTTAATCCTGGCCAAATTGGAGAGGCCAGGACACTAAAATTGAGTTAAGGCTTCTGGGCTGCTAGGCCATTTGGTTAATTTAAAAGTGCCTTCTGTAGAAATGGGACAAGCTGCAGAATGGTGCCAGTTTGTCTAGAGCCTAGATCAGAGCTGCAGGAAGACCCTAACAATTAGGTGAAAAATGTATCTGCAGACCCTAACAATTAGGTGCAAAATGCATAGAATGGATTGGATGAATGCAAACCAGACATACACATTGTAAATAATGTTGCAAAGCTTTACTTTGGTGTATGTTGATTGGATTAAGTGTTGAGCCTTGACTGGTTTGCTTGCATATCATGACACATGTTGCGATGTTCGTTTCCTTTGAGAAACACAACTTGAATACAATGTATTAGTCACAGTATTATTCGGTTGCGGAAATGTTTATCATGTACTGGGTTAATCGATATCTGTTATTGGACTGTAAAGAGACCACCCCCATGTGGTTCAGCCCCTCGAGGTATGGGGACCTATAAAAGTCCGCTCCCACGAGGTCCTGTGTCGATTTACTGGGAGAACGCTTGGGACTGCGTGACCTTCTGGAGTATCTCTGCTTGAGCGAGGCCAGGAGGGCTTGATCAGGCAGATACGAGGATCGAACCCACGGTGGTTAGGTACAATAGTGGGAACTGTAATTGTGTTTTGTCAAAATAAAGTTTAGATACGCAAGTGCTTGACTCAGTGATTTTTGACTGAAACTAAACTGGGGGGAAGCTTAGAATGAGCTATTTACAGGAAGATTGTAAATGATTGAATAAACCACAGACAGCTGTGTAGTCATGTTCCGGTCAGCAGTGAGTTAACTTGTTAATCTGTGTCTGAGCTCAAGATATCACAAATTTACAATGAGGATGGGATCGTGGATACCCCAGCTTTAATTGTTCGTGTAGATAAGGAATTCTACAGAGGCACGGAGAAGGTTGTATAACTTTTGGTGTCAGGGAAAGCTGAAAATCTGGTCACAAAGTTTGAATTCTGTGAGACTGATAAAAATCCAAAATGGCGGTGCCCAGTGGGTATATCGGACGATTGGGTGAGTTCCAGCAAAGCAGGGAAACGTTCAGTGCATGCATCGAACATTTAGAGATGTTTTTGCTGCAAATAACATTACTGAAGTAGAAGCTTCAGATGCAGAATCAAGGCGTTTGAATAAAGCAACTCAAGTTAGTAAAAGAGCAATTGTTCTCACTGAAATGGGCCCCGATGTTTATGATACAGTAAAGAACTTGTTAGCTCCAGCCAAAGCAAAGGACACGCCCTTGAAATATATTCTTATGAAGTTAACAGAACATTATGACCCGAAACCCTTAGAAATAGCTGAAAGCTATCGATTTGGAATGAGATGCCAACTTCCAGAGGAGGACATGCACAGTATATACATATACTAGACTAAGTGGAACCTGTTGGGTCCCAGCTTCACACGGGAGGGCTGGTCCCCCAATGTAATATTCCACCTCTGCACCAATTCCAATATTGCTGCCCAGTGGGGGGGGGGGGGGCTTTCTGGAGTGCGAGCATGGGTGTTGTGGGTCGAGTCAAGCACGGTGAGCGCAGGGGCATTAATCCATTTCAATCCATTTCAAGTCAAGTCAAGTCAATCCATTTCAAGTCAAGTCAAGTCAATCCATTTCAAGTCAAGTCAATCCATTTCAAGCACAGGGCAGGCCAAACAACTCATTGCATTGTCATTTTATTTTCAATTTTGCATTGCAGTTTCAAGCACAGGCAGGGCAGGCCAAACAACTCATGGCATTGTCATTTCATTTTAAATTTTGGATTGCAGTTTCAAGCACGGGCAGGGCAGGCCAAACAACTCATGGCATTGTCATTTCATTTCCAATTTGTATTGCAGTTTCAAGCACAGGCAGGGCCGGTCAAACAACTCATGGCATTGTCATTTCATTTCCAATTTTGCATTGCAGTTTCAAGCACAGGCAGGGCAGGCCAAACAACTCATGGCATTGTCATTTCATTTCCAAATTTGCATTGCTGTTTCAAGCACAGGCAGGGCAGGCCAATAACACATGGCAATGTCATTTCATTTCCAATTTTGCATTGCAGTTTCAAGCACAGGCAGGGCAGGCCAAACAACTCATGGCATTGTCATTTCATTTCCAAATTTGCATTGCTGTTTCAAGCACAGGCAGGGCAGGCCAATAACACATGGCAATGTCATTTCATTTCCAATTTTGCATTGCAGTTTCAAGCACAGGCAGGGCAGGTCAAACAACTCATGGCATTGTCATTTCTTTTTCAATTTTGCATTACAATTGCAAGCACAGGCAGGTGAGGCCAAACAACTCATGGCATTTTCATTTTCATTTCCAATTTTGCATTGCAGTTTCAAGCACAGGCAGGGCAGGCCAAACAACTCATGACATTGTAATTTCAATTCCAATTTTGCATTGCGGTTTCAAGCACAGGCAGGGCAGGCCAAACAACTCATGGCATTGTCATTTCATTTCCAATTTTGCATTGCAGTTTCAAGCACAGGCAGGGCAGGCCAATCAACTCATGGCATTGTCATTTCATTTCCAATTTTGCATTGCAGTTTCAAGTACAGGCAGGGCAGGTCAAACAACTCATGGCATTGTCATTTCATTTCCAATTTTGTATTGCAGTTTCAAGCACAGGCAGGGCAGGCCAAACAACTCATGGCATTGTCATTTAATTGCCAATTTTGCATTGCAGTTTCAAGCACAGGCATGGCAGACCCAACAACTCATGGCATTGTCATTTCATTTCCAATTTTGCATTGCAGTTTCAATCACAGGTGGGGCAGGCCAAACAACTCATGGCATTGTCATTTCATTTCCAATTTTGCATTGCAGTTTCAAGCACAGGCAGGGCAGGCCAAACAATTCATGACATTGTAATTTCATTTCCAATTTTGCATTGCAGTTTCAAGCACAGGCAGGGCAGGCCAAACAACTCATGGCATTGTCATTTCATTTCGAATTTTGCATTGCAGTTTCAAGCACAGGCAGGGCAGGCCAAAAAACTCATTGCATTGTCATTAAGGGCTAACAAATCATTTATTGCAAGTACATTGCAGTCTCACAGTTCAGTTGATTCACAGCTTAGAATCACAGTTGTGGCCTCTCCCTCGCGATCGTCTAGATTGGCTGACTGACTTCCAGGCATCCGAGGTTTTATATTCCTGCCCCCCCCGGAAGGGGCGTTACCTTCATCATGGTGATTTACAGGTGAGAGGACCAATCAGCTGATATCAAGATTCTTTAAACACTCATAACTATTTTATTTTTAATCGATTGGAAAAATCCTCGGGGCTGCCTCAGGCAACCCTCCCCGAACTGCGCAGTCGCGGTTGACGGGCCCGAGAAGTGGCGGGGTATTGAAACACAGGTCTGGTCTAAGTATTGATCTATCTTTGCCGGGAGCGCTGATTGGAAAGGTGCGTTCCGAAAATCGACATCGACTGCCAGTGCGAAGAGACTAGGCACTGATCCCCCAGTGCCCAGCAGAGAGAGGTATATGGTGAAAGGAAGAAATGTTAATCCTGGCCAAATTGGAGAGGCCAGGACACTAAAATTGAGTTAAGGCTTCTGGGCTGCTAGGCCATTTGGTTAATTTAAAAGTGCCTTCTGTAGAAATGGGACAAGATGCAGAATGGTGCCAGTTTGTCTAGAGCCTAGATCAGAGCTGCAGGAAGACCCTAACAATTAGGTGAAAAATGTATCTGCAGACCCTAACAATTAGGTGCAAAATGCATAGAATGGATTGGATGAATGCAAACCAGACATACACATTGTAAATAATGTTGCAAAGCTTTACTTTGGTGGATGTTGATTGGATTAAGTGTTGAGCCTTGACTGGTTTGCTTGCATATCAGGACACATGTTGCGATGTTCGTTTCCTTTGAGAAACACAGTTTGAATACAATGTATTAGTCACAGTATTATTCGGTTGGGGAAATGTTTATCATGTACTGAGTTAATCGATATCTGTTATTGGACTGTAAAGAGACCACCCCCATGTGGTTCAGCCCCTCGAGGTATGGGGACCTATAAAAGTCCGTTACCACGAGGTCCTGTGTCGATTTACTGGGAGAAGGCTTGGGACTGCGTGACCTTCTGGAGTATCTCTGCTTGAGCGAGGCCAGGAGGGCTTGATCAGGCAGATACGAGGATCGAACCCGCGGTGGTTAGGTACAATAGTGGGAACTGTAATTGTGTTTTGTCAAAATAAAGTTTAGATACGCAAGTGCTTGACTCAATGATTTTTGACTGAAACTAAACTGGGGGGAAGCTTAGAATGAGCTATTTACAGGAAGATTGTAAATGATTGAATAAACCACAGACAGCTGTGTAGTCATGTTCCGGTCAGCAGTGAGTTAACTTGTTAATCTGTGTCTGAGCTCAAGATATCACAAATTTACAATGAGGATGGGATCGTGGATACCCCAGCTTTAATTGTTCATGTAGATAAGGAATTCTACAGAGGCACGGAGAAGGTTGTATAACTTTTGGTGTCAGGGAAAGCTGAAAATCTGGTCACAAAGTTTGAATTCTGTGAGACTGATAAAAATCCAAAATGGCGGTGCCCAGTGGGTATATCGGACGATTGGGTGAGTTCCAGCAAAGCAGAGAAACGTTCAGTGCATACATCGAACATTTACAGATGTTTTTGCTGCAAATAACATTACTGAAGTAGAAGCTTCTGATGCAGAATCAAGGCGTTTGAATAAAGCAACTCAAGTTAGTAAAAGAGCAATTTTTCTCACTGAAATGGGCCCCGATGTTTATGATACAGTAAAGAACTTGTTAGCTCCAGCCAAACCAAAGGACACGCCCTTGAAATATATTCTTATGAAGTTAACAGAACATTATGACCCGAAACCCTTAGAAATAGCTGAAAGCTATTGATTTGGAATGAGATGCCAACTACCAGAGGAGGACATTAGTAATTTTATTGTGGCACTCAAGAGGTTATCAATTCATTGTAATTCTGGAAATTTCCAAGATCGGGCATTAAGAGACCGTTTCGTGTGTGGACTGAGAAGTGAGCGGATCTGAAGTAAGCTGATGACGGTGTATGACCTGACATTTGAAACAGCTTGTAAAATTGCTTTGTCAATGGATATGGCAGAGAGGGATTCTAGAGAAGTCAGGACAACTTCTAGACAACCAGCGGACGATTTGAACAAGCTGCAGTCCAGCAAACCAAAGACGGATAAGTCGACAAAGACGTCAGAGAATCATTATCCATGGAAGGGTAGCAAAGTCATGCTGTAGATTGGTTATTGCATGTGAATTAATCAGAGTAGTGTAGCATCATTAACCCCACCTTACTGTACGCTTTATATTAACACCTACTTCCTACATTAGATAGTCTTGGAAGCGGTAGTGATGAACTAACAACCTGATGTACTGCTCTGCTATATGTTAATTAAAGATGACTTAAACTTCAGACCTGTGTTCCTTTAAACATGTACACATGCTATCACTGTTTGGGCTCACATCTAGCACAGTCTTGTCTGTTCTTCAAGGCAGAGTGTTACTCGTGTCACAAGATGGGAAATCTAGCGAAGGCTTGTCGCATAGGCTAAGCAGAGAAAAGGTTCTACAACAAGTAAGCATCTTCATTCTGTGGATCAACTGCAGGCAGAGGAAGAGCCTCTCGACATACACACCATCTGCAGCAATGAACTAGCAAACCGGAAGACAAAGAATGTGCCCGTGCAAGTCCAGTTGAATGGAGCTCATGTTAGCATGGAAGTTGACACAGGAGCATCTGTGAGCGTGATTCCAGAATCTGTGTATCGGGAAAAGCTGAGTCAAATTCCTTTGGAAGCGAAGCGAATCGAGCTACGTGGTTACTCTGGAGAGAAGCTTCCAGTGTTAGGATGTGTACAGGTACCAGTTAGGTATAAGGAGCAACAGGCGGAGTTGCCTCTCATAGTTGTAAAGGGAGATAAGCCTGCGTTGCTAGGTCGGAATTGGTTGCAGATCTTGAAGCTAAACTGGAACGATATATTCCTCATTTGCGAAGAATTCAAGTGTCCGGAGGACATAATTAAGCAACATCTGAAGGTGTTCAGCGACCAGGGAGAGCCAATCAAGGGGTACAAGGTGAAAGTGCGAGTGATGTAAGATGCATCACTAGTGCATTGCAAACCATGGGCCGTATCGTATGCACTTAAGGACAAGGTTGAGAAAGAACTGAAAAGACTTGAAGCTGAGAACATTATCAGTAAGTTAGAAAGTAGTGAATGGGCAACACCCATTGTAGTTGTACCTAAACCTGATGGTAGTGTTAGACTTTGTGGGGATTATAAGGTAACTATAAACCAGGTACTTGAAGGTAGCATACCAGATACTTTAACCAACGGCAGAGGATTTGTTTAGCACCCTCACAGGTGGCCAAGTCTTCACAAAAATGGACTTGACAAATGCCTACTTGCAGTTAGGGGTAGATGACGAATCTGAATCCAAGCTGACTATCAACATGCATTTGGGATTGTTTCAGTTCAATCGTCTCCCATTTGTTATAGCATCAGCCCCAGGGATATCTCAAGGGGTGATGACACAAATTCTAGAGGGAATTGAAGATGTGGTGTGTTATTTGGATGACATCCTCATCTTAGCCCCTGACAGGCAGACACATGATGAAAGGTTGGAAGTTGTACTCAGACGACTTGAAACACAGTGTAAGAGTGAAGGCACAGAAGTGTGAGTTCTTTCAGAACTCGGTAGAGTACTTAGGTCATAAGATAGACAATGATGGTCTACACCCCACCAAGGGTAAAGTTGATGCGATCAAGGACCCGCCCACTCCCAGAAACATAACTGAGATCCGATCCTTTTTAGGATTAGTGCATTATTATGGGAAGTTTGTGCCAAATCTGTCCACCTGTTTACATCCCTTGAATGAGCTATTGAGAAAAGATGTACCATGGAAGTGGACACATGAATGTGATCAAGCTTTCAAGTCATGTAAAGCTCAGTTGGCAGAGAGTACAATGCTTGTTCATTACGATGTAAATAATCCAATGAAGTTAGCATGTGATGCTTCACCATATGGTGTTGGTGCTGTGATCTCTCATGTGCTAGAAATTGGAGAGGAGAGGCCAATAGCATTTGCATCTAGAACACTCAATGCCAGTGAGAGAAATTATGCGCAAATAGAGCGAGAGGCTCTTGCATTGATTTTTGGTGTTAGGCGGTTTCACAAATACTTGTATGGTAGAAGGTTTGTAATCGAGACAGATCACCAGCTGTTGACAGTGATCCTAAATCCAAAAGCACATATACCAACTCTGGCATCAGCCTGAATGCAAAGATGGGCATTGATATTGTCTGCATACCAGTATGATATTCAGTATCGTAAGGCAGCAGAGCACAGCAATGCTGATGCCATGTCTAGATTACCTTTAGAATTGGAGGTTACCCCAAACAGAGAGGACTTGTTTTACTTCTCTCATGTAGATGAGTTACCTATCACTTCAGGAGACATTCGGAAGGCTACTCGCACTGACACACTTTTGTCAAGAGTGCAGGAGTATGTTACAAATGATTGGCCGAACAAATTGCCAGATTCAGAGGCAGAACTGAAACCATTCTTTGTACGTAGGAATGAACTATCAGTAGACCAAGATTGTGTCATGTGGGGAGTGAGAGTTGTAATCCCTGAAAAATAGGGAGTAAAATTGCTAGGAGATCTTCATGATCAGCATTTGGGAATGTGTCTAACAAAGAGTCTATCTAGAAGCTATCTATGGTGGCCTGGTCTAGATAAGGACATAGAACAAATGGTGAAAGAGTCAAGCAGTTGGAAAGAATCCACCAACAGTACTGCTACAGCCATGGAAATAGCCGACTAGAGTGTGGCAAAGATTACACGTTGACTTTGCAGAGTTAGATGGACAACAATTGTTCATTGTGATTGATAGTTACTCCAAGTGGGTTGAGGTGTTTCCGATGAACAAAACGACATCCAGCAAAACGATAGAGATTTTGCGAGGATTGTTTGCGTCCTATGGATTTCCAGAGGAAATTGTGTCTGATAACGGACCACAATTCTGTTCACAAGAGTTTGCACAATTCATGAAAGGGAATGGTGTAAAACACACTAGAGTAGCTCCATATCATCCCGCTTCAAATGGAGCAGCAGAACGCACAGTGCAAATTGTGAAGCGTACATTAGTCAAATCCAAAGAAAAGAAAGTTGTCTCTGTTTCACAAAATGGCTAACTTTCTGATTACGTATCGAAACACACCTCACACCACTACTGCTCAAACACCAGCTGAACTGTTCTTGAAGAGAAAACCCAGAACAAGGTTTTCACTGGTGAAACCAAACTTAGCTCAAACAGGAGAAACAAAAAGCATATCATGACAGAAGTAGATTAAAGGAAAGGAGTGTTGTGTTGAATCAGGTAAAGGTGAAAAACCATCATCACAAGTGGGTAAAGTGGTTACCTGGAAGAGTAGTGAGAAAGTGCGGACCACGGACATACTTGGTCAAGATGTTTGGAAGTGGAAAGGTGAGAAAAGTACACATTGACCATTTCATGCCTACGCAAGCACAGACAAGTTTGCAACCAGATCAATTAGACGAGTCAGATAATTTGGTTACCACTCAAGTACAGGTACCAACAGATGAACCAGAAATGGTACATGAAGGTACACAAGATAGTGAGAGTTTGAACCAGCCTGAAAATGGAGGTTCAAGTGTGGTTGACAGTCCAACCAAATTGACTGATGGACTGGAATCTATGAATGTAGGTCAAAAGGAAGACTTGACTCAATCAAAAATGAGTCCGTGGTTCTAAACAGTCATAAACTTTTGGTCAGGGAAGATATCCAGAAAGAAGGAGAAACCCAATTGTTAGGTTTAATTTGTGAAGTTTATTTTGTGTATGCAACATATATGCCTGATGACCTCATTTTTTTCAGTTTATATAAAAGTAAACTATCAGACAAGATTGTAATAAATTCATACCATATTCAAAAATGTCAAAAATGTTATATTCAAAAATGTCAACAAGGCGATAACTTTTTCATTAATGTGGGAGGAGTTGTAATAGCGCCACCTTTGGTCGGAGGATTGTAAATGATTGAATAAACCACAGACAGTTGTCTAGTCAGCAGTGAGTTAACTTGTTATTCTGTGTCTGAGCTCAAGATATCACAGAGCCTTATTTTAAAATGGATTAAATTCTATTTTTAAAATTAATCTACACACAATATCCCGGAATGAAGAAGCGAAAACAGGTGTTTAGAATTTTTTGCAAAGTAATTAAAAAGAAATAACTGAAATATCACATTTTCATATGTATTCAGACCCTTTGCTATGACAATCAAAAGTGAGTTTAGATTCATCCTGTTTCCATTGATTATCCTTGAGATGTTTCTACAACTTGATTGGAGTCCACCAGTGGTAAATTAAATTGATTGTACATGATTTGGAAAGGCACACACCTAAGGTCCCACAGTTGACAGTGCATGTCAGAGCAAAAACCAAGAAGATGAAGGAATTGTCCGTAGACTTCCGAGACAGGATTGTGTCGAGAAACACAGATCTGGGGAAGGGTATAAAACAATTTCTGCAGCATTGCAGGTCGCGAAGAGCACAGTGGCCTCCGTCAGAACTTTGGAACCACCAGGACTCTTCATAGAGCTGGCCGCCCGGCCAAATTAAGCAATTGGGGGTGAAGGGCCTTGGTCAGGGAGGTGACCAAGAACCCAATGGTCACTCTGACAGAGCTCCAGTGTTCCTTTATGGAGATGGGAGAACCTTCCAGAAGGACAACTATATCTGCAGCACTCTACCTATCAGGCCTCTATGGTAGAGTGGCCAGATGGAAGAATTTCATTGTTCTGTTGTCTGTACATATGACAATTAAACACTCTTGAGAGTGGCCAGTGGCATCATGACAGTGCCATTAAATGAGATACACCCAGTGCAGGCAATCATTGCACAGCTTGGGGAGCACTCTTGGTGCAACAAGCCTTGCCATCCCTTTTCAGAGATCCAAACACTCTTTGGGAAGATGTGAACATGGATAGAGAAGCCCAAGATGCTGGCGGTAGCCAGAAAGCCCATATGGCAGAAATCCTCCATTGGAAGGAGATGCGAGAGAGCATTGTCTGAAGTGATAACCTGCCCATTAACAATGTAACATCCTCTCACATTTGGTCCGTGTCAATGTAAATAATATCAAATCCTACCATCTAACAAATGCACCCCTACTCGTACATTTACTGTTGTTCCAAATTCCAACATTCATCTTCAGACTCAAGAAGGGTCTGAGGGTGCCGACCCGAAATGTCATCTATCTGTGCCCTCTTTAGATGTTGCCTGACTGGTTGGGTTGCTCCAGCCCTTTAGGCTTTGCTCAAGATTCCAGCATCTGTAGTTCCTTTAAGGACCTGTCCCACGAGCATGCGACTGCATGCAGCAAGCGCGACCAAACCGGAAGCGGGGGCCGCGCGGAGGTCGAGTGATCCCCGAACAGGACCGGTCCCACCAGCATGGGACTGCATACGGCAAGCGAGCGACCAAACCGGAAGCGGGGGCCGCGCGGAGGTCGAGTGAGTGACGTGAAGTTCGAGCGAAGTCCGCGGGAAGTTCGCGCATGACGTACGGCGTCAAGACGCTGCGTACGGCGTCGAGACACTGCGCACGCCCGTCGAGGCGGTGCGTACGGCGTCGAGGCGGCTGCGGGCCGGCAGGCCGTTGCCGCACGGAATTTTTGTACAGTGTCAGTTTTTCGGAGCCCCGCGCGATGTCGGGACCAGCTCCGCACAACTCTATACAGCTCCGGCGATCGAAGTGGGACCGGCCCCGCGAGGCCGTACGGCTCAAGCGACCACGTTAGGTCGCGCTTGCCGCATGCAGTCGCATGCTCGTGGGACAGGCCCTTTAGACTCCTGTCTTCAGTGGCCAGTGGCCAATGTGATATGCAGGCCACACCCAAAGGGAATTCAGATCAGTCTTACCGATGTGGGAACACATGCTCTATCAATGCAGCCACACCGTACTACTTGCCTGGCAGTTAGTGAGAATTTCTAGTGCCTTTTCTTTACTGATACTTAAAATGAACGATTCTCTCAAATAATTAGAACTTCTTAAGCATTGCCCACTATACACAAAGCACCTCTTAGTTTTTTTATCACACTTCCAAATTCTCATCTTTGAAAGCGGAAGCAAACAAGCTAATTCCTTATTGAATGCAATTCAGTGTAATTCCTATTGAAGCAATAATTTTCAATTATATTGAACATTTGCATCCATTTTCACATTCAATTATTAATGTCAGAGCAGGCTTTCTTTAAATTATGGATCCACAACCCCAGACTGTAATTCATAATAAGACGTAACATTTATAATGTGTCAGGAGTACATGAATCTCTGCTCACTGGGCATGGAACATTTTAATTAGTGGCTACAGCCCTGATTTTAATTAGAGTTAGTTGTTAAAGTCCTGTTCGTATCACTGTGATTTCCACATGACTGAAATCTTTACACACCATCATTCTCAACAGAGAATGAGAATACTCTGATCTAGATCTAATTTTAGTTTTTAGTTTTATAGATACCGCGCAGAAACAGGCTCTTAGGCCCACCGAGTCTTTGCTGACCTGCGATCATTCCGTACACTAGCACTATTCTGTACACTAGGGACACTTACAATTTACCGAAGCCAAATAACCTACATAACTGCACGTCTTCGGAATGTGGGAGGAAAACCCACGCGGTCACATTCCGTATAGACAGCATCAGTTCTTAGGATCGAACCCGGGTCTCTGACGCTGTGAGGCAGCAACTCTACTGGTGCGCCACTGTGCCACTAGACACTGAAATGAATTCAGGAATGATGGGCAGCAATCTCTCTGGATCAGACACAAAAAGCTGGAGTAACTCAGCGGGACAGGCAGCATCTCTGGAGAGAAGGAATACGTGACTTTTCGGGTCGAGACCCTTCTTCAGACGATCTCACTGGATCGCCTGATGTGGCTGGAATGACAAGAATGAGTGAATGTATTCAGCACTGACAAGAGCCAACAAGACGTGTAACAATTTGCGACAATAAGCGGCGTAAGTTATTTTTGCGTGATTAGCTCTTGCTCCAAGAATATTCTCTCTGCTAACAGTGGAACTGTTCGAATCTGGAGAACGTGGAGCAGAGTGATGGTTTCCAGGGGACATAGAATACATAACTGCCCAAATGAGGAGCAGCAAGTGCAATTGCTGGCATCTGGTGACAGGAAAGCATACATCCTGTCATTAGTACAGCAAGGTACAATGTGTTCCTGACAAGCTGTGATGCCTGCAGAAACAAAGCTATTCACTGTCAGCGGTGTAAAACACAAATCCCTGTGTTATCGGTGCAATATTTTGGTACTGTATGCAAAATGGATGCGGAGTAAACACAAAATGGCATTCCAAAATGATTGAGATGCAATGATTGAGATGCTGGAATCTTGAGTGGAACACAAAGTGCTGGAGTAACTCAACGGGTCAGGCAGCATCTGTGGAGGGAAATGGATAGATGCAATTTCAGGTCGGAGCCTCCTTCAAACTGAAGGAGGGTCCTGACCAATGTTCCCTTTAATTTTTAGTAGTTCGTGTGTGCAGAAATCTTGTGTTGTGCAATTTTTTATGCTGTTACAAATGTGTGTGCGCACTGAATTCTTGTGCAAATATATGACCTCATGAGATTTTGGTGCAGCAGTTTTTACTATTTCGTTAAGCCATTCAACTTTAAACCAGCTTGCAGTTCTTTTGCGCTTCACACCCTTTACATCCTTTGAATTTGACGGTGAATCAACATTTCTGTCAATAAAAACTCAATAAGCCAGCTACAGAATTTGAAATGGATCTTCGTAAACTGTACAATAAAGTCAATATGATTATGAGATTTTTACAAATATGTATAAATTATATACTGTATAAATATTGATTACTACATTTTAGGTAACATTGTCGTATCTATGACACAGACTCTTGAATGCTTTCGTTTTTCAAATGAAACAGTTCTTTATTTTAACATGGTAATAAGTCATCCCCCTCTCTCCTCCTCCCTCTCTCAAATGGGCTGGAAAACCATCCCAGCCCATTTGATCTTATATCAGCAATGATTTTCCAAACCTGGGAACCTCTTTGTTAATCTTCTTCGTGAAATCTCATGACCAGAACTGCAGATAATACTCAACCTGTTGCCTGACTTTCAATTCAAATCCAGAGAACCACTTAAAGGTTACTTCGGAAATTGACAAACAGAAAAAAAGATGTTAGATTTAAACAGTATAAGGGACAAAAAAAAACTGTTTCCATGTAACTTCACACAGTCAATCAGACACCATTGTCTCATAAGAAGATACAGTAGCTGGTACTTTAGCTGTGGTGGCCATAGGAATTGACTCAAATTGCATCTATTGATGCTTGAGAAAAGATATTCTATTAAATAATGTAGCACACAGCCTTAAGTGCTTTTAGGTTGCAGTAATAAAATACAGTAAACCCTTGTTGCTACGGATCACTTTATTAAGGATTTTGGTTATAGCGGACAGACCTGCCAACCACATCAAGGCTGGGCCTGCCGACACCACCCCCAGATCGCAAGGCCTCCACAGCTGTCTCCAGGCTGGACCTACTGTCACCACTGTCGGCCCACACAGCTTCCTCGGCAGCTTCCAGGCCATGCCTGCCGCCGCCACCACGACCCTTACTTGCACTATGGCCGCTCGTGAGCCGTGACCAATGACTCCGCAAATCCTCACCTCTCCCCTGGCCGCCACCAGGCCGGGGCCGTCAACTCACCTGGATTCCAGGCCCAGTTCTGGAGCAAGGGTCTCAATCCAGAACTTCACCTCTCCACATTCTCCAGGGATCCTGCGTTACTCTAGCAAATTCTGACATTTGTGTATTAACCATCATCTACTAATACAATGACACTCTATTACTCGGTAAGCCCTTACTCGGTTATTGCAAATAATCGACATTATAACAGATACCATACCCCCACTCCATGGTATGTTATAGTAAGAGTTTACTGTACTCATTAAACTAATGAAATTATCTTTATTTCTTGAAAATCATGCATGAAAAATAATGTTGTTATTACGAGTCTGAAACTCACTCGACCGTAATCCCCTATTGCCCATTGACGAATTATCTTTATTACACTATTTTCTATAACACAGGGTTTCTCATGAACACATCTGTCATGTTATAACAGAAATACCTATACACACTTCCAATGTAACTTCCCAGCTCTTACTACAAAATTAGCAAACAAAAAATATCTCAAGCTTCTTCGGGGAAAAGATTATCCCAAGCCACAAATAGCTCAAATAAAATTAACTTAAACATTTTAAATTTGATCCCTGCATGTATTTATAATATTTGAAAAGCCCCAATTAACTTAATGGGTTTCTATTAACTTGAACATATGTTTTAATTCTTGGTGGAATAAGTGAACTGCTCTCTGTAACAAAGAGACTCAGTTGTTGTCTTTTACAGAAAAGCACAACCCTAATTGTGCCCTAAGGTTTGCTCTGCATTTTGGGCCAACATCAACGGATGGTTTGAACATATGTACACAACAGCTCTGAGTAAAGTAATTGCAAACTTTAGTAGGCTGCAGAATTGCAAAAATTGTTTATCACCTGACTACGTAAATGCCATCTTCCTTTCAGTGAACACTTGAGAAATCTACTAATTAAGCAGTCATTTTATAGGCATTATTGATTATTTTGTTGCATTTTGCAGATATGATAATGTACTCTGATTCTCTCCATCACAAAAATTCAATATGTATCCTCCAGATGTAGCTTAACCTTTAGTTGCATGGACCCTGCTCAGTGTCATGTAGGATTTGGCAGATGAAGTATTATGGCCAAACATTTTAGCATACAAATACTTACACAAGATGGACAACCAATTGAGAGCTAACAACTATTTTGTTAAATGTAGAAATATAGGAGGTGGTCACGTGGGCCTTCAGCCTTGCTCATCATTCAAAATGATTATAACTGATCAATCACTTCAGTGCCATTCTTTCCACTTTCTCCACGTATTTCTCAATCCCTTTTACATTATTGAATATACTTAATGACTTGGCTTAACTGCCTTCTGTAGTGGAGAATTTCCCAGGTTCACCATACTGTGAGTGGAGAAATGTCTCCTCGTCTCAGTTCTAAATGACTTACCTCATGTCTTGAGGCTATGATCCCCGATTCAGGACTGCCAGTAATCAGAATATGTCTAATCCTGTTACAACTGTAAGGTCCCACTCATTGTTTTGAACTCCAGTAAACATAAACCCAATTGACAAAATCTCTCTATGCACGTCAGTCCTGATGTCCCACGAATCAGTCTAGTAAAACATCATTGCTTTTTCTCCATGGCAAAACATCCTCCATCAGACCAGACAGATAAAAACACCAAAGAAACCTTCAGATGGGGGCTCAGCAAGGCCCTTTGCAGCTGCAGTAAGATATCCTTGCTCTTGTGTGCAAATCTTCTTACAGTGAAGGACAATGCACCTTTTGTATTCTACACTGCTGTACCTGAACAGTAGGTTTCAGTGAGTGGTCTGCGAGGACACCTCCCTCTTGTTGAAGTTCCCTACTTCCCTATCTATCACCATTATTGAAATGGTGTAATAATCTGTCTCTCTGTTTTTAGTACTAAAGTGGATAACCTCATAATTATCCACATTATGGTGATTCTACTGCACATTTGACCACTCAGACCACTTGTTGAAATCATATTGGAGACTCACATTGGAGAATACATTTGTATTCACCTCACTGTCCAGCTTGCACCAAATCCTCTCTCTCTCTCTTTCTCACCCACCACCCACCACCCACTACCACTTTGTGTTATTTAGTTCCTTCATGGAAATCACATATATATTTACTGTGAGAAGCTGTAGCTCCTTGGCACCCCATTCATTCATACCTGCTGCATGGAAAAAGACCTGTTTATTCCGACACTATTTCTTATCTGTCAACAAATTCTCAACTCATGCCAGTATATTAACTCCCATCCCATGCATCATATTGGAATGTACACAAAAATGCTGGAGAAACTCAGCGGGTGCAGCAGCATCTATGGAGCGAAGGAGATAAACAACGTTTCGGGCCGAAACCCTTCTTCAGACTGATAGGGGGTGGGGGGAGGCGGGGAGAAGAAAGAAAGGAAAAAGGAGGAGGAGGAGCCCGAGGGCTGAGGTGGGAAGGGGAGGAGACAGCAAGGGTTAACAGAATTGTGAGAATTCAATGTTCATGCCACCAGGATGCAGACTACCCAAGCGGAATATGAGGTGCTGTTCCTCCAATTTCCGGTGTCGCTCACTCTGGCCGTGGAGGAGGCCCTTATTGTTCCAACATCTTATTGGAACCTTCTTAAAAGGCTTCTGAAAGTTCAAATGCATCATAGCCACCGGTTCTCCCTTCTCCTGCAAATTCTATCCACAAAAACTTAGCAGGTTTGTTAGGCATGCTTTCCCTTGCATAAGAGGCCTTTAGATACCTGGGCACAGAGATTGACACCCGCCTGTCCTTCTCCCAGCACACAGATTCTGTGTACAAGAAGGCACAGCAACGCCTGTTCCTGCTGAGGAAACTCAGGAGATTTGATGTCAGACGGGACATTTTAACAGCTGTCTATAAATCACTTATAGAATCTGTACTCACCTTTAACATCACATCCTGGTTCACCCTCACCTCTGTCAAAGACAAATCAAAGCTTTCCCGGATCATCAATCAAGCAAGTCAAATAACTGGCAAAACTCAAAATCAATTATCAGTACTTCACACCCAGGCAGTTAAAAGGAAAGCCAACTTCATTACACAGGATCCCACCCACCCCCTGCACAAGTCCTTCCAACTTCTGCCATCAGGCCGCCGATATAAAGTCCCCCTATCTAAGAAAAACATCCACAAAAACTCATTCATACCCATTGCCATAAACAGCTTAAATAAAAAATGAACAATGGACAAATTAACCCTGATGCACTATCACTTTACACGTATCCACAACTTTCATCTTGTCTATTTTTACAGTTTTTAATCCTTATACTTGCTTTTAAGATCTATACACAGGGTGTGTGCTCGCAGAAATCTGTGTTGTATGACTGCTTATCAGTACATTGTCCTGTTTGTATGTTGAGCCACGCCAAAGAAGATTTTCTGTTACGACAGACAATAAAGTTTTCTGAATCTGAATCTGAATCCATGCTGATTTTGTCCAATTCCATTAATGCTTTAAAATTGATTTCTTGTTACATTGTTTAAAAATGGATTAGAGTATTTTTCCCACTATCGATGTTTGGTATTTTAGTCTGTAATTCCCTGAGGTGTCTCTCCTTGCTTTGTAAATAGCGGGGTTACCTTTTCCACCCTGTAGAAGAGTCCGCCCAACCACTTTATCTCTATTTGCCTTTCCTACCTAAGTATTCAACTGTTCAGTTTAAGTATTAAATATTCAACTGAATGTTCCATTCCCATCCATGGTCAGCCTACAGTCAGTTATCGCAACAAGGCCATTAATCTACATTTGTACTGTTAACTCATTTACCTTGATGTCAATGTTGCACAGGGGTGGTAGATTGCAACCATCACGTGGTCCACCCTATTTCGACTAATGCAATCAACCCGACGTGCATCAAATAAAACAAGTTGACCAACTTTAGGCTGTGCACGCCATACACAAGAAGAAGAACAATGCTGCACACATCAAATCCAATGCGGTTAGACTCATTTGTTTTTTTGGCACCAGTGCCCTCTTTGCCTCATTCCTCTGTTTTCTCCACCTTCCACTTTCAGTTTTTCTTTTTCTATTATTTCTCTCCTTGTTTCTGCTCCTCTATCCTCCTGCACAAGGGGTGGCATTGAGCATCCTTGAGCATCAACATGTCAGGAAGGCTTGAGCAGTTCCTGCAGGAACTATACACCAGAGGGTGCAGATCCAGCCAGCAACATTATGGGAGACCCCTACCACCCCAGCAACGGACTGTTCCAGCTGCTACGGTCAGGCAAACACCTCCGCTGTCATTCTGTGAAAACAGAGAGGATGAGACGGAGTTTGTTCCCACAGGCCATCAGGACTGTAAACTCTTAGCTCACCAGGGACTAATTTATTGTACTAATTTACTGTTGTGTTGTGTCTTTTTAAATTGCTGTTTTTTCTATTATGTAAGCACTGATTCTGTTTTTTGCACAATCCGCAGGCAATGCCACTCTCATTTCACTGCACATCTTGTATGTGTATGTGACAAATAAAGTTGACTTGACTGAGCACTGGAGAGTTGAGGATCAGACTGGTGAGAGTGTGGAGCTGAGCCTTTTGGGAACCTCAGTGCCAAATTGAGGGGTGGGGCTGAAGGATCAAAGGGGTAGTTGTAGGACTTACCTGCTAGGGACGTTATCTAGGAATGTTTTAGTGAAGCATGATTGCCACCATCGATGATCATTATTGGGATAACTTAGTCTAAATCACCCTGAAATATTCCAAAAGGATCATTACACAGGGACATTACACAGAAATTAAGTCAGAGGCAGAAGGACAACTCGGAATGGAAGATGCTAGCAAAATGACCTGGTGTGCAACAATGTAACCCTATGTTTTTGTTGTTGAATATTCCAATCACTCTGGGCTGTGGGTAATAATCGGGCTATAGTTGGGTTCTTTATTTTTTGTTATTCACAGGCAATCACAGTGGCAGGTCACTCCAGGTATCTGCCAGGGGACAGTGGCAGATCTACCAGGTATCTGCCAGAGGACTTCCTGCACACCACAAAATATGTCCTCAATACAACAATTGTAGGTAGGGCAGCATGGTGGCGTAATGGTAGAGCTAATGCCTTACAGTGCCAGAGACCCTGTTTCCATCCTAACTACGGGTGCTTGTCCATACAGAGTTTGTACGTTCTCCCCATGACCTACGTGGGTTTTCTCCAAGATTTTCGGTTTCATCACACACTCCAAAGATGTTCAGGTTCATAGGTTAATCGACTTGGTATAATTTTGTAAATGTAAAATTATCCTTAGTGTGTATAGGGTTGTGTTAATGTTTGGGGATCGCTGGTCGGTGTGGACTCGATGGGACGAAGGGCCTGTTTCTGCGCAGTATCTCTAAACTAAACAAAAACTTACGTGGGAGTGACTGACTAACCAAAGTCTTATCCGGTAGTAGTCATATAATAATAACCATAGCAATAATATATTGTATAGTATTATTATAAACCTTACAAAAATAAATGCAATACAATAAATTAAGATTAGAACAGTCATCGTGTTTCATGGATACACAAGAAACTGCAGATGCGAGAATCTTGAGCAAGACACAAAGTGCTGGAGGAATTCAACAGGCCGGGCAGAATCTGTGGAGGTAAATGGACATACGGCATTTTGAGGAGACCCTTCTTCAGTCTCATCTTTCACTGTGTTTCACTGGATACATTTGGAGGCATAGTCTTGAGGGCTTATCCTCAACATTGTCCATTAGCACTGCTTTATACTGAAAGTGTTGGAGAACTGATGTGATTTTACCCATCATTTGAAAAAAGGAGTTGATTTTGCTAACGTACAATATTGCAACCTTTGGTGATGATGATTGGCAACCAATTTTTTATATTTGTCCAATTTTTATTTTTGTTTATTTGTGGAAACAATAATATGGAGGGAGATAATACAGTCAGATGGCTATCATCTGATTTGCACTACATTACGTCAAGATTACTCCCACAGTTTTTTGTAGCTGAGATGAACTTATCCATTCAATTTTGGTTTGATATACAACTGACAGGCGCAGTAGCTAGTTTACTTCAGATTTATCTAATGTTCTTATCGGCTTTCTATTTATTTACAAGACACAAAATCTCTGATAAAAGCAAGCTATTAATCTTTGGCTTCCAGCAGGGGTGGTCAGCTAGTGGTTCCATGCAATTGCAATCAGTCATCTGTCAACCAGTCTACTTACATCTTTAAACATGGTTGCACCATTTGTGATCCTCCATCAAGTAATATTCATGTTTAAGTACAAAGTGATACATTTTGTAAGGCTGATAGATAATGGATAAAAATGCACAGTGAACTTGTGATCTTCTAATATGCACTGGCTATGTCTTAAAGAGTCAGTATTACCATGTTACACCTTATGTGCAACAGAAGGCAAAGGTAGAAACATTGCAGACGGTAAAACACAGTGAGTATAATATATTGCATAGAACAATCTCAGACTGCATGGGGACGTGGCAGCATTGATCTGTGAAACTGTCAGCAACTTCTGATAGTTGTTTGCAGATGTTTTCCCAACTGCACTCCCATGATGGACTACTCATGGAGTACAGAACAGTTCCCTACCACTTAGAAAAATGAGCCACAGAATGATTATATTTGGAGTAATGGAAGATGGGAATAAATTGAACTCATCTCAAAATTTATTTTTAAATTATTGTTTAATAATAGCAAAAAAACTAATACTTAAATTCTGGAAAAATACACCAATACCAACGCTTAAAATGTGGATTTCAAGCATGTTGGACACGGCACATCTTGAGGAAATGCGATTCCTCCTAATAGATAAATCAGACCAATTCTTAACGAGTTGGTCTCCATTTGTCGTCTTATTGGAAGCATATGGTGCAACACAATTGTAGAAGCTAACTGTTCCAGGACTGGGTGAGGGATGGTCAAGATTATAAATAATGATCTCCTTAATTTTCTTTTTTTCTTTACTACTCTCTTTCTTTCTATCTTCTTTTCTTCACTTTTCTTCTTTCACTCTTTTTTTTCCTTTTCCACACACTATATATCTCACGTTTTTCTATCTTTTATTATCTATTCTCTTTTTCTTTTTCTTCTTTATTATAATTAAAAAAAATAAGAAGCTGTACATAAAATGTATTATGTCAATATATATTAGGCACTGGTGCCATATGATTGTACTTCTAATAAAATAAAAATATAAAAAATAAAAACAAATTTAAAAAAATGAGCCACAGAAGTTGTTAGACCTTCTGTAGAAACAGATTTTTCTATTGAGGCCATGGAGTGATGCTGCCTGACCCATTGAGTTCCTCCAGGACTTTGCGGTTTGCACTTATGGTGTTTGTACCATTTCATTATTTTTATTTCTTTATTTCTGTCAGTTTTACTCTGCCAGATGTTCTAGCATCTGCAATCTCATAAGTCCCAACCAGTTGTATCTTTTGAATAACAATTCCAATGCTTCTGATTAGATTTTCTACTGGTCTGTTGGTTAACTACACTTCATAATGAACTGTGGGAAGATTTCATTGTTGACAACAGCTAACATAGAATACAAGTTATTTTATTTGTTGCTCAAAAGCTGCCTCTCAAATGAAGCAAGAATTGGAAATGTAATATTTAAAGTTACATCATGGAACATAGGACCTGGAACAGTACAGCACAGGGACAGACCCTTTAGCCCACAATGTCTGTGCCAAACATGATGCCAAGATATACTCTTATCAGTCTGCACAAGATCAATATCCTTCCATTCCCTACATAACCAAGTGCCTATCCAAAAGTCTCTTAAATGCATTAATGCTCTTAAATACTCTTAATTGCCTCCTCCTCCACCACCCCAGCAGCGCATTCCAGGAACTCACCATTCTTTTAGTAAAACACTTGGCCTTGCACATCTCTAAATTTTGCCCCTCTCACCTCAAAGTTATGCCCTCATGTAATTGATATTTCTATCCTGGGAATAAGGTTCTGGCTGCCTACCCTTCTAGGCTTCTCATAATGTTATATACCGGTACTTCTCACAGGTCTCCCTTGAACTTCTTCCAATGCTGAGAATACAATCCAAGTCTGTCCTACCTCTCCCTGTAGCTAATACCCTCTAATCTAGGTGTTATTCTGGTATACCATTCTGCACCCTTTGCAAAACCTCCACATCCTTGCTGTGATGGGGTGACCAGGACTGCATGTAATATCCCAAATGCTGCCTAACCAAAGTCCTGTATTACTGCATCATGGCTTCCTGACTCTTATAGTCAATGTCCTGACCAATGAAGGCAAGCATGCCTTCTTTACCACTCTATCTTCTTGTGTTGTTTCAATAATAGAATAACAGTCCCTTATTCTAATATTGAAATCCACGGTACAGTTTCTTATAACCAGCAGATATACAGGGGCAGGCAGATACAATCTGCTCTCCAGTTATCTGCATATGCCAGTGTTAAGATACCTTGTGGTATCTGTATTGTTAGAGTTGGTGAGTTATGTCCATGGCACCGAATTAGATCATCAAATCACTTTCTGCTGTATTAGTGGCAGTCAGTAGTTTATGGCGGACTAATCATGTTCTGTACCTGTGTTCTGCCCTTTAGAGTTATCTCAGAACTGTTACATTTGCCAGCAGTATGTTTGACTGTGTGATGCCCTATCTATCCTTTCTGTGTCCAATAAATGTTGAACAATTATATTGAAAGTGCCCATTTGCTGCTTTCACTGTAATGAGGCACTTGAAAATAGTCGAACGTCTGTCTACCCAGTTTTATTAGTCATCTAATTATGCTCTTGTGAGGTTTAAAGTGTTTAGAATTTTTCTGTGCATGTTTGGTAAAATAATGATGGGTATCAAAAAACCCTATATGAAATAGGGTTTAGGTGACTGGGACAAATTGTGTGGTCTCATCACATGGGCTTGCTTCAATTTGCCTTTGTTTACATGTCTGAATATCTTAAATGATGCATGAACTCGATAAATGTTCATAGAATTAAAATTATGGCAAGCACAATTTCAATTAGGGTATATTATTTCAAATTAAATTGCAAAATTCTTCAGGAAAGTGCGATTTAATTCCTCTGGTAATTAGCTGCTTAGGGCATAATAATTTAGTGTTGGAAAACATGACAAATGTTGGGGGTTTTTGTGCAGACAGGACCAGTGCTTGTATAAATATGACAAGAACTTCAATATATATATGTATGTGTGTAGGAAGAAACTGCAGATGCTGGTTTGTAGCGAAGATAGACACAAAATGCTGGAGTAACAAAGCAGGTCAGGCAGCATCTCTGGAGGCAATGAACAGGTGACGTTCAGGTCTGAAGAAGCGTCTGGACCTGAAACATCACCTATTCCTTTTCTCCAGAAATGCAGACTGACTTGCTGAGTTACTCCAGTGTTTTGTGTTTACCTTCAATAAATAAAAAAAATGTATATATATACATATAAAACACTTTTAATGTTGTAAATGCTCTAATAAGAACAGGTAGTCCTGAGATAACAATGACCTGAGCAAGGGTTTCAGTTGCAGAGAAGCTGAGGCAGAGGCAGAGTTTTGCATTTGCTGGGATCTGCAATCACAAACACCAGGATTTGAACCGCAGTTCCAAGGGCCATACTTACTGACAGTAGTATTTGGAAGGAGCTGTGAATAACCTCCAGGTATTGAAAGTCGACGATGCAGCCAGTCACTGAGATATAGGTGCGGTCATCCAAGCTTTTGCTGGCTGAAGCAGTCAGCTCCTTCCTCACACACCCAGGCCCGTGCTCCCTCCACCATGAGCGGTGCATCGAGATATTGAAGGTCATCAGATCACTGTCCTGCAAACATCACAAAAGAATACAATTGAAATCCATTTTTTTCTTGAGCTTACCATTAAAATCATAGTTGTGGACAAAGTGAAACTATTGATTGTGTTTGACACTCTTTATGCATTACCATTTTCGTAATTAAGTCAATAAATGGAGCAGAATGTAGAAACAAAGAACTGCAGATGCTGGTTTCTACCAAAGATAGACACAAAGTGCAAGAGTAACTCAGCGTGTCAGGCAGTATTTCTGGAGAGCATGGATAGGTAATGTTTCAGGTCGGGACCCTTCATCAGACACTGCTTCAGACAACGGGAGCACACTGCTTTGTTTGTTTCCTTGTTTGAGAGGAAGCTGCCATTTTCAGCCAGTGTTTCAGATTAAATTCCGTGAGCACCAGAATTAGCACGAATGACATGAATTATTCGACTTTAGGTAACCTCTACAAAATTCCACCCAACCTCTCACTCCCCCATAACCCCCCTTCCGCCACCACACTCTCTTCAACTTCCCTCCCCCCCCCTCCCCTTCCCTGAGCCCTGGCTGACCATGCACCTATCTCTCCCCTCCCCTCCACCACCACCTATATACGTAAACAATTCGCACCTCATCAATCCTCCAGCTACACAATTCACTACTCTCTAATCCTTCAGTGTCACACATTGTGTGTGTTCATCTCTGGCCTGTGTCCAACTATCTGCCTATCACTCCCCTCCTTCCCCCCTCACCCGTGTTCAGCTATGGCCTAACATAGACAAAAAGCTGGAGTAGCTCAACGGGGCAGGCAGAATCCCTCGAGAGAAGGAACTGGTGATGTTTCGAGTTGAGAGCCTTCTTCAGACTGAAAGTTATGGGAAAGGGAAACAAGCGATTTAGACAACGATGTAGAGAGATAAAGAACAATGAATGAAAGATAAGCAAAAAGGTTCAAAGGTTCATTATTTGTCACATACACCAATTGGTGTGGTGAAATGCGGATTGCCATTGCAGCACATTAAAAAGAATACAACATAACAATAATAAAGACATTTAAACATAAAAACACCCCCCCCACAATAGTTCCGATTATGAGGGAAGGCACAAAGTCCAGCCCCCATCCCCATGTCCACCCATAGTGACCAAAAAGTGACGATGATAAAGGAAAGGCCATTGTTAGCTGTTTGTTGGGTGAAAACGAGAAGCTGGTATGACTTATGTGGGGGAGGGATAGAGAGAGAGGGAATGCCGGGGTTACTTGAAGGTAGAGAAATCAATATTCATACCACTGGGCTGTAAGTTGCCCAAGCCTGCCTATGGCCTGCCAGGCTTTGTCCTGCCCCTCCGCTCTTCTAGCTTTCTTTTCCTCCACCCCTGCGACCAGTCTGAGGAAGAGTCCTGACCCAAAACGTCACCTATCCATGTTCTCCAGGGATGTTGCCTGACCCGTTGAGTTTCTCCAGCTTTTTGTGTCTTTTCTTAGCACAAAGGAGGTCTGCTTGGGTTCCTGATCCTGTTTGGCACTGAGTAACTGCTACAGGAATTGTCTCAGAATATAAATTGAGGACAGGACAGTGCTTGGCTGCTGTGTTCTGTATGGTGATAGACCTGTCTTAGATCACTACCTAGATTGTCAATGAAGCATCGTCAGTTGAGTGAAAATCCTATGGCTGATTTTTCCCATGAGTAGGCACTACCAGCACCTCCTAAACCTTAGCTCTCGACTGTATCATCCAAATTTCCTTACAACATGGAGGGAAGCCATTTCTGCTCATGAAGTTAATGCTAGAGCAACCCAGCTAATTTTCCATGTAGCCTATTCTTCACACATTCCCCCATTCTCTCAGATTCTACCACTCACCTCTACACTAGGGGTAAAATACAGTAGTCAATCAATCTATTAACCTGCAAATCTTTAGGATGTGGGATGAAATAAGAGCACTTCTGGGAAATCCACACAGTGGATTTAGAAAGACATGGGCAGCAGGTCCGGGGCAGCATCAGTGTTTGCCAGTTCCTCTCTAAGTTGCATCCTCTATAAGTTGCGACTTGGAAAACATATCACTTCATCATCATCTATATACTTTTAAATGTGTGTGTGTTTGTGTTTGTGTTTGTGTTTGTGTTTGTGTTTGTGTTTGTGTTTGTGTTTGTGTTTGCCTTTGAAACATATCTCCTCGAAAACCAGACGCAAAAACGCGGAGATTTTTACAATTTCGGTAGGGATTTATCTTATGAGTTCATAAATGCACTCCTCTTTAAATTCGGTCAATTATTTTCCCAGATTTTGAATAAAGCTGTTCACAAAACTCACTTTTTCAAAGATAATGGCCGCTTGCCAGCTGCTGACGTCACAATGCGCACATGCCCACCAATCCAGGCCCACCTGCCTCCTGGCCCCGCCCCCCCCACCGCTGTGGATTAATGCAGCTGCTGTTCTTCAAAAGGCACAGAAAGATCGAGAACATTCTGCAGCAAAGGCCCTTCAGCTCAGCTCAGCTCTAGGATCTTTGTTCTGCACATCGCGGTGTCAGCGGCGCCCATGAGCTGAAGGTGTTTCCTCCTCCCTGTCGGCGCAGCTCGTGAAGACCCGCCCCTCCCATTCCCTGCTCGCTCACTCAGCTGCCGGTTCTCAGAGAGTCAGAAGCCGCTATTGTCTCTCCGCATTTCGGAGCCCACTCACCCCCCCCTCTCCTCTTCTCACCTCTTCCCCTCTCCTCCCTCCCTCTCTCCCCTCTCCTCTCTACCCGTCTCCATGGAGGCCCGATCGTCTGTCCCCCCCCGGCCCAGCTATGTCACACTGGCGGAAGCCACGATCGACTGGTCCCCCCACTACTTTTCACCGTCCTCAGATCACTCGGGCTGCCGCCCCGCCCTCTCCTCTCTCTCTCCCCCCCTCTCTCTCTCTCTCCCCCTCTCTCTCTCTCCCCCTCCCTCTTTCTCCCTCTCCCTCTCCCTCTCCCTCTCCCTCTCCCTCTCCCTCTCCCTCTCCCTCTCCCTCTCCCTCTCCCTCTCCCTCTCCCTCTCCCTCTCCCTCTCTCCCTCTCCCCCTCCCCCTCCCCCTCCCCCTCTCCCTCTCCCTCTCCCTCTCCCTCTCCCCCTCCCTGTCCCTCTCCCCCCCTCCCTCTCCCTCTCCCCCCCCTCCCTCTCCCTCTCCCTCTCCCTCTCCCTCTTCCCCTCCCTCTCCCTCTTCCCCCTCTCTCCCCCTCTTCCCCCCCCTCCCTCTCCCTCTTCCCCCCCTCACTCTCCCTCTCCCCCTCCCTCTCCCTCTCCCCCCATCCCTCTCCCTCCCTGTCCCCCCCCTCCCCCCCTGAGTGTTTCCAGCATCTGATTTCTGTAAAGTCACTGACCCAGAGGAATAATTCCTCATCCTTTAGTCATAAAGGTCGGTAAAATATTTGATTAACGTACTAATAGCATGAATTGAGGTCTTCTCTCCTTCAGTTACCTGCTGGGATATTATGCAGCCACCATTAAATACTTTACTGAATAACCAAACGGTTGTTTATATAAGTTCAGGTCATAGGAGCAGAAGTAGGCCATTCGACCCATCGAGTCTACTCCGCCTACTACTTGCCTCCTGAGATTGATACACGCCATTTAGCTCAGGTTGTGAGAGTGACTTCTATCACCCCACACATCCCCCTCCCCCCATCATTACAGCCCCAGGAGAGACTAGTTCCCACCCCCAGCCTACCACTTGTGTGTGACACTCGGCCTCATACCCCACCCCTCCCAAATCGGCTCAGTTGAACCTCAAATGAACAGGCTCCTTGCGGTTAAAATTTTCCTTCGAATATTTACCTAGGTATATTATTAAATTAAGGTAGCACAGTGGTGCAGCGGTAAAGTTGCTGCATAACAGCGCCAGAGACCGGGTTGTACGAGTGCTTTCTGTATGGAGTTTGTACATTCTCCGTGTGACCTGCATGTTTTTTTCTGTGATCTCTGGTTTCCTCCCACAAGCCAAAGGCATCCAGGTATGGGGGCTAATTGGCATGATATAATTGTAAATTGTCCCGAGAGTGTAGGATAAAGTTAGTGTATGGGAATCGCTGCTCGGCACGGATTTGGTGGGCTTAAAGGCCTGTTTCTGTTATTTCAAATGCACGTTGTGGTCTTCAAGCATTATTTAATCGAAACATTGTTTAAAATAAAAAGCTTTAAGAATGCTGATGCAAAGTTTACACATAGTTTAACCTTGGACCTCATAGAACAATGGAAAAAATTGTCTTGCATTCAACTTAATGATTCGCAATGGAAGTAAATCAAGACAGCAGTTCAGTCACCAGGCCTGTCACTAAGTATGATCACAATCACAGTTCTGCAAGGTTTTCATTTCTATATATATTAAAAAAATTATGATGGCAAATTCACAGAATTTAATATTTTAACATCTGCCTTCTGTCACTTTGGTTTGCACGAGGTAATTATGATAGATTACATAATCAGCGTCAACATAATTTGAAGCATAGTTCGAATGTCTACAAAGCAGTTCTCTGAAGAGGTTTACTATTAACCAAATGCATAAAGAACACTCAGTGTTAATAAATCTTTTGGTATTCCATGACATGACCTCTTACAGCCTTTTCCCACTTTGGAAAAAATAAACATTGGGTCAGAAATGTTGCAGCTTTGGATGCAACCCCTGTATTTTGTTGGTTCGACCTTCCCTGCTCCATAAATCAAACAAGCAGTTTAAAGTGTAAATAACGACAGGGTAAGAAAAATATGATATCTGAGATCCAAGCAAAGAGAGCACCAACTTGGCTTTTCCTTAACAATAAAATGGAAGAACTGGAAAGAATTGGGAAGGAAATTAAGATCCTGAGAAGGAGAATAAAACTAGGTTTACAAGGTTAATTCCCAGGAAGTTGGGACTGTGATATGCTGAGAGAATGGAGCGGCTGGACTTGTATTCTCTGGAGTTTAGAAGGATGAGAGGGGATCTTATTGAAACATAAAAGATTATTAAGGGTTTGGACACGCTAGAGGCAGGAAACATGTTCCCGATGTTGGGGGAGTCCAGAACCAGGGGCCACTGTTTAAGAATAAGGGGTAAACCATTTTGATCGGAGATGAGGAAACACTTTTTCACACGGAGAGTTGTGAGTCTGTGGAATTCTCTGCCTCAGCGGGCAGTGGAGGCCGGTTCTCTGGATACTTTCAAGAGTTAGCTAGATAGGGGTCTTAAAGGTAGTGGAGTCAGGGGATATGGGGAGAAGGCTGAACGGGGTACTGATTGGGGATGATCAGCATTGAATGGTGATGCTGGCTCGAAGGGCTGAATGGCCTACTCCTGCACCTATTGTCTATTGTCTATTGAGTTTGTCCAAGAACAGGATGTCCTGTCATGCCTCTATTTATTAGATTAATTCAATGAATAGACAAATAATGTAATCATAATAGCTATTATTAAATTACTTACTTACATAACGCTGAAGACATCTTTTGAATTCCCAAGATCTTTCTTTGAAGGAATTGCCAAGATCTTTCTTTGCTTAAACTCACTGGGGCACTGTTCCCAAGTTACTATTACAAACCTGTTTCCTTCTTCCGTTCAGTCACTAGGACTCTGGTTTCTGCATTCAGTTTGAACTCACTGGTATGTCTTCCTCCTTGTCCTGATACTCAGCTGGATTCTGTTTCCCGCACCCCTTTCAGTCACTGAGTTTCTGTTTCCTAAGGCCCTCAGATGCCTACAGAAAACTCCTCCAGGTGTTAATATCTCCACATGATGTAATGAAATGTTATGATCTTACAAGATATTTCAGGTTGTTTAAGAAGGAACTGCAGATGCTTGATAATCGAAGGTAGACAAAAATGCTGGAGAAACTCAGCGGGTGAGGCAGCATCTATGGAGCGAAGGAAATAGGCAACGTTTCGAGTCAGGTGATCATTTCCACATCGTTTATAGCTGCAGAGTGGAAATTCTTACATACAATGTATGAGGGTGTAAGTCGGACTGACTTAAGCAGGGTGGCACTAATGAGGAAGTACAAAGACATTCCTCACCAACCCCATTCAGCTGCAGTGCTACTCCTGGCCAAACTACCCCTCATCCTGGCTCCTGATGCTGCTGCTGCACCTGTTCCCTCAACTATTTCCCAGCTAGTTTACAATACTGACATACATCAGTTTAGTTTATTATTGTTACGTGTGACGTGGTACAATGAAAAGCTTTATTGCTTTATTGCTCCAGTCAGCGAAAAGACTCTACATGATCACAATCAAGCTGCCCACAGTGCACAGATACAGGAATAATGTTTAGTGCAAGATAAAGTCCAGTAAAGTCTGACAAAAGATAGTCTGAGGGTCTCCAATGAGGTAGATGGTAGGTCAGGACCACTCGCTAGAGTCATAGTCAGCAAGTGGGCAAGTTGGGCCATGGAAACAGGATCTTCTGCCCAACTTGCCCATACTGACCCTCTACACTCTAGTTGGTGAAAGTGCCTGATAACAGCTGGATATAACCTGTTCCTGAATCTGGAGATATGTATTTTCACATATTTTCACACCTCTTGCCTGATGGAAGAGGGGAGAAGAGGGAGTGACCAGGATGAGACCAGTTCCTGATTATGCTTGTGTCCTTGCCGAGGCAGCGTGAGATGCAGATGACACATTGTTAAAGTGAGTGAAGCTACTGTCTTGGAAATCTAATAATCTTTGCTTCACAAACATCCCTCATGATTTCTGTTTATTTAAAAAAGATGAGTTATTTTCAACATTTCATGGGTCATCATTCTCAGTGCGACTGTATCATGCTTTTATGTTATGTTAGTGCATCATCATTTTTTATTTCCATATATCCCTTGAGTGAACACTATGAACATGTTTTATACTGAATTCAGCCTCTAAATGTATAATGGTAGCAGGGCCATGAACTGTGATTTTCATCTATTGAGTCTTTGCAGCAACAATACCAAGTAGCATGCATCCCTCAGTGCATGATCTGCCCTTGGGAGTATATAGATATGCAGGTCTTTGTCATGGAGAGCTCCTTGCACTGGAAGACCAGCACACTTTAACAAAAGACAGGCTGAATGTAAACCAATCTTCTATCAGTAACCTCACAAGCATCTTAAGATCATAAGACCATGGCATTGGAGCAGAATTAGACCATTTGGCCCATCGAGTCTGTTCCACTATTCGACCTATTTTGCCTTCTCAGCTCCATTGTCCTGTCTTTTCCCTATAAACTTTGATGTCCTTACTAATCAAAAACCTATCAATGTCCATTTTAAAAATACCCAATGACTTGGCTTCCACTGCCGTCTGTGGCTATAAATTCCTCATATTCATTACCCTCTGGTTAAAGAAATTCCTCCTCTGCCAATCTATCAGGAATAGAGATGATTCAAGATCTTAATGATCTCCTTGCCTTCAGCTCGGTTCCTTTTTACGGCTTTAAACAACTTTAATCAATCTTTAATCCACACTTTATCTTGTCCAGTTGAAAAATAACGGAGTCTCAATAACACCTAGAAATCGCAATCTGTTTAATTATTCAGCGCCCTCATATTTTTTGGGATAGTATTTCTGATAACTTTTTGGAAAGGAGATAGAGCTTATTTGTTGCAACTTGTTTATAACATCATCCAAGTTTGCTCCTTATACCATATGTGGTCATAAAAGGTAAGTTTATTTAGAAAACTTTAACCACAGTCTGCTCAGTTGTGATGTTACTGGTTAAATTATTGAACGATCTACGTGGGAGATACAAGCCTGGCTCTATATTATCATCACTAACTGGACTTTTTTTAACTCAATAAATCTATTTTGTGATAAGTCTACATTGACAATTTCCATTATGAATATGGAAAGAGTAATTTTCAATGGAATAGAGGCAGATGCAGAATTTCTAAAATATTCGCTCAGCATTGTGTGAAAACTGTGTTGGCTCACTAAAGATCAGTAATCGCAAAAGATGATTAATTGGATGTGAAGAGTTTTTGCATGCACTGAGAGATGTGAAAGCAATATTTTTCATTATTTGTCATAAATTGTAAACTGTCTATTTGTCTTAGGAACATAGAGCTAGAACAAGTGGGGTTAAAATTAAAAGCCTCGAGCAAGACTGGAAATAATAAATTTACTTCTTTCCACAAAAGAATGGATATATAAAAAAGCCTTGTGGTAAAAGCCTTATTGGCACCTTCAAAAGTGGAGAGAAAATATTGATCTACTTTTATGCAGGATTGTTCATGATCAAGATATGTAATATCTTCAAGATGTTCTTGTATGTCCCTTGCACTATTTAAACACATATTTGTACAACATGTAAAAATATGTACATATGGGCAGCACAATGGTGCAGCTGACAGCCAATGCCTCACAGCGCCAGAGACCTGTGTTTGATCCTGACTTTGGGTGCTGTCTGTGTGGAGTCTGCAAGTTGTCCCTGTGATCTTGTAAGCTCTGGGTGTTCCAGTTTCCTCCCACATCCCAAAGACATGCAGGTTTGTAGGTTAATTGGCTTCTGCAAAATTGCTTCAAGTGTGCAGGGAGTGTTTTAGAAAGTGGGATAACATTGAACTAGTGTGAAAGGGTGATCGATGGTTGACATGGATTCGATGGGCCGAAGGGCCTGTTTCCATCCTGCATCTCTAAACTAAATATGTGTTTAAATAGTGCAAGGGACCTATAATAATACAAATAATTTAGGATAATGAATCACTGAGGCCGAATGCTGTTCCAGAATTTATAAAGAAAATGCTTGATTTTGGTTTCAGCTTTCGTCAAGATAGTTCTCTTGCCTTGGAGCTGGAAGATATCAATCTCCAAATGAAAGGCTTGACTAAAGCTAGTACAATATTAAGAGTTGTTACACTGATGGCTGTGCCATCTTTCAAATGTTGCACAAAACCAGGAATCAATCTTCCCTCTCACTTTGCACCAAACCCCTCCATAGATCCACTTGCAGATGATGTTGGCAGCTTATAACAATCAGTCAGGTTTGCAGAAAATGCTTTCATTTCATTGACTGGATATCTGTTTAAGATGACAGAGAAACTAAGCAGTTTTAAAATGATTTGAAGATTACCAAATTTCAAAGGAAAAATCATTCAGCTGCAAATGTTTCCTGATAGAATAACAAAATCCTCCACAGTGAACATTGATTTTGAGTAATTAATCGAAATTGAGTAATAGAATCATAGAGTGATACAGTTGGGAAACAGGCCCTTCGGCCCAACCTTCCACACCGGCCAACAGTTTCCCAGCTACACTAGTCCAACCTGTCCGTGTGGTCTACATCCCTCCAAACCTGTCCTATCCATGTTCCTGTCTAACTGTTTCTTAAATGTTGGGATAGTCCCTGCCTTAACTACCTCCTCTTGCTGCTTGTTCCATACACCCGCCACCCTTTTTGTGAAAAAGTTACCTCTCAGATTCCTATTAAGTCTTTTCCCCATCATCTTAAACCTATGTCTTAACTTCAAGGTCGGCAGAGGAGCAGCAGTTGATAGAGCGAGTGCGGGGATTGGCTGAAGAAAGGTAAACTCTTGTGCAGAAGGAGGCTATCGGCAGCAGAGAAGGGAATAGGTTTCACTAAGCTCTCATTCGTAATTGATGATTTTGTCTACTGAAGTAATGGCAGACAAGTTGTTACAGTGTCTCCCTTGCAGGACGTGGGAAGTCAGGGACACTGCTGGTGCATCTGACAACTACACCTGCGGAAATTGTGTCCAGGTGCAGCTCCTGAAGGACCATGTTAGGGAACTGGAACAGCAGCTGGATGACCTCAGGACCATCTGGGAAAATGAGAGATTCCTGGACAGGACATACAGTGAGGTTGTCACACCGAAGGTGGGTGACGATGAGAAAGAGAAGTAAGCATGGAGTTCAGGAGGCCCCGGTGGGTGTACCTATTGAAAACAGGTACACCCTCTTGAGAACTGTCGGAGCGGACGACACGTCAAGTTTGAGTGGCAGCCAGGGCTGTGACTCCAACCCTGGTGTTGAGGCTCAACAGGGAAGAGTTACGTCAGGCAGAGCCAGAGTGGTGGGCGACTCGATAGTCAGGGGTGCGGACAGGAGATTCTGCGGAAACAGGCGAGACTCCAGGATGGTGTGTTGCCTCCCTGGTGCCAGGGTCCAGGATGTCTCAGAGCGGCTGCACGGCATCCTCAAAAGGAAGGGGGAGCAGCCGGAGGTTGTTGTGCATGTTGGCACAAATGATATAGGTAGGAAGAGGAAGGAGGTTCTGCAACACGAGTTTAGGGAATTAGGTAAAAGACTGAAAAGCAGGACCTCCAGGGATCTCAGGATTGCTTCCAGTACCTCATGCTAGTGAAGGTAAGAACAGGAAGATAAGAGAAATGAATGTGGCGGAACAGTTGGTGCAGGGGACAGGGATTTCGATTTCTGGATCACTGGGATCTCTTCTGGGGCAGGGGTGACCTGAACAAAAGGGACGGTTGCACCGTAACTGGAGGGGGACCAACATCCTGGCGGGCAGGTTTGCTAATGCTGCACGTGAGAGTTTAAACTAGATTGGCTGGGGTGGGGGTGGGATCTCGTACAGGATAGAGGCACATGAGAGGCTAGAAGTTGGTAGGGAGGGTGGTGAGGGGAAGGTTAGTCGACAGTATAGGCAGGTGTAAGGCGGAGAGCGAGGAAGTATTTGCACGTATTTTAATGCAAGGGGCCTAACGAATAAGGCAGATGAGCTTAGGGCATGGATAGGTATGAGCGACTGGGACATTACAGCCATGACTGAAACCTGGTTAAGGGAGGGGCAGGACTGGCAGCTCAATGTTCCGGGGTACAGGAGCTTCAGGAGAGACAGGGGTGAGGGAAACTATCTATCTCTGCCTTTAAAAGATCTGCTGATTTGGCCTCTACTGTGGCAAAGAATTCCACAGATTCACCACCCTCTGGCTAAAGAAATGTCTTCTCATCTCCTTCCTAAAAGAATGTCTTTTAATACTAAGGCTATGACCTCTAGTCCTAGACTCTCCCACTAGTGGAAACCTCCTCACCACATCCACTCTATCCAAGCCTTTCACTATTCTGTATATTTCAATGAGGTCCCCCCTCATTCTTCTAAACTCCAGCGAGTACAGGCCCAGTTCCGACAAATGCTCATCATAAGTTAACCTACTTATTCCTGGATCATTCTGGTAAACCTCCTCTGAACCCTCTCCAGAGCCAGCACATCCTTCCTCAGATATGGTGCACAAAATTGCTCACAATATTCCAAATGCGGCCTGACCAGTGCCCAACAGAGCCTCAGCATTACATCCCTGTTTTTGTATATAACCCTCTTGAAATAAATGCTAGCATTGTGTTGGGTTTCTTTACTGCCGATTCGACTTGCAGATTAACTTTTTGGGAATCCTGCACCAGCATTCCCAAGTCCCTTTGCAACTCCGATTTCTGGATTCTCTCCCCATTTAGAAAATAGTCTACGCCTTTATTCCTACTACCAAAATGCATGACTCCACACTTTGCTGCACTATATTCCATCTGCCACTTCTCTGCCCACTCTCCCAACCTGTCCAAGTCCTTCTGCAGAGTCCCTGCTTTCTCTATACTACCTGCCCTTCCACCTATTTTCATATAATCCGCAAACTTGGCCACAAAGCCTTCAATCCCTTCGCCAAAGTCATTAATATACAAAGTGAAGAATAGCGGCCCCAGCAATGACCCCTGCAGAACTCCGCTAGTCACTGGCAGCCGACCAGAAAAAGACCCCTTTAGTGCCATTCTGTCTTCTACCATCCAGCCAACCTGCTATCCATGCTAGTATCTGTTCATTGATACCTTGTGCTCTCATCTTCCTTAGAAGCCTCGCCTATGGCACCTTATCAAAGGCTTTCTGAATTAGGCCATTCGTCCTATCAAGTCTACTCCACCTTTGGCTGATCTATCTTTCCCTCTCAATCCGATTCTCCTGCCTTCTCCCCATAACCCCTGACACACATGCTAATCAACAACTCTATCTCCCCCTGAAGCCCCAAAACCGATCAAATCTGCTTAACCTTACCCGCTGCCTCGAGGATATAAAGTGTTGGATGGCCCAGAACTTCCTCCAACTAAACGAGAGTAAGACTGAGGTCATCCTTCTCGGCCCCTCGGACTGAATCAAAATGATAGCAGGCAGCCTTGGAAGCCTTACCCCACTACTCAAACCTCACGTCAAAAACCTTGGCGTGATATTTGACTCAGCACTGAAATTTGACAAACAAGTCAATGCCATGGTAAAAGCTAGCTTCTTGCAGCTTCGGACGATAGCTAAAATAAAACAATTCCTCCAGTTTGATGTCCTCGATAAGATCATCCACACATTTATCTCCTCCCGCCTAGATTACTGCAACTCCCTCTACACTGGCATCAGCCAATCTTCCCTGTCCCGTCTGCAACTGGTCCAAAACGCCACAGCGAGACTCCTGATGGGCACCCGAAAAAGGGACCACATCACCCCGATCCTGGCCTCTCTCCACTGGTTCCCTGTGCGGTTCCGAATAACTTTTAAGATCCTCCTTTATGTCTACAAAGCCCTTAATGGGCTTGCCCCCACCTACATAAAAAGTCTGCTTACCCACCACACCACCTCCAGGTCCCTCAGATCGGCTGACTTGGGGTTACTGAACATCCTGTGGTCTAGGCATAAGCTCCGGGGCGACCGCGCCTTTGCGGTTGCAGCTCCTAGACTGTGGAACAGCATCCCTCTTCCCATCAGAACTGCCCCCTCCATCGACTCCTGTAAGTCAAGACTTAAAACTCATCTTTACTTTCAAGCCTTTCTTGACGTCTTCTGTGTGAGTGCTATATGTATGTATTTATGTATGTACTTAATCTATGAATCACTGTTGTACAACGTTAGTACCTCCACCAATGTAAAGCACTTTGGCCAACGAGAGTTGTTTTTTAAATGTGCTATAGAAATAAAAGTGACTTGACTTGACTATCTATCTCCGCTGTAAAAAAATCCATTGACTTGGCCCCCACAGCCTCCACAGATTCACCACCCTCAGATTTGGAAGGATATGGACCAAGCGCAGGCAGGTGGGACTAGTGTAGCTGGGACATGTTGGCCCTTGTGGTCAAGTTGGGCTGAAGGGCCTATTTCCACATTGTATCACTCTATGACTCTATGACTATGTCTAAAGAAATTCCTCCTCAACTCCTGAAGAAAGTTCTCGACCCGAAACGTCGCCTATTTCCTTCGCTCCATAGATGCTGCCTCACCCGCTGAGTTCCTCCAGCATTTTTGTCTACCTCCTCATCTCCTGATGTTTTCAGGAAGGGTCCCAACCCAAAACGTCACCTATCCATGTTCGCAAGAGATACTGCGTGAACCTGCGCTGAGTTGCTCCCGTACTTTGGGTCTGTTTTTGGAAAGCAAGCTGTTCAAGCTGCCTTCATTTACACATCGTGACATGCAAACAAAGAGCTCGAGCTCTCCTCTGCTGGAAGTTTCCTATAATCGGCTATGTATCGACTAAGTAGATAATGGCAGCAGGAAGTTTAAATGTGCCTGATATAATTGTTGTATAAATTGGTGAAGAAAAGGCAGGCTGTGAATTGCAAACTGCCACATTGCTGATGATTTGCACCATTCTGCCATCAGCTTTGTAAAAGTGGCAGTTTGCTCGCAGTCTCCACGCTAGTTGCTAAATTTGCATCCTAATTGCTGGTTAAATTAGCTGTCGAAAGCTAGAGCTGCTATTAACACCTTTTCACAGAGAGTTGTGTCTCTACAATGTCAATCATCCTTTCTGGTTTGGAAAAGGAACATTTGAAACTGTGGCTTCTTATTTCTAAAATAGTTGTTCAGATATATTTAAGGATGAAAAGAAATATTCTTAACTAACAGAACAAACTGGAAAAGAAGTGTTTAAGAAGGAACTGCAGATGCTGGAAAATCAAAGGTAGACAAAAATGCTGGAGAAACTCAGTGGGTGAGGCAGCATCTACGGAGCGAAGGAAATAGGCAACATTTCGGGTCAAGATCCTTCTTCAGACTGATGTGAGAGGGGGGCAGGAAGAATAAAGGAAGAGGCAGAGACAGTGGGCTGAGGGAGAGCTGTGAAGAGGAGGAGAAAGCAGGGACTACCTGAAATTAGAGAAGTCAATGTTCATATCGCTGGGGTGCAAACTGCCCAAGCAAAATATGAGGTGCTGCTCCTCCAATTTACGGTGGTCCTCACTCTGGCCATGGAGGAGGATTCAGAATGCGAGGGGAAGTTGAAGTACTGAGCCACCGGGAGATCAGGTTGGTTATTGCGAACCGAGCGGAGGTGTTGGATGAAGCGATTACCAAGCCTACGCTTGGTCTCACTGATGTAGAGCAGCTGACATCTAGAGCAGCGGATGCAATAGATGAGGTCGGAGGAGGTGCAGGTGAACCTCTGTCGCACCTGGAAAGACTGCTTGGGTCCTTGAATGGAGTCAAGGGGGGAGGTAGAGCGACAAGTGTAGCATTTCCTGCAGTTGCAAGGGAAAGTGCCCGGAGAGGGGGTGGTTCGGGTGGAAAGGGACGAATTGACCAGGGAGTTACGGAAAGCAGACAGGGGAGGAAATGGGAAAACTAGAAAAGAAAACTTCCAACAAAGTCAAAGCCTTAATTTTAAATTGATAAATTGATAACGATGTACCGATAATGACAATTATTGTTACTGGTTCCAGTTTTAAGAGAAGGTGAAATATATTATTCAACAATACATTTTTACAAACCTAATTGTATTATTGCTGTTGGGTGACAGTGCAAACTTATTTTAGAGTTATGGAGAAATACAGAATGGAACTGGAGCCTTTAGCCAACTGAGCTCACAGTGACCAAACCATCCATTTACACAAATTCTACATTAAACTCAAATTTTATTCTCCCCACATTCTCAACATCCCCTCCCCATCCAGATTCAACCCCTCACCTACACACCAGAGGCAATTTACAGTGGCCAATTAATCTACCAACCCATATATCTATGGGATGTGGTTGGAAACCAAAGCACCCAGAGGGCGGCACAGTGGTGCAGCAGTAGAGTTTCTGCCTTACGGTGCCAAAGACTGGGGCTTGATCCCGACTACGGGTGCTATCTGTAATTTCTCCCCATGACCTGCGTGATTTTTCTCTGGGTGCTCCGGTTTGTAGGTTAACTGGCTTGGTAAAACTGTAAATTATCCTTAGCGTGTGTAGGATAGTGTTAGTTTGCAGGGATTGCTGGTCGGCGTGGACCCGATGGGCCGAAGGTCTTGTTTCCGCGCTGTATCTCTAAACTAATCTAAAGAGAAAACTACACGGTCACAGGGAGAAACTCCAAACTCAACACAAATAGCACCCGGGATCGGGATTAAATGCAGGTCACTGGTGCTATGAGGTCACGGCTCTACTAGCTGCACTACTGTTCCCAGACAATATCTTCTTTATTGTCTCGGTATAAGAGTTCACAAGAATGCTTGCATTTCCAGTCTACAGTGATTCAGCCAAGCTTTCAGGTGTCATTTTTGCTGCAATTACACCTTTGAATAATCCCCACTTACATTTTCTGAAATGGACGTCATTTAAAAAAAACGTATTTATAGATTGGTATGGACTGAATAGGCAGTCTGTAGAAAAATATCAAATCACCTCAGTTCATGACGGCTTCATGTAGTGCATTATTAAAAAATAACACAAATGTTTTGATGTGTGAAATATGATGTCTTTTATTTGTGCTTCAGTCATTTATTGAATGGTCCAGTAATGCATTGGCTTAAAGGGCAATTCATCATCTGTGATAAAAATAGTTGGAAACCCTTTACAGCTTTTCAATTCTATCTGTTATCAAAATTAATACATTCCTGAAAGTTCATGGCTTGCTTTTCAATAATTTCATCAGAAGAGCAAAGCAAGAAATACTTATTTTAGTACATTTTGAGCCAAATAACACTAATCTTTTAGATTTATCGCACAAAATATAGCCCTTAAATTGATGATATTGATCCAACATCATCTTACATTGTCAACGACTGTGATCTCACAAGTATCAGAGGCAATATGTTAGCACACTGAGCCATAAAATGAATGGCTGGAGAAAGGGAGCAAAAGACAAGAGAAATGGGTCAATTAGAGTCAAAATTAGAACAGAAGAGTGTGTGGGAACAATATAATTGATTCAGAGAGAAACAAAAAGAAAAAAAAGCTCCAAGGGAAATATTGATGAGAACAAGGAGAGGAAAACATAGTAATTCACTTGGATTTGAAACCGATGTATCAATCCTTAAAGTCAAAGTGGCAAACGATGTATGGTGAATGTACAAATATTCTTGACCCATGAAGTATAAAACCATGCAGCACCAGCTTTCATGATCGGGAACAATGCAATAATCAATCTCACTATGCTTTTACAGGAATATAGGAAATGCCAAATGATGGCATGGTGGTGCAGCAGTACAGTGGTGCCTTACCGCAGTGCTTCTTGAACTATTTCAGTGTCATTCACCCTTGAGTCTTTATCACAAAATTTCATTCACCCTCGACTACATTTTCTTCTGTTTTTTGGTAAGTTTCATCTTATTCTCCCTTGTGTATAATTTTAAATATAATTTATTTTGTCACATGAGCAAAAAACATAAATTAACTAATTTCATAAGTGTTTATTTTATTCAACTTTTTGAACATCCTAAAAATATATAAAGAAAACTAGGAGTGAAAAAAAAAGTTTTATTACCACTGGAGTTGGAAAATCATTCTATTAGAATGATAAAAAAACATTCCAACGTCTAAACACTGGACCTCAGCCCCATCCTACCCTTTCAGGCTTTGATTACTGCAGTTTTTTTCTTGGAAAACTAGCCTTTTTTTAAGTATGGAAAAATATATATAAATATCTGAATAAATTAAGTCATTCACCCTTCATTCACCCCTCTAGTTTCATTCACCCCAAAATAATTTCATTCGCCCTTGGGTGAACCGTTCACCAATTTAAGAAGCACTGCGCACCAGAAACCTGCATTCGATCCTGCCTACAGGAATCATATCTTCCCGTGATTGCGTGGTTTTTCTCCAGGATCTCTGGTTTCTTCCCACACTCCAAAGAAGTAGAGGTTTGTAGGTTAATTGGCTTTATAAATTGTCCCTAGTGTGTGTGGGATAATGTTAGCGTGTGGGGGTCGCTGGTCGATGTGGATTTGGTGGGCCGATGGTCCTGTTTCTGCACAGTATCTCTAAAAGTGAAACTAGAAACTAAAACTAAAACAAGAATGAAGTCTGTCTATTTCAATCTCTGGCTGGTGTATGATGCAATTGTAATAGAGTTGTTGATAAATTAAAACATTCAATTGCACACAATTAACTTACAGTTCAAGGAAATGCCAGGATACAGTTATGCCAGGAAAACATCAGACATTTGGCTTTTGCCATGATGAATCACTGAGTAGAGAGTCTGTTTTGGGATTATGAGATTGGTCTTGGGGACGATGTTGCCTGACCACGTATAAAAAAGTATTGATGCTGGAAATATTGGCCTGGAAGAAGACACCTATGTTGGTTCATTTCTATTGGCAGGGGGCCTGGTGGATTTGCACAGAGAGCATTGGTTACATATCTCTAGTTCTTTGAGAGTTCAGGTGTAGGTAGCTGATGTCTCTGAAACATGCAGGAGCTTGGTGATTGGTGCATAGTGAACCATGGCCTTTCTGTCAGGTTTAAGTTCTGATCTTCAAATGCCATTTTCCTAGATCATCAAAGGGTGTACTGGCAAATAAAAGTGACAACCTTAACCACCAATGTATAACAGGTGGTCTCAAGATTTGGGAATCACCTCATGTTTTCTTGGGTCTTGTTGATCTTTATTCGTTAGAGGTTGGTATTGCTCAACAGGACCAAGTTGATGGATTACCTTTGTTTTGTAAGCCTTAAGTCTGTGTCTCATTCTCTCATTTGCTTCAGTGGACAAGTCGATGATGATTTGGAGTTTGGTCTCTGGATGTACATATATACAAAAATTACCTGCATGCTGCAATATAATATATAATTCTATTGACAACTAGAGTGCAGCCCTGAGCTACTATCTACCTCATTGGAAACCCGCAGACTCTCTTTACTCGGACTTACTTGACTCGGACTTTACTGGACTTTATCTTGCCCTAAACGTGTATCTGTACACGGTGGATGGCTCGATTATGATCATGTATTGTCTTTCTGCTGACTGGTTGGACGCAACAAAAGCTTTTCCCTGTACCTTGGTACATGTGATAATAAACTAAACTTAACTAAGCTGAATTAAACTAAACTAAACTAAACTGAACTAAAGTCAGAGCTTATAGCCACCATAGTTCTGCAGAGAAGATGATGCAGGTTGAATATTTCTACAGTGGATGAATTAAATTCTAATGGAAAGCTTGTTGGAGTCGAGGTGCAGCATTGCAATGAGAATGAATGAGAAGACTTTGCTTGTTAGAGGTCTGCATTGAAATCATAGATCTGCTGGTTAAAATCAAGGCTTGCATGTCATGGCATAACTGATCTAGGGTGGAGTATAAATAGGGAATTGCAAGCCATGGTTAGAATACATATAGCTAATAAAAGAACCATTGCTACTGGCAAGAATCAATCTTCAAAGAACCTCCAAATGTAATTCAGAAGCAGTGCATAGAACACAGAACAGCACAGTACAAGAGCAGGCCCATTGGCCCACAGCATCTGTGCCGAACATGATGCCAAGACCAACTCTTATCTGCTTACACATAATCCATTTCTTTCATAGCAATATGCCTATCAAAAGTCTCCAAATGCCACTATCATATTTGCCTCAACCACAACCATTGGCAGTGCATTTCAGGCACTTACCACCTTCTAAGTAAAAAAACTACCCCACATATCTAATTTAAACTTTGCTCCTCGCATCTTAAAGGTAAGCCCTCTAGTATTTAAATCTTCTATTCTGGAAAAAGATTCTGACTGTCTATCCTATCTATGACTCTCATTATTTTATATACTTCTATCAGGTCTCCCTGCAACTTCCAGGGTTCCAGAGAAAACAATCCAAGCCTGTCCAACCTCTCCCTGTAGCTAATACCCACTACTTCTAGTAAACCTCCTCTGCACCCTTTCCATTGCAGCCACACCCTTCCAGTAATGGGGTGACCAGAACTGCGTGCAAAACTCCAAATGTGGCCTAACCAAAGTCCTATTAAACTGCATCAGTAATCAGATTTGAGGTCATAAAGTGCATTTTCAGTGATTGAGATTTTGATTACATTCTTTAGCGTAGTGCACAAAATAAAGATCTTCCAGCCCTGAGACCTTTTTTTTTGTCTAAACAGCATTGCTCAAGAATAACTCGTGGGTTCCAAAATCATTTTGATAATGAATAACAAATAGATTGCAATAAAAAATAGAGTGTTGTATTCATAAAGACAAATTGCAAACAAAAGCTCAGAATCTGCATTGCTTTATATTGGAAAATATATCATTACCAGCATGACACTGCACAGGTATCATCTACCCTGCGTGCTGCTACTGTTACTTCACAAGGGATGCATGATCGACTGCACCAGTTCAATGGTGCATTAGGGTGAGAAAGACTCACCAAGTGCTCAGGTCTTGAATTATTCATCAGTTGGGAGTTAGATAGCCATGATTTTCCTTTTGTCTGAAAATATGAGTTAAGTGCATATTTTCTCACAGTTTTTCACAGTATCTTGTAAAGGGGGAATATCATGCAATATTCATAAGACTGGCATGTATTTTTAGCAAAGCCTGGGGGAATCTTTTTTTAAATAAACTTCCCGGTGAGTTGGCCCTGGTGGGATAAATGGCAGGACTGCTGCTTTCGAGCAAAAGCCACATGTTCAGGATCTAATGAGCCTTTCACTTTAACTCTTTCTTTCCGTTCATGCATATTCCTTGCTGAAGGGAGCTAAAAATAAATAAATCAGGTCATCGTATTTAAGGTGAACCTTACTGACCCGCAATAGTGATCATCCAGGAATAAATCAAGAGCATTGTCCGCTATTGGGAGCCCCACTGATATTACATCCTCTGAGGGAATGGGCGGCGATGTGGAGCAGGATAGCTCGCTCAGCTAGTGTATTATGATGTAGGTTTGTTGTCAAATGTGAAACATTGAATAGGGAGATAATGTGAGGCAGAGTGACTAACTTCGATTCATATGATGCATTCAATGTCATAAAACCTCCAAAGGCACTTTGTGGGAATATTATGAAATAAGTAAAACCATGTCAAGCCATGTACGAATATGCTGGGTGACACAGTGACATAGCTAGTGGAGTCTCACAGCTCCAGTGACATGGGTTCAGTTCTGACCAGCAATATTATTCGTGTGGAATTGCGCGTTCTCCCCGCGAATAGTGAAAGGCGGATGTGGAGAGGATATTTCCATTAGTGGGAGAGTCTAGGACCAGAGGCCATGAATAAAAGGACTCACCTTTAGAAAGGAGATGAGGAGGATTTTCTTTAGTAAGAGGGTGGTGAATCTATGGAATTCATTGCCACAGGAGGCTGTCAATGGATGGTTTTAAGGTGGAGATTGAAGGATTCTTGATTAGTATGGGTGTCAGGGATTACGGGGAGAAGGGAGGAGAACAGCCATGAAAGAGGAAAAGATAGATCAGCCATGAAGAATGGTGGAATAGACATGATGGACCAAATGGCCTAATTCTGCTCCTACAACTTATGAACTTATGAACCATATAGCTGTCCATTACCTGTTCTGGTTTCCTCTCCCATCTCAAAAATGTGCAAGTCAGTAGATTAATTGGCCATTGTAAATTACTCCTTGTGTGTGGGTGATTAGTACAATCTGTTGGGGGGGGGGTTGATTGGAATATGGGAGAATAAAATAGGTATAGTGCAGGACTGGGGTAGATACAAGAGATTGCAGATGCTGGAATCTTGAGCGTACAACAACCTGCTGGAGGAACATAACAGGTTGGGCAGTATCTTTGGAGGGAAATTGACAGAAATTGTTTCGGTTCAGGTTCCTTCTTTAAGACTGGAAGGAGAAGAAGCGCTGGTTGAAAGCATGGATCTGACAGAGGATGAAGAAGACTAGAGGTCCATGGCAGGATTTCACTCCATGTGCTACGCTCGACCCAGTCCCTCATGGGCCGATACCTTCTGGCCCTTTCTCAGTTGCTCCTGCAGCTCCGGGCTCTCTCCATTGAATCTACACTTTCAACCAGTGTTGCTACTTCCTCCACGCTTGAAGAAGGGTCACGACCCAAAACATCGACCATCCATTTCCTTCCACAGATACTGATCATTACCTGATCCGTCAAGTTCCTCCAGCAATTTTTTTTTACTCAAGGTTGCTGTAGTCTCCTGTGTCTCACATAAAAATATACAGAGTACATTGCCTACAGTGTGAAAAGGTTTACTGAGTGCACAAGTACGAGCTAGATAAGACAACCACTGGCAATGCTTTTTACCAAGGGAAAGGCAATTAATCTCTCAAGACTAATTAATTCTGTCCTCATTTATTTTTATTGCTCAGCTGGAAAATCTCCCATAGTTCCTTGAACACATTCTCTTGAAGCATCACACACATATCCATCGCAGAATGTTCCAGAGTTCTTGTGTAAACTCATTTTTCTTTCACCAAACATCTTATCCAGCTGCTGAGTAAATTTGAACATCTTCAGTTGAGTTGTGTTTAGTTTATTGTCCGTGTACCAAGTACAGTGAAAAGCTTTTGTTGCATGCTAACTAGTCAGTGGAAGGACCATACAAGTTTACAATCGAGCCATCCACAATGTGCAAATACAGGATAAGGGGAATAATGTGAATAATGTTTAGTGCAAGAAAATGTCCCATAAAGTCTGATCAAAGTCTGAGGGTCTCCAATGAGGTAGATAGTGGCTCAGGATGGCTCTCTAGTTGTTGGCAGAATGGATCAGTTGCCTGACAACAGCTGTGAAGAAAACCAAAGAAAACTTCAAAGAAACTTCAAAGAAAACAATTGAGAACTTTGGAGAAGCTCTGGGTGTCTATGAAATCTGCTGGGTGGAATAGAAACCATTCCAGGCTCAGATACAATCATTGTACATGAATGGGTGAGGCACTTTGAGGTTCGATGTATCATTTAAGGTAATCCTTGCTGGGTAGTTGAAGATGAAGGAGATATAATCAAAGACAGACACAAAATGCTAGAGTTAACCAGCGGGACAGGCAGCATCTCTGGAGAGAAGGAATGGGTGACATTTCAAGACCCTTTATCTTGACCAAAACATTAACCATTCCTTCTCTCCAGAGATGCTGCCTGTCCCGCTGAGTTACTCCAGCATTTTGTTGTCTATCTTCAGTTTAAACGGTCATCTACAGTTCCATCCTACACAATGAGATATAATCAGCTGGAGTGAATAGTGGATGGGAGTAAAGGAGAGAAAGAGTAGTTTTATGAATAAAATGGGAATTGATCATGTGGTCAAGGACAAAACACAGAAACAGCAGTGAAGGGTTTAGTTGCTGCTGTGGCGGAATGGCATTGAGGTGGCAGTCGAGAGGGGGCCAAGAGTGGTCAGGAACAACCATCAGTTTTAACTTGGGGACACTGGCTTGGGAAAAATACGGGTAAGAATTCTTCACATGGATTTATCTTCACAATATTCTTTTGAAGTTTCTGTTATCCTTGAGTACCACTAATTACCGACATAGATTGACTACCAGTCATTTATAGCCTTTGATAACAATTTAACTCGGAGAAAACAAACTTGGCTCCATTTAAACTCTAGGCTGATATCAGCTAATGTTAGTGAGACCCTCACTGGGTTCTGGAGGGACTGCTTTGTTCTGACTGTGTTGAAAAAATGGTAATGAAATCCAAAGCCCCTACACCAATTTGATGCATTAAAAAAAAGATGTCCAATCGTTTTGAATGCTTAAATGTGAGCAGGTGGGAATCCCCACACCAGAGATTATACCCCACCAAGAGTCAGGACTCGCAGGGAGAAAATTGAAAATTGGGGGAAGTAAATTGGGGGCGGCACACCTGGCGTCGCGGTAGAGCTACTGCCTTACAGTGCCAAAGACCCGGGTTCAATCCTGATTAAGGGTGTTGTCTGTACGGAGTTTGTATGTTCTCCCCGTGACCTGCGTGGGTTTTCTCCGAGATATTCGGTTTCCTCCCACACTCCAAAGACGTACAGGTTTGTAGGTTAATTGGCTTGGTATGAATGTAAAATTGTCCCTAGTGTGTGCAGAGTAGTGTTAATGTGCAGGGATCGTTGGACGGTGTGGACTCGGTGGCCCTAAGGGCCAGTGTCCCTGGTGCACCTCTAAACTAAACTAAACTAAACTAAATTAGCAAAAGAGTTGGCGATTATTTCAATTTGGACAGCTGCCATTTATCACGGCAGCGGGCTTGCCGTGTAATTCTGGGAACTAACCATTAATGTGTTTGAAACCCACCACGTGCAAAAAATAAATATCGAACTTGTTTCAGGATTGTCTTACAGATGGCAAAGGAAGGCCAATTAACTTAGTTTATTCTGGCTATTACTTGCACAGCAAGACCTGTGTAGGCTTGGACGAGAGGTAATAGCTTTTGTTTTGCATGCATTTCTAAACACACGTGCTGTACCCTGACAACTCCTACAGGCTCTAACTTTAATGGGCAGCAATGTAAATGTCACAAGCACAAATTAATATGGACTCTGCTCCTTTACCTGCACAGCATGACAGTAGCAAACACAGAATATAAAACCTGTCAGGCAAAACAAGATGTATATTTCAATTGCAGTTGAAATTTCCTTCCCAACTGAAGAATATATTCAGTGCTGCAGCAGTCTGCATGATAAATATTTGCACAGACTAATTTGTCTTTTTGTTGCCAAATACTTGTCAGTGAGGAAAATCTACTGCATTCATTTCTAGGCTGAGTTAGGAATATACAGTATTCTTCGATCTTGAATTATTGTCACAAGTAAATGTTGTGTTACGTCTGCATGATACATATCACGTTTTTTTTTTTTTACCTGCAATGCGATCGTACAAAGGGGCTAGAATGGAAACTATGATGATTTTTGGGCCCAGAAATTCTTTCATGCAGCACAATGCTATTTCACACCATGCAAAGCAATGTAACCAAACGCTTGATTACTGAATACGATTGCGTGAGAGTTGCATAAGATTGTTCTGGGCCTTCTGTGCAGACGAGACAAACATTGGGCTTGCGCAATGGGGTCAAACAACCTGCAGTACACTCTTTCACCTCACCAGTGTAAAATTCAAGTACTCATGGGCATATACCTCCAGATTTAGTAGGAAAGACTGCAGATGCTGGTTTAAATCGAAGGTAGACACAAAATGCTGGAGCAACTCAGCGGGACAGGCAGCATCTCTGGAGAGAAGGAATGGGTGACGTTTCGGGTCGCGACCCTTCTTCACTCAATGGATTACTTTTTTTGTCAAGACACTTCTCCAGACTGAAGAAGGGTCTCGACCCGAAATGTCACCCATTCCTTCTCTCCAGAGATGCTGCCTGTCCTGCTGAGTTACTCCAGCATTTTGTGTCAACCTCCAGATTCAGGAACTGTTTCTTCCCTGTGTTGTCAGCCAACTGAACAGTCCTCCCATCAGCTAGAGAGCAGTCCCGACCTCTTACCTTCCTCATTGGAGACCTTTGAATTATCTTTAATTGGATTTCATCAGACTTAAATAGTATATCTTTGCACTGAATGTTGTACCTTTTATGTTTTATCCGTGTACTGTGGACGGCTTGATTGGATTCATGTATAGTATTTTCTTTGACCGGATAGGACGCAAACAAAAGCTCTTCGCTGTATCTCAGTACATGTGACAATAATAAGAAACTAAACTAAGCTAAACCATGAATACTGCCAGACTCTCATACGGTACCGGGCCTTTATAAGATACACAGGGCTGCTTCTGCATTTTGTAAAGAGGACCAGCCTTACAAAGGCCATTGCTGTTGTCCACTACATATATTCTTTTATAGGCAGGTGCTTTTTTAATACTTTTATGCCTCCAAAAATCCAGTACACTGTGAATATGCTTTAGACAGCCCACTTCCCCTATCAGACCCCCAAAACAATTGTACTGTTGTGCATGTGGAGCCTTCACCCCCTGGTGAAATCCCCCACAGGTGCAACCATTTAAATAGCAATACCTCTTTCACATAATGCCAGACTTTTTGCACCACATCCTCCCCAGGCCTCTCTTAAACCATCCACCAGGAAGTGACAACTCCCAAACTGCAGTCTATCAATTTTCTCCATTAGAGGGTGACCACAGTGGCCTAGCGGTAGAGTTGCTGCCTTACAACGCTTACAGTTCTTGCAGCGCCAGATTCGATCCTGACTACGGTGCTGTCTGAACGGATTTTGTACGTTCTCCCCGTGACCGCGTGGGTTTTCTCTGAGATCTTTGGTTTCCTCCCACACTCCAAAGACGTACAGGTTTGTAGGTTAAGTGACTTGGTATTAGTGTAAATTGTAAAGTGTGTGTGGGATAATGTTAATGTGCAGGGATCGCTGGTCGGTGTGGACACGGTGGGCCAAAGGGCCTGTTTCCGCACTATCTCTAAACTAAACTAAAAACTAAACCTGAGCTGGCTGTGCTCCCAGGGTCTCAAGTGCAAAAGACTATTGGTGTGGAGGACGCATGCTCATAATGTGCATTTCTCCCTCCCCCCTCCCTGCAAACCCAAACCCACCCCACGCCTCCTCACCCAGGCCTAGCCTACCACTATGTTGCAGGTTTAATGCGTCGTCTGAGGGCACAGATTGCAAATCAAGATGTTTTTGGAGATAGCAAAAGAAAACTGCATTTTCTAGCATATTCATATGTGCATGTTTATCTGAAGTAAAACTAAAATGTACAAGAATTTGGTAATGGTTCTTCTGCATCACTATCCTACTTTCCATGCCAGAGATGGGGCAAATAAATTAAAATCACTGAATTGGCGGTCTTTTGTTGATATATTAATCTGCAATATTAGGCATCTTGGAGATGTGGGAAAGAAGAGAGGAAAGTTGGCTCTACTTCTACATTGTAGTTCTAGTAAGGGTCAAATGAAGCTGGAAGGATTTTCCCCAACCTCACTTCATTTCTTCTTGCTCTATTTGCTGCAGGTGTCTCAGCAGATCAAAGATATCTGGTTGAAGTTTCACTAAACCACTTACTAACACCCACAGAGAGGTACTGTGTGTGTAACTTGCTGTTCTCACCACTGATCTTTTTTTTCAGGGACTGTAAGACACAGGTCTGAGATTCACCCCATACACATTGATCATTTTGATGGCCCATGAATAAAAAGCAGGCCACTCCTAGGATTAAACCAGGCCAAATAGTGAGCTAATTTAGTTTAGATTAGTTTAGTTTAGTTTAATTTAGTTTAGAGATACACCATGGAAACAGGCCCTTTGGCCCACCGAGTCCATGCCTATCTTCGGTCACCCACACGCTAATTCTATGTTATCCCACTTTGGAATCTTATGCATTAGGGAGAATTTACAGAAGCCAATTAACCTACAAACTTGTACGCCTTTGGAATTAGGGAGGAAACCGGAGCACCGGGAGAAAACCCACGCGGTCCCAGTGAAGCATGCAAGCTTTGCACAGACAGCACCTGTAGTTAGGATCGAACACGGGTCTCTGGCACTTTAAGGCAGCAGCTCTATCGCTGAACCACTGTGCCCCCCTGGCTACTGTAAATTATCAAAGGGAGTCAATGGGCATATGAGAGTGAACAGGTTGCTTAGCCAGGGGTTAACAGGAGGAGTGGGAATGGAATGATAGGATTGCTCTGGACCAAAAAAGCACAGCAGGTAATGTTGCTATTTCACAGCTCTTGCATATCACTAAAGAGACTAATGATGCGAGAGAGGTGAAGCTATATTTTTTTAATTCTCATTCAAAAGTTGATTTTTCATTTGCTGATTTCATTAAAAAAAAGTCTTCAGAGACATATCTTCAAAATTCCCGACGACTTGCTTAATTTTTAATCGGATACTATGCGTGTCAAATAATTTTCCAAACCTGAGTTTGTCTTTTGGAATTTGAAATGACTGCAGCGGAACTTCTTGATCACAACACAGTTCTGATTTGCTGTCAAACTAAGCGGCAAATGAATTTCAAATCATGCTCATTAGCTTCTGCAAAAACACATTAAACAGTTGATGTGCGGAAAGCCAATAAATGTTTTATCCATGAGATATTTGCTAGAAAATTCAATAGCACAAGATCCAGCAATTAGTGTGCAACAGAAAAGACTCAGACACTACCAAGGAAAGCAGGTTGGTGCGAGACTGGAGTTGGGAGTAGTTAGGACATGAAGTGTTAAAGGGCCTGTCCCACTTAAGTGTCCTTGGCACGCAAATTACGCGACCTCATGGTCGCTTTGAGCCACGATGGTCCCACGAAGGTCGCGCGCGATTTCATGCGTACGCACAGCCGTCTGGAGCGCGTGACGTCATTTGAAAATGGACTCAAAGCTGGAGTAACTCAGCTGGACCGGCAGCATCTCTGGAGAGAAGCAATGGGTGATGTTTTGGGTTGAAACTCTTGTTCAGTCTGAAAAGGGTCTTGACCCAAAACGTCACCCATTGCTTCTCTCCAGAGATGCTGCCGGTCCCGCTGAGTTACTCCAGCATTTTATGTCTATCTTCAATTGTCTTGGCCCCCGCTCTGGGAGTAGGAGTGGGGGCGGATCCGGACCGCAACGGCCGTGAGTCCCAGGCCGAACTCGGCGATCGTTTTCCTGCTTCTGCTGCTGTTGGAGGTGAGACGTTGCGTTGCGCCAGGGTCTTGGGCCTGTCCCACTTTGGCCATCAGTTCCGCGACAGGCCGTTGGCGCGCGAAGATTTAGTTCGCTACAAAAATTTCGGAGCCCCGCGCGATGTCGCACACAACTACATACCCCTCCGCGCTTCTCAGTGGGACCGGTCCCACGCAGCCATACGATGCCCGTGCGCCCCAACACGACCATGAGGTTGCGTAATTTGCATGCCAAGGACACGTAAGTGGGACAGGCCCTTAACGCTGCTTGTCTTTCCACAGATGCTGTCTGACCTGATAAGTGTTTCCAGCACTTCCTGTTTTTATGTGTTATTATTGGTTTTGTCAAATTTTATTTTATGACACTATTATCCACATTGATACACTTTGCTACATTAAAAGCTCCATATCAACACAACTCATTGCTGTCTCAAGCGGCATCTGATATTTGTGCTTATTTATTGCCATGACTCAGGCATACAATTAGGACCACTGCAAGGGTGCTTAGTGAAGCTCAGTCATAACCAACAACAGGACTCTTGCTTTTCCTCCAGCTATTCCTCTATTCAAGCAAAGAAAACAAAAAGGCCATCCTAATAGAGGCAGCATGAAGCCAAGTATAGTTCAGAATCTCTTGTCAGACCTGTGGTACAATAGCATACAGATAAGGATCCTTAACAGTTCAGTTTAGTTCAGTTTAACTGTTCAGTTTAGTTTATGTCACAGAGGTACTGTGAAAAGCTTTTGTTGCGTGCTATCCAGTCAGCAGAAAGACAATTCATGATTACAAACAAGCCATTTACAGTGTATAGATACATGATGAGGGAATAACGTTTAGTGCAAGGTAAAGCCAGCAAAGTCCGATCAAGGATAGTCCGGGGGTCACCAAGTTAGCACTGTGACTTTGTTTAAACAATCGATTCCTGGCGCAAATGTTGTATTCCGAGGTATGGTAGCAAGGTGGGGGCATATGTGCGGCCAATGTTAAATCACACTGTAGTACTAATTAGAGCACAGGGCTTCACTTTGCATATATGTATGAGCGATCCATCTGCCTCCGGTGACTGCCTTAGAATCCTAACTGAAGGAAGATGATAAAATGGAAGCATGCACAATTACAGTTTGACTGGGATGGAAAGTCAAGTTTATCTGATGCCTTCATTAGACATTGCTTGGTATTACCATCAACAAGTCCTTTACTATTAATCTTTAGGGATCCATCATGAACCAGAAGCATATTGGACCAGCTACAGTATATAATAATTTTGAAGCATCCACTCAGTATTATTTGACAGTGCTGGTCATTGGACCTCAAAATTCTGGAGTGAGAAAACAGCACAGGCATCAACATTTTCTTTCTCCAATTTTTAACATAGAACCTGTTCTATTGTTGAAAGATTCCTCTGGTCTTTGAGTTCACTTAAGATTCAATGGCTCTATGGTTCAATGGTACTTTATTGTCACAAATACATACACAAGGTGGAATTACATTATTTTTTGTATACAGTTTTGTAAAAGTATTATTATACTTAGCACAATCGTAGATTAAGTCAGTTTATAGGAATAGTAGCACTAAGTATACAAGATTCACCAGGTTTTGCCGCCTTTTTCAAATTGTTATGAATGCAGAGTTCTTAAAGGGCCTGTCCCACTAACGTGACTTTTCAGGGACTGTCTTCGACCTTCAAGCTCGAGGGAACTCGCCTGAAAAACCTTGAGCTGGATCGATCGTCAGCGATGAAGCCGCCAGCCGGATCGACCGTCTGCACCCACCCACACACACACACACACACACACACACACACACAAACACATCGCAAAGGCAGGGGCCAGGGAAAGTGGGGGAGCGCTGTCTGAAATTCACACCCGCGATGAACAGGAAAGTAAAAGACGGCTGGCACGGTTACGGTAAGTCCTTTAGACAGCGCGGAGAGAGGGGGGGGGGGAGAATGGGAGAGAAGGGAGAGAAGAGGAGAGAAGGGGTGTGAAGGGGAGAGAAGGGGAGAGAAGTGGAGAGAAGGGAGAAAAGGGGGGAGAAAGGGTGGAGAAAGGGGGGAGAAGGAGTGGAGACACTTTTAAGAAGCCAGACAACTTTGAATAATGTTTAGCGGGCATTTAACATTACCGGTCGGTTTACTTACTTTTTTTTTCTTAACGAGCTTTACCTTCGACTATCTTCGATTACCTTCGATTGCCTTCGACTACCTACAATAGTATTACGACCTACTACGACCTACCTCCACTAAACCTACGAGTAAAAAAATATTGATTTTTTCCATGGCGACCTTTTTTTACTCGCGGGCATTTTTCAGCATGTTGAAAAAAATGCCGTGACCTAGCTGAGGCCTCGGGTACTACTCTCGAGCATGAAGGAGAGTTACAAAGACCTCCTAGGACCTCGTGTCGACCATGCTGCGAGTATGAGTCGAGGGCAAACTCTTCTAAACTCGCGAGTTAGTGTCCTCCACCGCTGCTCCGCCACTCAGTGCTGTTGCAGGTCACATCTGCTCCGCTCGCTCGATCTCTTGAGCAGCGCCCGATCCGGTCGAGCCCCGTGCTGCTGCAGGAGTTCCAGCGGTCCACTCCACCATCGCCTCGATCCAGATCCGCACATTGGCCAGCGAACCTCCCGTGGACAACCTTGAGGCATCCAGAGTGCTTTGAGGCCGCGGGAGGTAAGACCCCGGTTCCACTTTGTTCCTTGCCTCCGCCCCTATTGGTGCCATCTTGAATCTCTTCACCCTCCTCTCCAGCCCTCATGTCTAACAGAGCAGGGATCGTCAGCTTGCCTCTCGGACTCGGGTTTCTCGGCTCTGTGGTGTGTGAGCCAGACCCGCTGCCACGGTTTGCAAAACTAGTCTGGTTCAATCTATTTGTGGTTTGTTTACAGAGTGTGTAATAACTCTCATGCTCTGACTGTAGGAGAGATGAGCCTGAACCTAACAACTTGAGTTTGAGGTTTCAGCATTATCAAAAGCTGCCACCAATGTGGATGGAAAATCTGCTAGAATCAAAGTGGTGTTAATTCATTCATTCACTGACAAAAATTATATAATGGTGTATTAATTATCTAATGCTGTTGTCTGTGCAATGCGATTTTGTTTATGGGTTAGTCAAAAGAATTTCTAGGCCTAAAGATGGGTTCTGACCCGAAACGTCACCCTTTTTCTCCAGAGATGCTGCCTGTCTGACCCGCCTGAGTTACTTCAGCACTATGTGTCTATCTTCGGTATAAACCAGCATCTGCAGTTTCTTCCTACACATTTAGTTCATCCAATCAGGCATGTGTTTCTGCTCAATTGTTCAGATTCCCAGCAATGCTTAGATGTGACTACAGTCATTTCTAATGGATTGAGATTCCATTCCTGTTCAAACGATGGACATCTTTATGCTGAAAGCCAGTGATTAGCAAAAGCCAGAAAATGTGTGCAGCTCTCAATTGTGGGACATTTTGAACATGTTGAACTTGTTGCCTGATCAATCTTCTTCCAACCTGTACATTTGCAAATGCAGAGCATGAAGGGTGTCTGAGGAACTGGAGCTATTAACATGACATTTTAACTTTCTTCTTTGATGAATAGATATTGAACATGAATCATAACATTTCGGGACTCACTCCCCCCGACCTGTAATTGACCTCTACTTTATTCTCCGCAGATCTCCACTAACAGCTCTTTGCATCATTTTTGTAAACCAACATCTGCAGTTCCTTATTTATACATTTAAGCTATTCACCCTAGTTCCTTTTAATTGGAATAGGAATACTTTATAGGAATATGAATACTTTATTGTCACATGTGACTAGGCCCAGTGAGATTCTTTGCTTGCACACACAATTATACTTGCCGAACACTAAAAGGATCTAATGAAGTGCCATCAATCTGAAACATTATCTCTCCACAGTTGCTGCTTGTCCTACCTATACCACAAGCATTCTCTGTTTTTATTTCTGATTTCCAGCATTTGTCCAAAGATGTACAGGTTTGTAGGTTAATTAGGTTGGTATAAATGTAAAAATTGTCCCTAGTGTGTGTAGGGTAGTGTTAATGTGCAGGGATCGTTGGTCGGCATAGACTCGGTGGGCCAGAGGGCCTGTTTCCGTGCTGTATCTCTAAACTAAATTAAACTAAACTAAGTTGCAGTGGGTGATTTTAATGTTGATTAGGATAGCCTTAGTCCCAGGGGCTTCGATGAGGTAGAATTTGTTGTGCCTTCAGGAAGGTTTCTTTAAATAAGTAGAAAGTCCAACTTGGACCATGTACTGGGAAATGAGCGGGGCCAGGTGATTGATTTTCAGTAGCACAGCATTTGGAGAATCCAAAAAAGATTTTATAAGTATATTAAGAGAATAAGGATAACTAAAGAAACCATATTGGTCATCTATATATAGACCTTGAAAAGCAAGTTTCTTAATTAATGTTTCTCTTCTGTTTTTACCATGGAGAAAGATATCAAGACTTGGAAACTTAATGGTTATGTATTGAGGACGGCCTGTATCACAGTTGGGGAGATGCTGAATGGCCTAATACATATGAAGGGAGAGAAATTCACAGATCTGATCAGATATATCCAAGGACACTGTGGGAAGCTAGAGAAAAAATTGGAGGAGTTCTGGTGAGCTATTATGAATCATTGTTAGACATGGGTGAGGTGTTAGAAGACTGCAGGGTGGCTAATGTTGTATTATTTAAGAAAGGCTGCAAAAAAACCCTGGAACCTATTAACTAGTGACCCTAACATCTGGGGTAGAAAAAATACTGAAGACGATTCTGAGGGATAAGATAAGATATAGATGCATTTGGAATGGCAATGGTTGATTAGGGATATTCAGCATGTATTTGTGCATGGGAGATTGTGTCTCACAAATTTAAGAGAGTTTTTTGAAGAAGTAACCATGAAGGTTGATGAGGGCATGACCATAGACATAGTTTATATTGATTTCAGCAAGGCATTTGATAGCTCTGTAAGGTAGGCTGCTCTGAAGGTTAGATCACATGGGATCTAGTGAGAGCTAGCAAACTAGATACAGAATTGTATTCATGGTAGGAAGCAGAGGGTGGTAGTGAAATTCCATATGCCTACTACCAGCCCTGGCATGGCGTTCCAGGAATCCACCACTCTCTGTGTAAAAACGTGCCCCACACATCTATCTATCTATATACTAAAAGTCTGATCTTGTATGTGTGTGTGTGTGCGTGCATGTATGTATGTTTTGTATCTTCCTCAAAACGGGGCATTGCCAACGGTAACTGCAGCTTCTCACAGAGAGCCTTTTTCCAGCAACTTCCAGTGATGATGTCACAATGCCACTCACAATGCACCGATCACAATGGGCTCTCAAGCTGCTGAGTGCCACAATTACATCACAATGGGACGTTGCCAACGGTAACCGCAGCTTTTCACAGAGAGCCTTTTTCCAGTAGCTTCCAGTGAAAATGCTATATTTCACATTATTGATGATTAAAGCTTTAAAAATGCCAACTTTAACAATATTTTACTGTTAAATTCCTTCCTGTCAGCTTCCAACACACTTCCATACAAAGTTGCAAGACAGGAACACTGAACTTTTCACCTCAATGGGATATCACAGCAAGTGCTTCAACAGGAGGGGGAGGGTAAATTGGTATTGCAATTGGATTTGCTGCAGCAGGCAGGGGAAGTGTTATTGGAATTTTTTTTTAAAGTCCAGTGCTGAGGGAGGCAGGGGATTGCTGGAATCTTACGTTCGGATACGGCTTCAGTTGGAGGACCACGCCTCCCGTGGTGGTTACGGGTTAGTGGTGCAATATTGTGTTGGGGAACGGGTTGCATTGGGGGACCAGGCCTCACGTGTGACAGGGACTCAATGGGTCTAGTATCCTTTAAACTTTGGCCCTCTCACCTTCAAGTTATGCCATTTAGTTCTTGCCATTGCCAACCTGGAAATAGATTCTGACTGTTTACCCTATATTTTCACTCAAATATTTATAGAATTGCAATACCAATTGTAGACTCTTTCAGGTCTCCCCTCAGCCTCTAATGCTTCTGAGAAAACAATCCAAGTTTGTCCAACCTCTCCTTATTGCTACAGCTCTCTAATCTAGGCCACATTCTAGTAAAAATGTGTTGTCTATGCACTTTGTTCTATGATGCATATCACAGGCAATATCAAATATGTTATGTAATGTGAAATATCTCAGACGGCCTGACCTGCTGCCTCACAGCAGTCCGTCTGTAAATGAATTACAAAGTATGCAATGTCACACAGTTTTCAGGGTGATAAAAGGAGGGATTAACGACATTCCACATTGGACTTGAGAGCAAAGGTTGTCTTGCTACCAACTAAACAATGTGGTGAGTTCTTTGTTATTTGCTTGCATATTTTCCTCTGGATGCCTTCAAAAGAACTGCACAGAGCAAAATTTATGCAATTGAATTATTGAACCATATTGTTCAGTCTAATTAAAATCCCAATGTTTTCATGAACAAATGTGAGATGTAGTAATTGGAAGAGCAAGCTGGGGCAGATTATCAGCATGGGTGGTTTGGAATGTAACCAAGCAGGTCCAGAGTATTAGAGTAAAGGGCCTGTCCCACTTACACGACTTTTCAGCAACTGTCTTCGACCTTCAAGCTTGAGGGTACTCGCC
>CM075977.1:57302489-57365670 GCA_038087875.1 Malacoraja senta
GTTACAGTGACCTCCTAGGACTACGTGTCGACCATGCTGCGAGTTTCCAAACTCGCAAATTAGGTTGCCATAATGGACAGGCCCTTTAAAATCATACTGAAAGGTCGATTGAACAGGATAAATACACTGATTGCCTCACATTACTTGAAACACTACTGAGAACTGACAAACATGCTTTTCCACAGGGAAGGAGAGAGAGCTTGCACATACCACACAGCTGCGAGAATCAGCACAAACATTTTTGATGACATTTATGCCCTTATTGTGGTGTTCACTTCGATTTTCCTCATACAGATTTTCTCCTGTGATATTAATTTTGGCTTGGTTTCTCCGGCTGACGAAGATCTGGTATAATATGGATTTTAACCCTAAGCTAAACTTTGACAACAATGTCTGCTTATACAGAACTCCTAAAACAGCAAAAGTATGCTGAGGAGTGTCATTAAACAAGAACATTGTGGCAAACCTTGCAAGGAGATGTTATCGCTGTTGACCAAAAGCTCAAAAAAAGTATTAGAGTCTGATTTAATGGTGGAAAAAAGAGGTAGCGAGGTAAAAGCGATTAAAAACAGAAATACAAGCTTGGGATCCGGGCAAAATAGGCACAGTTATCAATGGTGAAATGAGGAAGATCTCAGAATCAAAAAAGCACAGATGCCTTAAGTTACTGTGCAAACATAATGGCCCTGTCCCACGGGCAGGCGGTTACTGGCGGTGAAGCGCGGTGGGGACCGCTAGGGGACCGCGCATGGACCGTTGCAGGAAGTGGGGACCGCGCGTGGACCGCTAGGGTCGGTCCCACGCAGATCGCCGGAACCGTATGTAGTTGGTCCCGACACCGCGCGGTGCTCAGAAAAACTGACGCTGTCCAAAAATCTCGGCCTGCGCCCCGCTGCTGCCTCTTCGCCGCGAGCACCGCCTGGACGCCGCGAGCCATCTCGACGTCATCGCGTAGCGCATTGCATTGCGTGATGACGTCATCACCCGACGGCGAGCTCGCCGCATGCATTCGCATGCTCGTGGGACAGGCCGTACGGTAAACACTCGGCCTCCGCGCAGCAACCGCTTCCGGTTAGGTTGCGCTTGCCGCATGCTCGTGCGACCAGCCGTACGGTGAACACTCGGCCCCCCGGCGGCGCTCCCACGGTAGCCGCGCCGATTCCGCTTCGAGGACGCCGCGCTTCACCGCCTGTTACCGCCTGCCCGTGGGACAGGGCCATAAGGCTCTGTCTCACGGTGTTGCGGTCATTGGCGGTGAAGCGCGGCGTCGCCAGAAGAGGGGAACGCACTTCAACCGCGAGAGCGCCGCACGGATACTGCGCGGGGGCCGAGTGATCTCCGTACGGCTGGTTCCATGAGCTTTGCGGCGTCGGGTGATTACGTCATCGCGCAACGCGATGACGTCTTTCGGATCGCGGGGCTGTGGCGGCGGCCGTGCCGCACACCTGCCTCACTGGCGGCGGCTGTGGCGGTGAGAGTTTGACTCACGGCGCTCGTGCCTCACTGGCAGCGGCTGTGCGGTGACCGTGCCGCACTCGTGCCTCACTGGCGGCGGCTATGCGGTAAGAAATTATTTTTGGACAGTGCTGACTTTTTTAGCACCGTGCGGTGTTGGGACAACGCCGCACGGCCCCGGCGGTGGTCATTTGACCGAACCCGCGGTCTCTGGCGGTCCACCAGCGGTAGATACTTCTGTATCACCACCAATGACCGAAGACTCGTGAGACAGGCCTTTTAATCTTGTTGGACCGAATTGTAATAATTGGTGCTTATTGCAACAATTATTGGATTTCTAAAGGCTCTGTCTTACTGTTTGCGGTCATCGGCGGTGAAGCGCGGCGTCGCCGGTAGCGAGGACCGCGCGGCAACGGCGAGAGCGTCGAGCCTATCCACTGGAGCGCCGCACGGATGCTGCGCAGTGGCCGAGTAATTCAAACACGGCGGGTCCCATGTGCTTGCGGTAAGTAAAAAAAGGGCGGGCCGACTGCGATGACGTCGGCCCGCCGCACGTGACTCACCAGCGGCGGCTGTGGCGGCGGCCATCCTGATCGCGGCGCTGTAGCGGTGGCTGTGACTGCGGCGCGCAGCACACGTGCCTCACTGGCGGCGGCACGTGCCTCACTGGCGGAGGCTGTGGCAGAGGAGGTTTGACGCACGGCGCTCGACCCACACTGGCGGCGGCCCGTGCGAGCGGCCGTGCCGCACTTGCGCATCACTGGTGGAGGTTGTGCGGTGAGTATTTAGTTTTGGACATTGTCGCTTTTATTTTAACACCGCCGCACGGCCCGGGAATTGTACTTTCTCACGAGTGCGCGGTCTATGCGCAGATTCCTCCCGTTTCGCCGCCATAGACCGCAGACTCGTGAGACAGCCTTTCAGTCTGCAGCAGAAATCTCAATATGTTTATAGATTGACAGTACTGCCTTGCAAAATAAACTGCTACCTCTTTTGAATATACGGATATATGTGCCTTAAAGAATTTGTGAAGACTTTACATAAAAGCCTGAAGGAGATAACAAAGAATGGAAAGTACCATAGTGTTCTTTATTAAACCCACATATTTCCATCTCTATCACGTTGCTTGCATCATAGTCCAACATATATATTTCTATCTCTCACCAAATTTACATCAGAGTTGATTTATTGCAATGTTCTTCTTGAGTTCCTTACTGCAGCAAGTTCCTGATGCAGCAGCACTGTCAGACAGTTTTTACTTGGAATTTGCCTGGAATTTTGATGCAAAGTGTTCTCTCCTTTTCATCCCTTTAAAGTCCAACATTTCCTCAAACTTTCAATCGGTTTTCTGAAATGCGCTTCTATGCTTCAGCATTACATTCCTGTCAATAGACAATAGGTGCAGGAGTGGGCCATTTGGCCCTTGGAGCCAGCACCGCCATTCAATGTGATCATGGCTGATCATCCACAATCAGTACCCCGTTCCTGCCTTGTCCCCATATCCCCTAACTCTATAATCTTTTTTTATTTTATTTTTATTTTTTTATTTATTATTTATTAGAAGTACATTACATTACAACCACATACATTAGTACTCGTCACTTATATCTTCTTACGATTAATGTACTCCGTTTGTTTTTTTACACTAGTAAAAGGAAAGGATAAGATTGAAAGAAGAAGAAAGTGAAGGAAAAAGTGAGAGTGTAGAAAGTGTGACACAAGACAGAACGAAGACCCTATAAGAACAAAATTAAAAACAAAAGAAAAAGAGTTAAGAAATAGACCCTAGAAAAGAAGGAGAAACAAGAAAGAGGAGTAAGAGAAAAACAAATAGTTTTATGAGCATTACGCAAATGGGACATACCAACTTCCAGCTATCATCACCCTTTACCTGACCTCAGTTTTTTATAATCTATAATCTTTAAGAGCCCTATCTAGCTCTCTCTTGAAAGTATCCGGAGAACCCTGCCTCCACCGCCCTCTGTCAGCACCACTACATACTATACATTTGGGTGGTTTCTTAATTTCTCCCATTTTGCATTTGCAAACCAGAGAAAGTGGTCTGCTGTAAACTTCCACCACCCTGTGAGATTCTGGAAAATCAGGCAAACATTATGAATCAGGTGGAACTGGGAGCAAAACTAACTGAATTATTGGTGGATTAGCCTTGTCATCATTTTTCAGCATCCTGAGGGCACTGCATTTATTTGATGAATGGTGAATCATAGAACTGGGGAGAACTGGGTTGGGGACTGGACATTTGTGCCTTCCCCCACAGTGGTGGACATTGTGCCTTCCCCACAGTGGTGGTCATTGTGGGGGGATGATTTCTGTGTGCTGTGCCTGTTAGTCTGTGTGCAAGATGGCGGTCGGAGGGGAGAGTGGACGCTGGCGCGAATTGGTCGCCGCTGCTCTCTCCTCAAATTGTGTTTCTTATTTTCTTTTTGTGCTTTTGAAATTGAATTCTGTCCTTGATTTTGTGTACTGTGGTGTTTTTATATTTAATTTAATTCGACTATGTGTTTTGTATTTTTGTGATTCTATGCCTTGTAAGGTGTCCTTGGGTTTTAGAAAGGCGCTAGTAAATAAAATGATTATTATTATTATTATTATTATTATAGAATGGAGACACAACAAATTGTAGGTGTTGGAATCTTACCTGGAACACAAAGTACTGGAGTCATGCAGTGGGTCAGACAGCATTTTTGGAGGACATGGATAGGCAATGGTTTGGGTCGGGACCCTTTTTCACAATCACTGATTTTTTACAGAACAGAAAACAGCTATTTGAGCTAGCTCCTCATAAAGTAAACTAATAAATCTGTGTAGGCCAGGGCAGGGTGGACTCCTGCTCACTCATATATTAGGGTAGGCTCTAAGTTGCACGGCATTTTAGGGAGAACAGTCAGTTGACTTGATTTCCTGACTGCCAGAAACAGGAAGGTGCTGTGGCTGTTTTAACCACCTGTCAAAGAAAAACACCTTCTCCAGGTTGGAAAAGTAATAGCTACCAATTTCTAGGTAGGTGGCAGGGAGGATCTTGTGTGAGAGTTAGAGGGGGGTGATACCCAGCTGGCTGCAGGCTTCTTCCTGGAGCCTGGAGGAGCTATCCAGTATCTCGAAGGAACAAAAGGAAGTTTGGCAATTTGGGTCCTTCATTCACAAGTTCACAAGTTACATGAGTAGAATTAGGCCATTTGGCCCATCGAGTTCACTCTGCCATTTAATCATGGCTGATCTCTGCCTCCTAATCTCATTTTCATGCCTTCTCCCCATAACCCTTGACACCCGTTCTAATCAAGAATTTGTCTATTTCTGCCTAAAAATATCCACTGACTTGACCTCCACAAACCTCTGTGGCAATGAGTTCCACAGATTAACTACCTCTGACTAAAGAGTTCTCCTCACCTTCTTTCTAAAAGAGCACCCTTTCATTCTGAGGCTATGACCTCTGATCCTAAACTCTCCCACCAGTAGAAACATCCTTTCCATATCTACTCTATCAATGCCTTTCATTTATTCTTTTAGTTTCAATAAGGTCCCCCCTCAACCGTCTAAACTCCAGCGAGTACTGGCCCAGTGCTGTCATCATATGCTAACCCACTCATTCCTGGAATCATTCTCGTAAACCTCCTCTGGACCCTCTCCAGTGCCAGCACACCCTTCCTCAGATATTCCTCCCACCTGCTTTACACTGGCGAGAAATCTTTGGCAGGTTTCGTGCTCAGGCCATGGATACAACAACATCAAGGTCCTTAGGATTAATACAATCTCAATCTCAGGCTTCAGATCTATCTGCAGGTTAATAATATTGACAGCAGGAAAGAGCTGTCTTCTGAGACCAGCAGTAACCTCTTCACTTTAAGCTGTTGCCTATTGACATTTCTTGCTGTGGGAACTATTACTTGATGCACAAACCCTGTTGCTGAGACAAAGGTAACTCTCAACAGTGGCATCTACCTCTCCTTCAGCTGCTCTTACAACTGATTTAATCCTATAATTATTAAATGTCAGTAAAATAGTCGCACTTTAGACAGTCTAATTAATATTTAAGTGGAAGAAAGTGGAAGATACCCTTTTATCAAGATAATGGATAGTGAGTAACTGATTATATCTGTCAGTACTGAAAAAGTAATATTAATTCATATAATTAAAATGCACATGATGAAATGAGCTGCAAAGTTAAGCTGTGTGTTTTCAGCATTCCATTGCCATAATAATGCATTTATGAGAAATATCACATAAGGGAGAGTCAATACTTCAAATCAAATGTTTAACTTTCTCTGCATGTGACAAAAATGGTTAGAATCTGCAGTTAAATGTAAAGTTGGGTGCATAATTCACATGCATGGAAAGCGAACTCGGTTCTACTCAGTGGCTTTATTTTGAGCTTTTATTAGTGCGAATTTGTGAGCTATGTGAGTGCATTGTGCAAGTTCTAATGTGGGGATGTTCGGTTGGTTTTATATTGAATATTCCTTCAATTCTCAACGGGAAGTATATTGCAAAATTAAATTACCATTATTGCCCTATAACGTTTCTGAAGTCATGTGTTAGTGGGATACTTCAACTTCCCTTAAAGTGACTGGATTACCCAGAATGTAAAGGGCTTGGACAGGGTGGAATTTGTTAAATGTGTCCAAAAAGCATCCTTTATCAATATAGAGAAGGCCCAATGAAAGAGGGTGCAACCCTGGACTTCCTCCCAAGGAACAAGGCAGGGCAAGTGACTGGTGCCAGTGGGGGAGCACATGACCAGTGAACATAATTCTATTAAAGTAGTTATGGAGAAGAATAATACAGACCCAGAAGTCAAGGTTCTAAATTGCGGCGAGGCTGATTATGGAGGCTTTAGGTGGGAACATGGAGAGGTCGACAGAGTAAAGGGCCTGTCCCACTTACGCGGCTTTTTCTGGCGACATGTGTCACCAGGGGGCATTCAGATTCAGATTCAGATTCAACTTTATTGTCATTGTGCAGTGTACAGTACAGAGACAACGAAATGCATGTCGCCAGGGGGTCGACTGTATGGTCGTGAGAGGTCGCCAGAGGTTGCCTGTATGGTCGTGAGAGGTCTCCTAGTAACCCAAAGAGTCGTAGCGTCTTTCTGGTCGCCGCTGAATTTTCAACATGTTGAAAATTTTCGCCGACCTATGACGGGTGCTGACAATCACCAAAAAAGCCGAGTAAGTGGGACAGCCTTTAGACTGTTTTCGGTTAAGCGGACAACTGGCAAGTGGGAGGCTTTCAAAAGTGAGACAGCAAGAGTACAGGGGCAGCATGTTCATGTCAGGGTGAAGGGCAAGGCTGGCAAGTTTAGGGGACACTGGTTGATGAGAGATGCTGAGGCTCTTGATAGGAAAAGGAGGAGGCATATATCGGATCTAAGCAGATGTGATCAAGCGAAGCCCTCACAAGTCTATCAAGTGTTGGAGTACACTTAAGAAGGCAACCAGGAGGGAAAAAAATTGGACATGAAATGGAGCTGGCAGGCAAGGTAAAGAAAAATTCAACAGATTCTACAGGTATGTTAAAACTAAAAGTGTGGCTAGGGAAAGAATAAGCCCTCTTAAAGATTAGCATGGCTGTCTTGGTTTAGAACAACGTGAGATGGGGGTGATATTAAATGAATGCTTCACATCTATTTTTACCGAGGGGAAAATCATGGAAGCTAAGGAATTGGGGCATAGGTGTTGTGATGTCTTAGATCATGTACGGATTACCGAACAGGAAGTATTAACTGTTTTAAAGCACCTTAAGCTGGATAATTACGCACAGCCTGACCATGTACTTCCTTGGGCCTTCCACATGGTAGGCTTGCCTGGAAGGTTACCAGTCAATTGGATTCAAAATTTCACTTGGAGGAAGGAGTCAAAGAGTAGTTGTGGAAGGTTGTTGTTCTGATTCGAGGCCTGGGCCAGTGGGGTGTTGCAGGGGCCGGTGCTGGGTCTGCTGCTGTTTGTTATATACAGTATATTAACGATTGGGATGACAAAGTAGTTAACATTGTTTGTAAATTTGCAGATGACAACAACATTTCTGAATTGCAGCCAACACAATGTAATGCTTATTACTATTATTCCCACAACTACTTGCCCCCAACCTCAACTCCCAATGCTCAGACTATTGATATTCAAAGCTCCTAATGCCACAAAGATTTTCTGAGAAATGTACAGGAAGGTTGCAAAAGGTGGCATTATCGCAAAACAGCACAAGACAGCACCTTTAGGGAATAAAGTTTAGCTTAGTTCAGTTTAATTTAGTTCACTTTACATTACTTTAGTTTAGAGATACAGCCTGAAAACAAGTCTCTCAGCCCACTGAGTCTGCACCGACCAACGATCACCATTACGCTAGTTCTATTTTATCCATGGTTTCGCATCCTGCACAGTAGGGTCAATTTACAGAAGCCAATGAACCTACAGACCTGCATGTCTTTGGAATGTGGGAGAAAAGCAGAACACCCAGAAAACCCCCATGTGGTCACAGGTAGACAAAACAGACAGACAACACCCATAGTCAGGATCGAACCCGGATCTCTGGAGCTGTAAAATAGCAACATTATTGCTGCGCCACTGTGCCGCCCTGAAGTCTAGCTGTATTTTAACTCAGAGCAGTTTCCTGGCAATTGATTACCCTACCCTTTCTTACTAAAGGCTGCTGGAGTCTGCAGTGTTTTTATTGCTGAATTGGCTGGGAGTCAGATAGGGGGCTCATAGACATTGGGTGGGTTTCAGGAGATTCTTACCACAGCGAAAGAGGATCTGGGGCAGAGGACAACCTGACTTTCTTTGGTGGGAACCTTTGGGACAGTCCTACACCTCTTGTTCTAACAGGGGAACATCTGGATTCTTGGTCCTCTCCACAAGCTGCCATCCTGTCTTAGTTTGTTGGGAAAGCTGTGGCAGATTCCGCTTCCCGATCCCATTGACAATAGACAAAAAGTTATAACAAAATTTAACAGACATTTGGACAGGTACAGGAATAGGATATGGGTTATACACGGGTTGGTGGGATTAGTGTAGATGGAGCATTTTGGTTGGCATGAGCAAGTTGGGCTGGAGGGCTTATTATCGTGCTGCATGTCTCCATAATACAATTGATGTACTATCGAAATATGAGGACCTGTATTTTACTTAAACCCGTGGGAGCGTTCCACCCAGCGCCAGGTCATACTGGATTCAAGCAAATGCTGCACATTTGTAACTACTCATCTGTCTGAATCTAGACCTGGTAGGATTATTTGGTTTGGAGAAGGAACATAACTTTCAAGAGTCAAGAGAGAGTCAAGAGTATTTTATTGTCATATGCCCCAGATAGGACAATGAAATTCTTACTTGCTGCAGCACAACAGAATATGTAAACATAGTACATAACGGGAGAAGAAAACAAGTTCAGTGTGTGTATACACATGCACACATACTCAATAAATAACAAATATAGTGCAATAATAATAATAATAATCTGTTGCAGTTCAGAGCTTATTTGTAGTTGTGTTTAATAGCCTGATGGCTGTAGGGAAGAAGCTGTTCCTGATCCTGGACGTTACAGTTTTCAGGTTCCTGCACCTTCTTCCCGATGGCAGTGGTGAAATGAGTGTGCGGCCAGGATGGTGTGGGTCTTTGATGATGTTTGCTGCCTTTTTGAGGCAGCAACTACGATAGATCCCTTCGATGGTGTGGAGGTCAAAGCCGATGATGGACTGGGCAGTGGTCACAACTTTTTGCAGTCTTTTCTGCTTCTGGACGTTCAAGTTGCTGAACCAGGGCATGATGCAACCAGTCAGTATGCTCTCTACCGTGTACCTGTAGAAGTTTAGGAGAATCCTCTTTGACATGCCGAATTTCCGTAATCTTCTCAGGAAGTAGAATCACTGATGTGCCTTCTTTATAATTGCATCAGTGCATCGTCCAGGAACGATCTTTGGAAATATGCATGCGCAGGAATTTTAAGATTTTGACCCTCTCCACCATCGTCCCATTAATGTAAACAGGATTGTGGGTCCTCATCCTTCCCCAACCAAAGTCCGCAATCAGTTCCTTGTTTTTACTGATGTTGAGAGCTAGGTTGTTGTGGTGGCACCACTTGGTCAATCGGTCGATCTCACTTCTACACTCTAACTCATCACCATCTGCGATTCGTCCAACAACAGTGGTGACGTTGGCGAACTTGATGATGAAGTTCGCACTATGTCTGGCTATGCAGTCATGGGTATAGAGTGAGTAAAACAGGGGGCTGAGCATTCAGCCTTGAGGTGCTCCTATACTGATTGTTACTGAGGATGAAGTGTTTCTGCCAATTCGAACTGACTGTGGTCTGTGGATGAGGAAGTCGAGGATCCAATTGCAGAGAGATGCGCAGAGATCCAGTTCCTTGAGCTTGGTAACCAGCTTGGAGGGGATGATGGTTGTTGTGTATTTGGATGCTTGGAACAGACTTTAATAAGGCTCAGACACGGGAGTAATCTTACAAGCTTCTTTATTCCAGGACGCCACCTTCAGTCTCCCCCGCACATGCGTACTTGCACAAGACATCACAAGACATCAAATATACTAATTACATATGCTAATTATCACATACCTAACACTCCTCCCCCTTTAACTTGGAGGCAGGTAACACCATTTCCATTACATACCTAACACTCCTCCCCCTTTAACTTGGAGGCAGGTAATACCATTTCTATTACATACACCGCACTCCTCCCCTTTTAAGTCAATCTCACCTGTACAGTATATGCTCTTTTCCTACATATCATTGTTTAATACACTGTTGCACAATGGTATTATTGCTTAAACCAAATACATTACCCCTTGCTTTATGTGTTATCATTTTCTGGTTCATGTATTTGATTTGCTTTCTTCTTTGTAGGTGGGATCTGACCCATGGCTGTAAGTTTTCGTTTTCCAGCAGCTTCCTCTGTTGTTCAATTTCCATTCTCTGCTTATTTACTTGCTCTTGTTGTTTCATGAGATTCTGCAATGCATAACCATTTGTCCATTGCTCAGTGAAGGAGGCTCCATGCTGGACTATACTGAAGTGTCCTAATTGCAATCGGTCCTGCATACTTTTGTCTTGACCGACAAGCCTCTCTTCTTTAGACTTTTCTATTAGGAGCTTCCTACTAATTGTCACACATTTATTTAACCTTTCTTTGTATCGTTTAAGCCTTTTCTGTTGTTCATCTATTTGTCTTCTTAAGTCACATCTCTGGTTCTTCATCAAGTAAGATCTGTATTGTCTTTGCAATACAACACTGGCTTTGACTTGTGCTCTGCTTAGTTTTCTTGCTTCATAAGCACGGTAGTGAGACTGCACTACAATTGTTGTATATTTCAGTTTGAGGAAGTCTTTCCTATATCGTTTAAGCCTTTTGTATCATTTCAGCCTTTTCTGTTGTGCCTCTATTTGTCTTCTTAAGTCTTTCCGATACCAACTCCTACGGAGTACTGACTGCACTTTTACAGTAACTCTCTTTTGCTTAACCCACTGCCTAACCACCATACTCTTGTAGGCAGCCTGAATGGTAATAGTTGCATCCCTCATTGACTGATATTGCACAAACTGGGAATGCCCTATTTTGCACGCTTTGTACCATCTCTGGATCAAAATGACTGCTTGAGGCACAGCTCTGTAGCGTACCCTTAATCGGTAACCACAGTATGCAGCTTGCAGTGTGACTACAGCCGCCTTTAGCATCAAGAAATGCTTTCTTGTAATGCACATCCTTATGAATGACTTAATATGGCGTGCTGCCTTGATTTTCTCAACCAATACTCTGGCTTTAATCCCGCGGTATATGGCCTGAATACAAACCACTGCTTTTCTCACACTATTATAATGTCTCACTTGGACATCTCTTATCTGGCAAGCTCTGTATCATTGCTGTACCGCAATGGAAGACCAGTGTAGTTTCTTCAAATACTGACGCTGTTTATGCATCTGATAATAAGTCTGTATGACCTTGGCAGATTTGTGCATGCACCGCAATTGTTTTCGAACAAGCATTCCTCGGTAGGCTACCTGAAGCAGCACAATGCTGCTGCATACCTTCATGTAAGTTTTGCGATCACTTTCCATTTGAAGGTGTGCCCTATAATGGTTTTGTACCATTATAGCTGCCAATCTCATTGCCTTGTATTGACGATATACTCTGTGCATTCTAAATGCTGCTTGTATTACCGTTGCTGCCTTCTGTTTGTTCCGGATCTCCCTCTGTACCTTCATACCCCTGCATGCAGCTTGAATAGCTTGGGTTGCCCTTTGGATGGCAAATTCCCTTTGCCTTTGACATCTGTCACTTTGCATTTGACTTTTGTCCTTTTGCACTTGACCTTGGTCCCTTTGCACTTGACCTTTGTCCCTTTGCACTTGACCTTTGTCCTTTTGCACTTGACCTTTGTCCTTTTGCACTTTACCGTTTTCCATTTGCACTTGACTTTTGGCCCTGCACTTGACCTTTGTCCCTTTGCACTTGACCTTGGTCCTTTTGCACTTGACCTTTGTCCCTTTGCACTTGACCTTTGTCCTTTTGCACTTGACTTTTGTCCTTTGAGGGACTCCCTGCCCTCTTTAGTTCAGGCTCCTTGGCTCTGGATGCCCTTGGAGGTTTTGGTGAGAAATGAGCCATTAATGCCTCCTTACACTCCTCGTACATTTTATCCATGGGCTTTGCTGGCCGCAGTAACGTACGTAAGGTGTGATACTCCTCTCTTCCTAAGCCTAATATGAACCATGCTCTCTTCTTCTCCTCTGCAGTGATATCATTGGAAATGAACGAAGCCTCCAAGACTTCAGTCCATTTCTCAAAATTACACCCAGAATCTAACTGAGGCAACTTTCCTACCATTTGAATAGCCATGCTACCTGTTGCTATTCAGGTGCACTGTTCAGGTACTCCTGTACAGACAAAATACTGATTACCTCAAGATAAGAAAACACATATCTCCTGTACAGACAAAACACTGACTTTTCCAGGATAAGAAAACACAGTTCTGTATTAATTAGCTTTAGAAACAATCACTGTCTATTACTTAATCTTATAATAATAGATTTATACTATTAACCAACATTTTCTGTTAATAGGCAACTAGAACATTTTAACCATATTCCTTCAGAATGCATTACATTCAACAGGGCTTTTATTGCCAAGGATTCCACCGCTCCAGCCTGTCGGCCTGTGGACTCTGGTGCATCCTCGACCTCTCGAGCTGTCCCCACCGGTACCTTTGCTGATGGCCTCACCGGACCTCCGCTTTTGCTGCTTTGGCTGGCTCCCCCGGGCTTCACCATTACTTTTGCTGCCGCTGGCTCACTGCCAAGTCGACTCCCGCTGCTCCGCTGACTTGCCTGCTGTCTCCCTCGGACGCCCTGCGAAAGATAAGTCGCTGCTCCTTACTGCTGCTGGTCCCCGCTGCTCCAAGCATCGGGACTGTGCCCCGCCGTCGGGGGTTGGCTACGCCCTGTGCCCCGCTTCTCTCGCACGGCCTTCCTCTCTCGTGGTCGGCTTTCTCCACTCTCGGCCATCTCCTGCGACCGGGCTTTCTCCGCTTTCTCCCCCGACCAGGCTGACTCTGCTCCCGACTGGGCTTTCTCTGCTTTCTCCCCCCACCGGGCTGACTATTCCCGGCCTGGCTGAAGATTCAGCTACTGTCGGTGGCTTCTCTGGACCTGTCTGTGGCCTATACGGTATGAGGCCCTCACCCGATGTCTGTGGCTGCTTCTGGGGCTGGCCGTGGGCTACACGTTCCTCTTTCGTCGGTGGCTTTTCCGGACCTGTCCGTGGCCTTCATGGTACTAGGCCCTCACCCGACGTCTGTGGCTGCTGCTTGGGCCTGGCTGTGGACTGCACAGCCCTGAAAAGCATTCCAGGTAAGTTGACACCATGGTCAGTGACCCTTACTGCCCTGCTTGTCTTACGTGCCCGTTCTGACCTTTTTTTCTATTTGGTGCCAATCCAAAACCATTTGACGCCAAATCTTTTGCTTGGTGCTGTTCCACTTTTTTTCCCAAAATACAACCTCTATTTTTAACTTGTTCTCCTTGGCTGTCCTTGTTCTTATCTTCTTCGTTCTTTTATCCTCATCGCCAATTGTTGTGTATTTGGATGCTTGGAACAGACTTTAATAAGGCTCAGACACGGGAGTAATCTTACAAGCTTCTTTATTCCAGGACGCCACCTTGAGTCTCCCCCGCACATGCGTACTTGCACAAGACATCACAAGACATCACATATACTAATTACTTATGCTAATTATCACATACCTAACAATGGTATTGAACGGCAAGCTGTAGTCTATAAACAACAACCTGACATAAGTGTTTTTATTGTCCAAGTGGTCCAATGCGGAGTGGAGAGAAGGTGAGATCGCATCCTCCGTTGACCTGTTGTGACAGTGGGTGAACTGTAGTGGGTCGCGGATCTTGTTGAGGTTGGAGTTGATATGCACCATAACCAACCTCTCAAAGCACTTCATCACCACAGACGTTAGTCACCTTACTCTTCTTGGGCACCGGTATTATTGATGCCCTCTTAAAGCAGGTGGGAACCTCAGACCTCAGAAGTGAAAGGTTGAAAATGTCTGCAAAAAATCCCGCTAGTTGGTCTGCACAGGTTTTGAGAACTCGACCGGGTATACCATCAAGTTCAGGTGCTTTCCGAGGGTTCACCCCCCCCGAAGGATCTTCTGACATCGGCCTTGGTGACTGTGACTGTAATTCCATCAGGGCGAATAGGGGCTCAGGAAGGCACATCAGTGTTCTCCCTATCAAAGCGTGCGTAGAATGCATTGAGCTCGTTAGGGAGTGATGCTTCCCTGTCGTTTGAGCTGGCTCCTGATTTCGCTTTGTAGGAGGTCTTGGCATTAAACCCTGCCACAGTTGCCAAACATCCGCCTCAACCTCCAGCTTAGAGCAGAAGTCCCCTTTGGCCTTTTTGATGGCCTTGTCAAGGTCGTATCTGGACTTCTTATAGACCTCTGCGTCACTAGACCTGAATGCCCGGGATCTGGTCTTCAGAAGAATGCGGATCCCGTGGTTCATCCAAGGCTTCTGGTTAGGAATCACTCGGAAGGTTTTTGTTGTAACACAGTCCTCAACACATTTCCTTATGAAGTCTGTAACAACTGTGGCGTATTCATTCAGGTCCATTGCCTAGTCCTTGAATATTGCCCAGTTCACAGACTCCAAGCAGTCCTATAGTTCCTCTGCCTCCCCAGACCAGCTCTGTGCAGTCCTCACCTTTTTTGACAATGTTGATTGCAACCATGTTATTGTTAACAGGATATATTCTCGGTCACTGAGTTAATGACTGGTAAACAAAGAAGAAAGCTTTCTGAAAGCTTTTCATGAAAAAAGTATCAGCCTTCAATAATTTTTCCTCGGTGGAATATGATATGAAGCAGATTTGGAAACTGGTGAATAATGAAAAATGTATTAAAAATTCATTACAGCTTTGATATTAATGGTTGAAAACAGTCTAGGAACCAATGCTTCCAGAAATCTTCAGCTTCAGGAGTCTTTGTGTCCAAGAACTGCAGCAATTTAAAAAAAATGCATGAAATATTGAAAGACAGGCACTCTCCATTGTCATCATGTATCACCCAGGGAATTGGCAGTGCATTTGTCTATTTTTCCTTCTAAATAATAGATCAATAAATTCCACCCACATCCATCCCAACCTACACTTCCATGTACATTTCTGAACAATGAAAAGGACAACAGTGCAGAAGGACTAATTGATTGAATTTCAATCTGCAACATTTGGAATAAAATTAGTGAACAGATTCTTTTTAAATCCATTGTTGTTGTTTTGTTGCAAATAGATTTAACTTTACAGAAGAAAATCATCATGCCAACTTAAAATTTGCAGGATTGAATTATACTTTCTGGTTCAGTGTGCTGCATTCAAAAACAGCATTTCGAATCCTCGACACCTCACAGCTCCAGAGCCACAGGTTCGATCCTAAGCTCAGGGGCAGTCTGTGTGGAGTTGCGATCTCCCAGTGACTATGTGGGTTTCCACCGGGTTCTCTGGTTCCCTCTCGCATCCCAAAGACATGCGGGTTTGTAGGATAAATGGCATCTGTAAATTGCCTCTGCTGTGTAAGGAGTGCAGGAGAAATTGGGATAACATAGAACTTCTGTGAACGAGTGATCAATTGTCAGCGTGGACTCGTGGACCCGAAGAATTTGTTTCCAAGGCTGTATCTGTCAATTCAATTCAATTCAATTTAAAACAAGCTGCTCAATCAACCTTCCATTCAGGACAAAGAGCAGAGAAAGAAATGCAATTTTAAAGTGTACACCAGTTAGACACAATTCTAAAGTGAGAGTCGGCATGGGATAAAAAGTTACTGAATTACCATCCAAGGGACTAGAGGGATTCAAATTCACCATAGCTTGGCAATTTAAATTGAAATAAAATCTGGAATCGAAAAGCTAGTTTCAGTATGTGTAGTCATAAAATATTGTAGTATCATAAAAAATCCATGCGGTCCATAGAACAGAAAATCTGGTTATGTGTGTACAGTGGCATTGATGTGACTCCAGACCCACCAAGAACCTCTTAGCTACCTCCTCAGTTCAGGAGCAATTGGACATGAACCCAAATACTAACACTGCCAGTGATGTTGACATGTTGTAGATGAATTAGTTAAAAATAATTAAAACTAACACATGTAGATTATCATTTCATCCTTTAAAAGACCACTCTATGCAAGTGACGAATGGTATTTTGTGTGGATTGTTCTAAACTCTGCTGTTTTCCAAGTAAATTATGACTACGAATGAATACTGAAGCATTGTAAGAGTTGCTAATGATACCATACTCTGCAAGCATGTGGCACATATAAAGAAAATAAATAAATAAATATGGAGAGAATGAGCCATTTATTGAAGAGCTAAAATTAAGTTTTAACGAATTTTAACAAATTTATACTAAAATGTATCAGAGAGGTAAACGGCAATAAACTGTTAGAGAGTTACCGTGAAGAAATAATGAGTTTTGAACCAATTCATCATCTGTCGTATACCAGGTTTGTTACCAAAATTACTAACAACCACCTCAGAAATATTTGACTACATATCACAAAAAATATTAAATGATAAAATTTCTTTCATTTAAATTGTAGAACGGGTATTATTGTAATTCCATCATAGTTCCTACAGCAATAAAGTCGATTGCGAGCCACAGAAACACAGGCTGTAGTTTATTTTTGTACTTTAGTTGTTCCATTGCACTCAGTTCAGATATAAACGTGTTGTGGGATTTATTTGACACCTTTATGCTTAAGAATTTCATAAATTTACTTCGTATTTTCCTTTGGCTTTCAAGAAAATATGTCCCAGTCTAGCCTGTTTATTTTATTCATTCAAAGGATGGGGGCTTCACAAGCTGAGCCAATATGTAATTGTCCATTCCTAATTGCCCTTGAGAAGGTGATGACGAGATGGCTTATTCAAACACTGCTGTCCTTGAGGTGTCTAACGTAATTCTATTAGGGAGGGAGTTGCAGGATTTTGACCCAATGATGATGAAGGATTGGCAATATACAAGTTATAGGAGTAGAATTAGGCCATTTGGCCCATTGAGTCCATTCTGCCATTTAATCATGGCTGATCTCTGCCTTCTAATCCAATTTCCTGCCTTCTCCCCATAACCTTGACACCCCTGTATACTTACAAGTCAGGATTATATGTGGCTTGGAGAGCAACTTCTAGTAGGTTGTGTTCCCATATTTTTGCTGCTGTTCAAAACTGAAAACAATACACCATGTGTGGACTTGTACCACTGTTTATACAATGTCCCAAGTTCTACACTTAATTCCCTAACTGATAAAGGCCGATGTGCCAAAAGCCTTCTTCACCACCCTATCATTCTGTGATGCCACTTTCAGGGAACTATATACGTATACTCCCTCTGCTCTCAGACACATCCCAAGACCCTGCCATTCACTGTGAAGGTGCTGCCCTGGTTTGATGTCACAGAATGCAACACCTCACACTTATCTGATTTAAATTCCATAAGATATTCCTCAGCTCACTTGCCTAGCTAATGAAGATCCTGCTGTAATTCTTGATAACCATCTTCTACGCTGGTTATTTCAATGTCATCTATAAACTTATAAATCATGCTTTGTACATTCTATTCCAAATTATTCATAAAGATGACAAACGAGTGATGGGCTGGATCCGATCACTGAGGCACAATACTGGACACAAGCCTCCAGTCTGAGAAATAACCTTCCCTCCACCATCCATGATACCCAGAAATGTGTGGGAAATAGCGTGAAATCAGATAACATTCTTACATACTGCAGTCATTTTATGTAAACTTGTGAGAAAATATTTCTGGTACGTGAACTTTACTCTGTGGCAAGCCATACTGTAACCAATGGTGGGAGATTAAACTGATGCCTGCTTATAGCTGTTAGGCAATGGAAGGCTTTTAGCACCAAGATCATAAGGGCCATGTGGAGATTTCTCTCTGAGGTCAGCAGTGAGCACGTCTGCTTTGCTGGTGATGGAAATTCTGGGCCATCAGTACTTTAGGGAAATGATACAAGAAAAATACTGCAGATAATAGAAGTGTCATTAAAATAGACACTGAAGCTGAATGACAAACTCTGAAAAATGTTTCTACACTCAGTGCTTATCAGCACAAAATTTACTCTCCTGCTGCTCAAAAGGAGAGAGATAAAATATACATGTTGCTGAATTTTGTTTTGCATTTGATAATAGCTCTTAAAATGATCTATGCACATGCGAGCAACAGATGACATACAAAGCAACAGTCAGGGATCCACACCACCACTCTAGAAATTCCACATATTTAAGATGAATAATGGATATCTAAGTATTTGATCATTTTGATCCTTAATTTTATACTTTAGACTTTAGAGATACAGCGCGGAAACAGGCCCTTCGGCCTACTGATTTTGAACCGACCACCGATCATCCAATACACTAACATTAACCTACATGTTAGGGACAACTTTTACAATTTTACCGAAGCCAATTAACCTACAAACCTGTACATCTTTGGAGTATTCGAGGAAACCGGAGCATCTGGAAAACACCTCCGCGGTCTTGGGTGGGGGAATGTACAAACTCCGTACAGACAGCACATGTAGTCAGGATCAAACCCAGGTCTCTGGTGCTGTATGGCAGCCACTCTACCGCTGCGCCACTGTGCCATTTATAGATGTAACTTGTTCTTTTAAGCATTCCACAGTAAGAGCCTTAGTGACAAGAGATATTGAGGATGTAAAGACATTTTTAATACATCCACCGGACTCCTTCAAAGCTTTTTGGAAACAGCTGTGCCCACAATCAGAATAGGTGTAAACGCAGGATTCCAGATTTCATGATTACACTGTGGTAGCTGGACCCATCTTTTTTACAATATCCTAAATGGCATTTGCATAATTCTGACTTTTCAAAGTTCTCCCTTTCTAGGCAAGCATAGACAGAAAGCATTGACTGCAACTGCTGCGATGAGTGATTGTTGCAACTGAGTGATGCATCACTGCCTCTTCTGTTACTACTTGTTTTCCCTTTATAGGGAGCAATGGCAAGCAAGCCCTGCTTCCTAATATCTGTCTGATCCTCCAGTTTAGAAACTGAAATTGTATCTTTGCATTCTTGATGTCCGTATTGAGGTCATACCCTAACTTTTTAGAATGGAGTCCTCCCTGACATTTCCAGGTCCTGTACTCATTGTTTATGTAAGCTGTGGAGTCAGGAACAGCTCTGCCTTCGGGAACTCTGTTTTCGTAAGGAACTACAATGCCACCGTGAGAATGCAAATATCATTAAAACATTTAAACGTCTGCTCACTTGTCCATACAAAAGTGCCTGGACATTTCTGTGTCTCAGTGCAATGGTGAAGAAAACTGATAGAGTCTTATTGGAAATCCTCCTTCAGCCTGAAGAAGGGTCCTGATCCAAAACATCATGTGTCCATTTCCCTCCACTGATGCTGCCTGACCAGCTGCATTCATCCTGCACTTTATGTTATGCTAAAGATTCCAGCATCTGCAATTGCTTATATTTCCTTCTTACAAGAATATTGGTCATTATGCTTTATGCTAGACTACTGTAGCTTCTAAACCCCAACCAATTAGTTGGCCGTGTCATTAAAATATGCATTGATCAGACAAAGACTGACAGCCATGTTTAGCATTATATAAGTTTGTAGTAAATAATGAATATTTTGATGCACTGTAGAGAATTTCTCACACAGGGTACACCAGTTAAAATGGCATGATTTAGCGTAACTCTTGGTATGCTGGCAGCTTATAAATCTATTAAACCTATGGGATTCCATTAGTTTAATAAATCTAAGCTATTATGACAGCGACAGTCTACTCAGAACATTACAACATGCCTGTATCTCAGAATATTATAGTGCTCTTGTTTATCAAACAGATGGTTAGAGGTCACCTTTGGTAAACTGAGCCTTCAACATTGCAATATCTCAACTCAAACATGAAGTTAGGGCACAGATTTTGTTGAAATGCAGAATAGGCTCAAAAGTACAGATGGATGGTCTAGTTCCGATGTTCCATTAATGGTAAACTTAAGATATATATCTATATTACTAAAAGTCTGATCTTGACCGCTTTTGGCTCACTGTGCTGTGATTTCCGAGAGAACGCCGCCACCTACAGCCGTGATTTTTGGCCACCTCGCTCAGAGCCACCCTCCGCCTTCCTGGACCAGAGGATTTTTCCCATCGATGAAAAATCAGAGATATATTGATGTTTAAGAAATAATTGCCATTCACTCTGCTGCCTCTGCTGGAGGGAGGGGGAGGGACAATAAAACCAGAAAGTGGTGTGCCTCACTCAGTCGCTGCAAGATGGAGGAAGCCAGAGGGTCACGTCTCTCTGAGCTCTGAATAACACTGAAAACATGTCTACTCAACTGTGAGTGCCCTTAATGTGGTTTGAAAATGAAAATATGGTTGGTTTGAAGTAAAAAGGCACTGCCTGCAAATGGTTGTTTGGGGGGTTTGGGTTGAAGTGAAAAGGCACTGCCTGCAAATGGTTGTTTGGGGGGTTTGGGTTGAAGTGAAAAGGCACGGCCTGCAAATGGTTGTATGGGGGGTTTGGGTTGAAGTGAAAAGGCACTGCCTGCAAATGGTTGTTTGGGGGGTTTGGGTTGAAGTGAAAAGGCATTGCCTGCAAATGGTTGTTTGTCTCAACTTGACAACTTCCTGTTTGCACTATATTGATTTTAGATAAAACGCTACCACTTACGGCTGTGATTTTTGGCCATCTTACTCAGTCCCCCTCCGCTCATCAGTTGCAGAGGATTCTTCCCATCAATGATAAACAAATGTGTTATTAGTGTTTAAAAAATGTTTGGAATCTCTCTCCTGTCAATCACGCCATGAAGGCCACACCTTTTCTGGTGGGAGGGGGAGGGATTATAAAACCCGGAAGTATGGGTGTGGCTCAGTCCCTGCATGATGGGGGAGGGAGAGGTCACGATTCTGTCTGAGCTGTGAATCAACTGAACACACTGAATGTCTACTGAACTGTGTGTGGTGTTTTGTGTGGTTTTATGATGGTTTTTATGGTGGTTGAAATAGTATGAAACTGCATTTGAAAAGGTGGCCTTGCACCCTGCATGAAATGGTATGAAACTGCATTTGAATGTGGTGTCGTTGCACCCTGCATGAAATGGTATGAAACTGCATTTGAATTTGGTGGCCTTGCACCCTCCTTGAAATGGTATGAAACTGCACTTGAATTTGGTGGCCTTGCACCCTGCTTGAAGTGGTTGGAAACTGCACGAATTTGGTGGCCTTGCACCCTGCTCGAAGAGGTAAGAAACTGCACTTGAATTTGGTGGCTTTGCACCCTGTTTGAAATGGTAGGAAAATGGATTTGAATTTGGTTACCTTGCACTCCACTTGAAATGGAATTTCAAGGAATAGCCGTGAGTCAACTGCCAGCCCACCAGCCGTGAGTGAGCTGCCAGCACATTAGGCTTGAGGGACTGAGCTGCCACCCCAAGAATCCATTTGGCCCACAATGTCCATACTAGCCCTCTGAAGACCAGTAGTCCCTGCAGCCAACACCCATACCAGCGCTCCAGAAAGCCCCCCCCCCCCCCCACTGGCCACCAATATTGGAATTGGTGGAGAGGTGAAATATTGCGTCGAGGGACCAGCCCTCCCGTGTGAACATAGGACCCAATGGGTCCCACTTAGTTTAGTATATAATATATATATATTCAGATATATTTTTTATCTTAATCTATCTTGGTAAAGGAAAATATTTGCAAAATCTGAGCAGAACTTTGTTTCCTTCCAATTTATTTTTACATTTTCTCTATTGTTTAAATATTATGAGGATAAAAAGGTAGTATCTAACCATCAGACTGAAACTTCCATCTTCACTGTAAAAAAAAATTGACCATGTGTAAAATATAATCTCTCCTGTTACCTTATTCTAACATTACATAAGGGAGGACTGTCAGCTGTTAAATATATAGGTTTGCTTCAAAGGTATGATACATAACAGCAATTTTCTCTTATCTACACTCTCTGATATTGCAGTAAGTTGACAGTCTCGCTCAGAGAGCCCACTCAACTGCTGTTGACAAATGACCACTGCCCTCCAGTACTTTGTGAAAGTGTAACCTTTTATTCATGAATCCTGGCAAAAACATTCACAATCCACACTACTGCAAGGATGGGTGTCGTAACTTCTTCCCCCAAATCCACCTGCTGTCCAGACATGGTCATTTCCAACAGAGATTACACAAATGATCATAAGTAGCTGAGTTTTCCCAAATCATTGAAGTGACTCGCACTCCTCTCACCACATCAGAATCTAACACGAAACATGGATTAAAGCACTCAAACTAATCACGTCATAGATATAGGTATAGATAATTTCATGAGAACAGATAACATAGCATTAAGCTGGAAACTTTCTGCATTGCAACACCAACTTGTACATTAAATGAACTCACTGAGAACGTAATGGAACTGATTTCTTTGAGGGTGTCAGTTTATAGTCCTCTGCTCACTGCTTTGGGATTGTCCTTTCCTCAGACATCAAGAAAGACATCAACGCATTTGTCATTGACAGAAGTTATAGATCAGTTTTGTTCTGCATAAGTGCTAAAGACTGCTCAGATAGAATTGCTTACACCTGCCCATCTATTGATCGGCAGTGTGGTGCAGCTGGTAGAGTTACAGCACCAGAGACCCGTGTTCGATTCTGACCTTCAACGTTCTTCCTGTGACCATGTGGGTTTCCTCCATGTGCTCTTGTTTCCTCCCACATCCCAAAGACGTGTGGGTTTGTAGGTTAATCAGTAGCTGTAAAATGCCCCTAATGTATAGGAAGTGAATGTGAAAGTGGGATAACATAGAACTAGCGTGAATGGGTGGTCGATGGTCGGCATGAACTCACAGGGCCTGTTTCCCATGCTGTATCAGTAAACTAAACTGAAACTAAATAGCGAAACTAAAGTTTGAAAATCAATTATATTTCTCTTGTTCTGTCACATCAATGAACTTTTTGTCTGAATATTTGACACACATTGCTATTACCCAAGGCTAAACAGAGAACTGTGTGATACAGTGTGACAAAGACCTATAGTGGTATTCTGGGTGAAATTCTAAGCTGTACCAATGGAATGCGATTTTACTCTGAGAGCTTAAAGCTTAGAGAGATACAGCATGGAAATAGGCCCTTCACCGAATCCACACCAACCCGTTCAGAGTAGTTATATGTTATCCCACTTTTGCATCCGCTCCTTACACAATGGAGACAATTAAAAAAAAATTTTTTTTTTAGATTTATTAGAAGCAATGTACATACATCTTAATCATGATATGCAACATAATACGTTTCGTGTACAACTTCTTTTTTTTTTTTTTTAAACTTTAACCAGTAATAGAAAAAGAGAAAAGAGGAAGAAAAGAAGAATGAGGATAGTAGTGGAGTGTTGTCTGCAGTGGTTGGCGTTAAATAAATGATGATGGTTATGTAAACTGTGTGCTTGAAAGTGTCAAGAAAAAAAACACACAAAAAACAAAGGCCCCAAAAAGAAGAGGGCCTTAAGAAAAGAAAGGAAATAAGTAAGAATCCAAAGAAGGTAGAGCTAAACAAAAAAGAAAGGGAATGTGCCTAATTCATAACGATTCACGCCCATCACCTAGTTCTAAAACAATTACTTTCCAGGGTTGTGTTGCACCGTATTACACTTGTAACAGGTCAATGAAAGGTGACCATATTCTTAAGAATTGTTCTTGTTTTCCTGCTGGAACGAGTCTCATTTCCTCGAGATGTAATATTTCTGACATATTTGTGATCCACATTTTGAAAGTTGGAATAGGAGCGTTTTTCCAGAATTTAAGTATACGTTTTTTTGCCGTTATCAAACCATAGTTTAGGAAACATCTTTGAAATATAGTTAGTTCAGAACAGGCTTCCATTGCTCTGAAGATAATCAATTCTGTATTTGGGTCCAGTCTTAATTTAAATATTTTTGAAAAGCTTTCAAAAATGTCCTTCCAAAATTTCTGACGTTTTGCACAGGAAACAAATGAGTGTGCTATTGTTGCCTCTTGAGTTAAACACTTATCACAGATGGGAGAGACATTTGGAATTTTTTTATTTAGTTTTGTTTTTGAGTAATATAATCTGTGTACAATTTTAAATTGGATCAATGTATGTCTAACATTAATCGAACATTTGTGTACATATAACAAATAATCTTCCCATCCGTCCTTGGGAATTTCTATCGACAATTCTTGTTCCCATTCTTTTCTTATGCCTTCTGTCGAAGGTATATCTATATTTAAAATAGTATTATAAAAATACGATGTTAAGTGATCCAATTCTACCTGTCTATTCATGACTTGCTCTAGAGGGTCCAACTTCAAATTTTGATAATCTTGTGAGTGTTTTTTTCAAATAATCTCGGGTTTGTAAGTATCTAAAATATTGGTTACTTTCCAAATTATATTTAAGCTGTAAATCTTGGAATGATAAAAGTTTTCCCACTTCATACAAATCTTGCCAAGTCTTAATTCCTAATCGTTCCCAGAGAATAAACATTTTGTCAATAGTCGATGGCTAGTTGTTAGCTATCGGTGAGAGAAGCGAAAAGTTTCTTAATTTAAGAGAGGATTTTATTTGTCTCCAAATTCGTATTGTGCTATGAATCATCGGGTTTCTCTTATATATTGTGTTCTTCAGTTTTATTGGGGAGAAAAGGATCGCTCCTATATTAAAAGGAGTGCAATCATCCTTCTCCATTATTGTCCATTCTGCCTGTTGTGTTGAACTGTCTAACCAGTACATTATATTTTTAATGTTCACTGCCCAATGGTAGTACATAAAATTGGGAAGTGTGAGACCATCGTATTCTTTAGGTTTACATAAATGTCTACTTTGAATTCTATGGGATTTATAGTCCCATATGAAATTTGTAATGTATGACTCAATTAAAAAAAAAAAAGTTTTTAGGTATGTATGTAGATATTGATTGGAATAAATACAGTATTTGTGGAAGAAAAATCATTTTAATAGCATTTATTCTGCCTATTAAGGACATCGGTAGTGTTTTCCAAAATTGGATCGACGTTTGTAATTTACTAAGTAAGGGCAGGTAATTTGCGTTGAATAGAGATTTATATTTTCTAGTAATCCAATGGGGACAATTTTACAGAGGTCAATTAACATACAAATACACAAAACTTTGGCATGTGGAAGGAAACCAAAGCACCTGGAGGAAACCCACGTGGTCACAGGGAGAATGTGCAAACTCTGACTTTATCAGTCTAAACTAGGATTCCCCAGGGGAAGTTTGCTCCCCTGGTTTCCTCCCACATTCCAAAGACGTTCAGGTATGTAGATTTATTGGCTTCAGTAAGAATTGTAAATTTCCCTAGAGAGTAGGATGATGCTAGTGTATGGGGCTTGGACTCGGTGGACTGAAGGGCCTGTTTCCGTGCCGTATCTCTAAACTCCAAACTATACTCTAAACACACAAAAATGGATCAATTTCAAACAACAGACATCCTTGTTGTATCTTGGAGTGAGATTGTTAATTTAGTGATATTTGTAAATTGAAATCCAAAAAAACGAAGATGCTGAAAATCTGAAATAAAAAAGGGTCTTGTTGAAAATATTCATCAATCATAAGGTCATAAGTGATAGGAGTGGAATTAGGCCATTTGGCCCATCAAGTCTACGTCTACTCTGCCATTCAATCATGGTTGATCTCTCTCCCTCCTAAGGTGGATGAGTTGAATGTGCAGATAGTTATTAATGAATATGATATAGTTGGGATCACGGAGACATGGCTCCAGGGTGACCAAGGCTGGGAGCAGAACATCCAGGGATATTCAATATTCAGGAGGGATAGACAGAAAGGAAAAGGAGGTGGCGTAGCGTTGCTGGTTAGAGAGGAGATTAACGCAATAGAAAGGAAGGACATTAGCTTGGAGGATGTGGAATCGATATGGGTAGAGCTGCGAAACACTAAGGGGCAGAAAACGCTAGTGGGAGTTGTGTACAGGCCACCTAACAGTAGTAGTGGAGTTGGGGATGGCATCAAACAGGAAATTAGAAATGCTTGCAACAAGGTAAAACAGTTATAATGGGTGACTTCAATCTACATATAGATTGGGTGAATCAAATTGGCAGGGGTGCTGAGGAAGAGGATTTCTTGGAATGTATGCGGGATAGTTTTCTAAACCAACATGTAGAGGAACCCACGAGAGAACAGGCTATTCTAGACTGGGTATTGAGTAATGAGGAAGGGTTGGTTAGCAGTCTTGTTGTGCATGGCCCCTTGGGCAAGAGTGACCATAATATGGTTGAGTTCTTCATTAGGATGGAGAGTGACATTGTTAATTCAGAAACAAGGGTTCTGAACTTAAAGAAGGGTAACTTTGAGGATATGAGACGTGAATTGGCCAAGATAGACTGGCAAGTGATTCTTAAAGGGTTGACGGTGGATATGCAATGGAAGGCATTTAAAGACTGCATGGATGAACTACAACAATTGTTCATCCCAGTTTGGCAAAAGAATAAAGCAGGGAAGGTAGCGCATCCGTGGATAACAAGGGAAATCAGGGATAGTATCAAAACAAAAGATGAAGCATACAAATTAGCCAGAAAAAGCAGCCTACCAGAGGACTGGGAGAACAGCAGAGGAGGACAAAGGGCTTAATTAGGAAAGGGAAAATAGATATGAAAAAAACCTGTCAGGGAACATAAAAACTGACTGCAAAAGTTTTTATAGATATGTCCCTTGCAGTCAGAAACGGGTGATTTGATCATGAGGAACAAGGATATGGCAGACCAATTGAATAACTCCTTTGGTTCTGTCTTCACTAAGGAAGACATAAATAATCTGCCGGAAATAGCAGGGGACCGGAGGTCAAATGAGATGGAGGAACTGAGTGAAATCCCGGTTAGCCGGGAAGTGGTGTTAGGTAAATTGAATGGATTAAAGGCCGATTAAAGGCCAGACAGGCTGCATCCCAGAGTACGTAAGGAAGTAGCCCCAGAAATAGTGGATGCATTAGTGATAATTTTCAGAACTCTTTAGATTCTGGAGTAGTTCCTGAGGATTGGAGGGTAGCTAATGTAACCCCACTTTTTCAAAAGGGAGGGAGAGAGAAAATGGGGAATTACAGACCAGTTAGTCTAACATCGGTAGTGGGGAAACTGCTAGAGTCAGTTATTAAAGATGGGATAGCAGCACATTTGGAAAGTGGTGAAATCATTGGACAAAGTCAGCATGGATTTATGAAAGGTAAATCATGTCTGACGAATCTTATAGAATTTTTCGAGGATGTAACTACTAGAGTGGATAAGGGAGAACCAGTGGATGTGTTATATCTGGACTTTTAGAAGGCTTTCGACAAGGTCCCACATAAGAGATTAGTATGCAAACTTAAAGCACACGGTATTGGGGGTTCAGTATTGATGTGGATAGAGAACTGGATGGCAGACAGGAAGCAAAGAGTAGGAGTAAACGGGTCCTTTTCAGAATGGCATGCAGTGACTAGTGGGGTACCGCAAGGCTCAGTGCTGGGACCCCAGCTATTTACAATATATATTAATGATCTGGATGAGGGAATTGAATGCAACATCTCCAAGTTTGCAGATGACACGAAGCTGGGGGGCAGTGTTAGCTGTGAGGAGGATGCTAGGAGGCTGCAAGGTGACTTGGATAGGTTGGGTGAGTGGGCAAATGCATGGCAGATGCAGTATAATGTGGATAAATGTGAGGTTATCCACTTTGGTGGCAAAAACAGGATAGTAGACTATTATCTGAATGGTGGCCGATTAGGAAAAGGGGAGATGCAACGCGATCTGGGTGTCATGGTACACCAGTCATTGAAAGTAGGCATGCAGGTGCAGCAGGCAGTGAAGAAAGCGAATGGTATGTTAGCATTCATAGCAAAAGGATTTGAGTATAAGAGCAGGGAGGTTCTACTGCAGTTGTACATGATCTTGGTGAGGCCACACCTGGAGTATTGCGTACAGTTTTGGTCACCAAATCTGAGGAAAGACATTCTTGCCATAGAGGGAGTACAGAGAAGGTTCACCAGACTGATTCCTGTGATGGCAGGACTTTCATATGAAGAAAGACTGGATAGACTCGGCTTGTACTCGCTAGAATTTAGAAGATTGAGGGGGGATCTTATAGAAACTTACAAGATTCTTAAGGGGTTGGACAGGCTAGATGCAGGAAGATTGTTCCCGATGTTGGGGAAGTCCAGAACAATGGGTCACAGTTTAAGGATAAGGGGGAAGTCTTTTAGGACCGAGATGAGAAAATCATTTTTCACACAGAGAGTGGTGAATCTGTGGAATTCTCTGCCACAGAAGGTAGTTGAGGCCAGTTCATTGGCTATATTTAAGAGGGAGTTAGATGTGGCCCTTGTGGCTAAAGGGATCAGGGGGTATGGAGAGAAGGCAGGTACAGGATACTGAGTTGGATGATCAGCCATGATCATATTGAATGGCGGTGCGGGCTCGAAGGGCCGAATGGCCTACTCCTGCGTCTATGTTTCTATGTTTCTATGTAACCCCATTCTCCTGCCTTCTCCGCATAACCTCTGACCTCTGTACTAATCAAGAATCTATCTATCTCTGCCTTAAAAAATATCCACCGACGGCCTCCACAGCCTTCTGTGGCGAAGATTTCCACAGATTCACCACCCTCTGACTAAAGAAATTTCACCTTATCTCCTTCCTACAAGAATGTCCTTTAATTCTGAAACTATAATCTCTAGTCCTAGACTCTCCCACTAGTGGAAACATCCTCTTCACATCCATTTTATCCAAGCCTTTTACTATTCTGTATGTTTCAATAAAGTCCTCCCTCATTCTTCTAAACTCCAGCAAGTACAGGCCCAGTGCTGACAAATGCTCATCATAGGTTAACTTACTCATTCCGGGGATAATTCTTGTAAACCTCCTCTGGACCCTCTCCCGAGCCAGCACATCCTTCCTCAGATATGATGCCCAAAATTGCGCACAATATTCCAAATGCGGCCTTACCTGTGCCTTATAGAGCCTCAGCATTGCATCCCTGTTTTTGTATGCAAGCCCTCTTGAAATAAATGCTAGCATTGAGTTTGTTTTCTGGTAGATGTAGCATATGCAAAAAAGAAGAGGTTAACAATTCATGTTGCTGACGCTTCAGGTCAACTGTTCCACTCTTTATGTTGTTGCCTAACTTATTAGGTATCCCAGGTATTTTCTGTTTTGATTCCTTTTGAAAAGCAGTTGATATTCCCTGAAAAATGTTGAAAAAGTGAAATGGCCTCCATTTGTCAGTCTCAACTAGGATTAAAGACACACGTCAACGCTGAAGTGATCACAATCCAACCCCTATATCCAGGAGAGTTTATTAAGCCAAAAAGAAAATGAAAGTATTAAGAGAACAAAATAGCTCACATTTTGGTGGGACTGCAAGTGAAGTAGGAGTCAACACTTATCCATTTCTCAGAAAAGAAGCTTCATGGTGCAGCACACTCTGTTTTCATCAGGACAACTTCATTCTTTTTTTTCCCATTGCTGAGCTGACAACCGTATGGGACAGCACGGTGGCGCAGCAATAAAGTTGCTGCCTAACAGTGCAGGAGACCCTGGTTTGATCCTGACTACGGGTGCTGTCTGTATGGCGTTTGTACGCTCTCCCTGTGACCACGTGTGTTTTCTCCGGGTGGTCCAGTATCCTCCTGCATTCCAATGATGTACAGGTTTGTAAGTTAATTGGCTTCGGTAAAGATTGTAAATTGTCCCTAGTGTGTAGGATAGTGCTAGTGTACGAGGATCACTGGTCAGAGCGGACTCTGTGGTTGAAGGGCCTGTTTCTGCGCTGTATCTCTAAAGGTTTAAAGGTTTCAAGGACAGTTTATTGTAACGTGTACCAATTAAGGTACAGCAAAATTCGAATTACCATACAGCCATACTAAAAATGAAGCAGCAAGACACACAACTACATAAAGGTTAACATAAACATCCACCACATCGGATTCCCCACGTTTCTCACTGTGATGGAAGGCAATAAGGTCCAATCTCCTTACTCTTTATTCTCCCGTGGACAGGGCAGTCGAACCATCCACAGTCGGGGCGATCGAAGCTCCCGCAGCCGGCAGTCGAAGCCCCCGCGTCGGGCGATCGAAACTCCTGTGTCAGGGCAGTTGAAACTCCTGCGGCTTGGAGTCCCCGATGTCGGACCAGAGACTGCAGGCTCCGCGATGTTAAAGTCCGGCAGTCTCCCAGGATTGGAGCCCCAAAGCCTGCCCCCGACAGGGCTTGCCAACTCCATGATGGTAAGTCCGCAGGCTCCCGTGATGGAGCTCCCAGTCAACCTCCAGCAAGAGCCGGCAACTCCATGATGTTAGGTCGGACGGAGATACGATACGGAAAAGATCGCATTTCCGTCAAGGTAAGAGATCAGAAAATGTTTCCCCCAACTTCCCCCCACCCCCACCCCCCACGTAAAACAAGTTAAAGAACACTAAAAAACATATATTTAACACATACAAAACAGACACAAAGAAGGAAAGGACAGACAGACTATTGGCGAGGCAGCCATCGCTAAACCTTTCAGCAAAAAAGTAGAAATCTGACAAAGTATGTAGTCCCAATGGGCCTCAAAACTGAGCAGATGCTTCCAAGTGAAAATATTTCCATTTCAGGTAATAGGTTGACAGTCCCATTTTTCAAGTTGATACATGACACAAAAATTTTACCTGTAACTATTTGAGTACTGGGTTAGAAAATCAATCATTCAACTTATCACTTTAAAGAAGTGAGAATTCACTGGGTTTGCAAATCTATGGCCAGATCAGAAAGCTTTACAAAGACACGTAAAGTGGACATATATTTTGTTGTTTAAAAAAACAAAACAATGTGAGTCTCAGCAGCACTACGAGTGATTCCTGCACAACAACTTGATTTTCCATCATAAGACTTTCAATTTCATTGCCCACCAAATGCAATGGTCAATTAGTCGGGCTATTGGAATGTTGATGGGTATGTACGACAGTAGTAGTTTACTGATCAAAAGGAGACCATTTAAGTCAAATTTTATTTTCTTTGCTGGTGCAATTGAAACCCATACAGTACTATTTTTGTTCAGTGAATTTTCATCTCTTCTGCTTTAAATGTTTTTCTTAAAAGATGAAAAACTCTTTGCCTCAACACTCTCAGCGGAGGCTGAGGGATAGAAATCAGAAGAATGTAGAATTAACCCCCCCCTCCCTTTTTATTTTACCTACTCTCTTCCTTGCACCCCACTTGGATGCACACCCATTTCTTCCTGTCTCTCTTTCCCCTTTTCCCCGCACTCCTTCCTCTGACTACACATTTCACATGTCTTCTCTCCTTATCTTACATTTTTATCTTTTCAGCTCAGGCTTTTGCCCAAACATCTGCCAATAAAAAAAACACTTTTATCCACCTATCACTTGCCAAGCTTTTCCCCTCCATTACAACCAGCCTGAAGAAGAGTCCCAACAAGATGCGTCGCCCATCCAAGTTATCCAAAGATGCTGCTCCTGCACTATGTGTCTTTTTTTGTAAACCAGCATCCACCTTTCTTTGTGTCTACAATGTAGAATTAATGACCACTGACTCATAAACCAAGCAAATCATTTTATCAATGCTCACTTTTATTAAATTTCTTGGTCATTTAAAAAAACTTAATGATTTGCCTCTCAACTTCTTTCCTCTAGTGGAAACAATCTAAACGTGGTGAACACGTACTGCTTATTCTTGGATACCCTTGAGAAAGTGGCTTTTCACTTTTGTTTTGATATATTTAAGTACTTGTTTTAAAGATATACCTACAATGCAGTAATCCAAGATCTCGACCAAAGGATTACACGCATCCAAGTCGGGAGGGAATGAAACCTGAATTGAAGCTGGAGGTAATGATGTTTACTTGATGCCCTTTTACCCTTCTGGGTGCTGGAAATCAGGGCCTTTTGAAGATTCTGTGGAGTGTCCTGTAGATTGTATACAGAGAAGTCATAGACAGTTAGTTGAGGAGAGGCTGCCTGTATAATGGGGTGAGTGCAATGTTGATCAAATAACATGTATTATCCTCAATGGTGTTGAGCTGTTTATTTGTCATTCCAATAATCCAGGCAAATATCCTAAGCGCAAACACCTTAAATTCCCAGGTGAAAATCAGCATGCAAGGACACAAACGGAATTTGAAGGTGAAGCAGCAATTCACTTACACTTCTTCCAATCTAGTGCACTGCATTCAGTGTTCATAATGTGGTCTCCTCTACACTGGAGAAAACAAAGGCAGACTGAGTGATCGCTTTGTGCAACAACTGTACTCAGTCCACAGGGTGACTTTAAGCTTCCCACTGCCTGCTACTTTAATTTCCCATCCCACTCTGACCCACTCTGACATATGGCTTCCTATAGTCACAATGAAAGCAAATACAGCACCTCATCTTCTGTCTGGGCATATTCATTTTCTGGACTATAATGAATTCTACATCTTCAGGTAACATGATTTATCTGTCCGTATCTTTGATATTGGCTCACCTTGTTTGTTTGGTTCCTCCTTTTTTATTCCCCTTTTCTCCTCTGGGTGTTTAGGACCAGCCCAGCTTGATTGCCGGGCTTATATTCCTGCTCTGCACTTCACATCTCCCACATTCTTTTATCTGTCCTCACTCTCTAATGACCTTCATTTACCTCAGTGACCAGATAACCTTATTTCCATGGTCATCCCTGCTTTACCTTATCAGAGACATCTTCCTCCGCCACCCTCCGTGTGGTCTAACATACTTCTTTTGTTTTCCCAATTTTGGCAAAGGGTCTTCAACCTTAAATGTTTGCCCTCTTTATTCTTCCCACAGATGTAGCCAGATCTGCTGCGTATTCCCAACATTTCCTGTTTTATCATGATGGATGTGTCTTTTGCTCTGGGAAAACCTTTAGGAGAAGTTTACACTTGGCATCTGAAGCATGAACTTTCCTTCCAACTCTAAAGTCCAATCCTGTTTAATGTCCAGGTCATTACCCAAGGAAGTGGAAGTAAAATTAGCATTGTGATGGTGGGAATGTCATTGATGAAGTTACTAAAGATAAAACACAAAGTGCTGGAGGAAATGGTAGGCCAGGCAGCATTTGAGGATAGAATAGCGCGTGATTTTTCAGTTCAGGACCCTTCTTCGAACTTTGGGTCAGAAGATCAGGGAGCAGCAGGAATTCCAGAGTTGGTGCGGGGGGGGGGAGGGGGGTGGAGGAGTGGGGAGGAGTGAGAGAGAGTCTCATAGAACTCCTGGTGGAGAGAGGAGAATGTCTTCAAAGTGGCCATACTGTGAAGAGATTTTTTCCATGGAGCAGTAAAATTGAGACACAAAAGACTGCGGATGCTGGGATATTGAGCAAAACACAATGTGCAGGAGAAACTTAATGGGCCAGGCAGCATGATGAATGAACTTACAGAATAATGAAATGCATAGACAGAGTGGATGTGAAAGGATGTTTCCATTGGTGTGAGAGTCTAGGACCAGAGGTCATAGCCTCAGAATTAAAGTGCACTTTTTTCGACAGGAGGTTCGGAGGAACTTCGTTAGTCAGTGATTAATCTGTGGAACTCATTGCACAGAGGGCTGTGGAGGCCAAGTCAGTGAATATTTTTAAGGCAAAGATAGATAAATTCTTGATTAGAATTGGTGTCAATGGTTATGGGGAGAAGGCTGGAAAATGGGATTGTGAGGCAGAGATCAGTGATGATTGAATGGCGGAGTATTCGATGGGCCGAATGGCCTAATTCTACTCCTATAACTTGTGAACTCTTCCCAATTTTGACAAAGGGTCTTCAACCTTAAATGTTAGCCCTCTTTATTCTTCCCACAGATGTAGCCAGATCTGCTGCGTATTCCCAACATTTCCTGTTTTACCATGATGGACGTGTGTCTTTTGCTCTGGGAAAACCTTTAGGAGAAGTTTACACTTGGCATCTGAAGCATGAACTTTCCTTCCAACTCTAAAGTCCAATCCTACTTAATGTCCAGGTCATTACCCAAGGAAGTGGAAGTAAAGTTTAACTCTTTTGTCATTTGACATTAGCATAATGATGGTGGGAATGTCATTGATGAAGTTACTAAAGATAAAACACAAAGTGCTGGAGGAACTCGGTGGGCCAGGCAGCATCTGGGGATAGAATAGCGTGTGATTTTTCAGTTGGTGACCAAGAAGAATCATCCACTCAGCGCTTTTGGCTTAAGATGGTGCTCCTCAAGTCCAAATCATCTATATGCCCGACATCGCTGATTCTTGAAATATATCACTTAATTCCAGATCCAATAAAATACATACCCACTTGTCATATATTCTTATTTCTATCCATCAGCCAGTTTTGAACCTGAACTGGTACATTTACTTTTGCACTGAACATTTGAGTTTTTTTTCAAACATGTCTCCTGTGAGGCACCTTGCTGAGCCTTTCTAAATATTCAGACACTTCATTAGTTGAACGTAGCCTGCCTTCCATTAATCAGTGCTGCTGGCACTTGTCTAGTGCATGCAATTTGACATGGTACTAATTTAATTCTCCATTATGTCATTCATTATCTGTCAAGTCTTGGCTCACAACCGCCATTAGACTCACTGGGCTTCGGTTGCCTAGGTTATGTACCCACTGCACCTGTGAATATTATCCCCCCCCCCCCCCCATCCTGTGATACAATGCAAAAGAGTGGAAAAATTACTTTGACTTCTTTATTTGTTTGTTCGGTTGGCAAAGCCTACACTTATTTCCTGTTCGCAATAGCGCTTGAGAATATGGTGATGAAACCCCATCTTGAACTGCAGCAGTTCTTCTAGTGAAGTTCCTCTCCCACCATTGTTGGGCGGTGAGCTCCAGGACTTAGACCCAGTGATAATGACAAAATGGTACCATGTTTCCAATGATGTGTGACAACAGCTCTTTTGTCCATGTTTTGACTGGGGTTGTGATGAAGTCTGAAGCCTAAAGGGCCTGTCCCACGGGCATGCGACTCCATGCGGCAAGCGCGACCCAACCGCAAGCGGGTGCTGTGCGGGGGACGCGCGTAGGTCGCGGGGCCGGTCCCACTTCGATCGCGGGAGCCGCATGGAGTTGTGCGGAGCTGGTCCCGACATCGCGCAGGGCTCCGAAAAACTGACACTGTTCAAAAATTCAGTGCAGCAACGGCCTGCCGCCCCGCATCCGCATCGAGGCCGTGCGCGCCGCGTCGACGCCGGACGCAGCCGCATCGAGGCCGTGCGCATGGCCTTGACATCAGACGCAGCCGCATCGAGGCCATGCACACCGCCTCAACGGCCGTGCGCACCGTCTTGACGGCACTCGACCTCCGCGCAGCCCCTGCTTCCGATTTGGTAGCGCTTGCCGCATGCAGCCGCATGCTGGTGGGTCCGGCCCTTAATGGTCTCGACAAAACCAAAACTGGGCATCTGGGAGCAAATTATTAGTGAGTAAATGTCACTTGATAACAATGTTGAGGACAACTTTCTTCACCTTGCAGATGATTGAAGGTAGACCGTTTGACAATTAATTAGCAATGAAGACAAAGGAGACTGCAGATACTGGGATCCAGAACAAAAAAATTGAACACTGGCAGAACCTTTCGAGGGATGAAGGCATTCCTCATTGAAATTACCAAATAGTGAAAGGTCTAGACAGAATAGATATTTAAAAAATGTTTCCACTTGTGGGAGAGTCTAAGATCAGAGGGCACAACCTCAGAATAAAAAGATGTATTTTTAGAAAGGATATGAGGACTTTGTTTAGCCAGAGGATGGTGAATCTGTGAAATTCATTGCTACAGTCGTCTGTGGAGGCCAAGTCATTAAGTATTTTTAGAGTGGAGATTTATAGTTCCTTGGTGTAATAAAGGTGTTAAAGGTTTTGGGGTTTAGCCAGGAGAATGAGGTTGAGAGGGGAAAATGGCACAGCCATTATTGAACGGCAGGACACTCGATGGGCCAAATGGCCTAATTCTGCTCCCATGAGCTGCGAGGAGGATACTATGAGGCTGCAAGGTGACTTGGATACTTTGGGTGAGTGGGCAGATGCATGGCAGATGCAGTATAATGTGGATAAATGTGAGGTTATCCACTTTGGTGGCAAGAAAAGGGAGGCAGATTATTATCTGAATGGTGGTGTCAGATTAGGAAAAGGGGAGGTGCAACGAGACCTGGGTGTGCTTGTATATCAGTCACTGAAAGTAAGCATGCAAGTGGGGTCCGAGGGGGCGCTGTGAGCCGGCAGCCCCACCAGCAGCGTGTTAGTTTTTTCTACTTTTTTTGTATTTCCTAATGTGTGTTTTTAATGTCTCTCTGTGTGTCTTGTGTGGGGGGTGGTGTGGGGGGGGGGGGTAAGGGGGAAACCGTTTCGGTCGCCTCCCCCATGAAGAGGCGACTTTTTCCATGTCGCCTCCCCGATGGCCTAACAGCAAGGATCGGTGCGGCCTTTCCCGGAGACGCGCGCGTTGCTTCAGCAGCGGGCGCAGCGAGGACGCTTTCGTCGCGGAGTGGGTGAGCTCTCGCCGGGGGTCGCCGGAGGGGAGCGCTCTGTTCGCTGGCCCGCGGAAGCCTGAAGCCGCGGTCTGCAGAGCTCCAGCTGACGCAGCGTCCGGAGCCTGGTATCCCTCGTTGGGTACCCGGGAGGAGAAGAGCTCCGACCGCCGGCCCGTGGCCAACTTCTACCGCTGGCGCGGCGAGGATTTACCATCAGGAGCGGGGTCCCTCGCCGGGGATCTCTGGAGGGGAGCTCCGACTGCCAGCCCTGCGGTCTGCGGCGCGGCAGGGACTTTAAATCTTCGACTGCTGGCCTGCAGCCTACACCATCTTGAAGCCGCGGTCTCCAGTGGGGAAGCACCAATTCAGGACTTACCTGGACTTACCTTGTCTGCACATCTGGACGCCCGCAGTGACGACTGCGGAGGTTTGAAGGTCCCGACCACAGGGGAAAATGGAGGAGGACTGGCCAATTTTTGTGCCTTCCACCACAATGTGTTAACTTTTTATTGTGTATTGTGTGTTCTTTTTTATTGTACCGCTGCTGGCAAATTCATTTCACTTGCACTTTATGTACAAGTGACGAATAAAACTTGACTTGACTTGACTTGAAGTACAGCAGGTGGTGAAGAAAGCTAATGGCATGTTGGCCTTCATTGCGAAAGGATTTGAGTTTAGGAGCAAAGAGGTCCTATTGCAGTGGGTACAGGCCCCTGGTGAGACTGCACCTGGAATATTGTGAGCAGTTTTGGTCTCCTAATTAGAGGAAGGACATTCTTGCCATTGACGGAGTGCAGTGTAGCCTCGCCAGGTTAATACCCGAGTTGGCGGGACTGACATATGATGAAAGAATGGGTCGGCTGGGCTTGTATGCACTGGAATTTAAAAGGATGAGAGGAGATCTCATAGAAACATATATTTCTGAAAGGGTTGGACAGGCTCGATGCAGGAAACATGTTCCCGATGTTGGGGGAGTCCAGAATCAGGGGTGACAGATTAAGAATAAGGGTAGGCCATTTAGGACTGAGATGAGGAAAAACTTGTTCACCCAGAGAGTTGTGAACCTGTGGAATTCACATCCACAGAAGGCAGTGGAGGCCAATTCACTGGATGTTTTCCATATCTTTCACATAAATTGAAAGAGGGAGTTAGATTTAGCTCTTAGGACTAAAGGAATCAAGGGATATGCAGGAAAGAGCAGGAACGGGGTACTGATTTTAGATGATCAGCCATGATCATATTGAATGGCGGTGCTGTCTTGAAGGGCTGAATGGCCTACTCCTGCACCTATTTTTCTAAGTTTCTATGTTTCTATAACATGAACTTGATGGATCAAACAGCATCTCAACATGTGTGTTGAAGTTTTGGATCAAGCCGCTGTCATGTAATTAGCTGTGCAGAAAGGAACTACAGATGCTGGTTTATACTGAAGATAGACACAAAGTACAGGAGTAACACAGCGGGTCAGGAAGCATCTCTGGAGAACATGGGTAGTTGAAGTTTTAAGTAGAGAGCCTTTTTCAGACATTGTAGTGGGGAACAAAAAGCTGGAAGAGAGGTGGGAGCAGGACAAAGCCTGGCAAGTGATATGTGGGTGCAGGTGGGGGGAGGTTGATTTACAGATGATTGGAGAAAGACCAGATATGGAAAGACAATAACATGTGAGATAAGGAGATAGGGATAGAAGAAGTGCCAAATAAGAAGCCGGAGGAAGGAATATCGGTAGAAGGGGCGGAGAGGAAGGGAAAACCGAGAGATGGGAGCATATTCAGGTGGACCACAATGGTGGGAGGTGCAAAACTTAGTTTCCTGAAATGGAAGAGTGTTTGTCACAAGCCATGAGGTGGTGTCCTTTTGCAAATGAGTCTGGCTGGTGCCGATGTCCGATTAGAATTCTTTCACAACTAGGACTTTATAGAAACATATAAAATTCTTAAAGGATTGGACAGGCTAGATGCAGGACAAATGTTCCCAATGTTGGGGGAGCACAGAACCAGAATAAGGGGTAGGCCATTTTGGACTTAGATGAGGAAAAACATTTTTACCCAGAGAGTTGTGAATCTGTGGAATTCTCTGCGACAGAAGGTAGTGGAGGCCAATTCACTGGATATTTTCAAGAGAGAGTTAGATTTAGCTCTTGGGGCTAAAGGAGTCGAGGGATATGGGGATAAAGCAGGAACGGGGTACTGATTTCAGATGATCAGCCATGATCATATTTGGCTCTTCGGCCTACTCCTGCAACTATTTTTCAATGTTTCTATGGCTGAACGCAATCAGGGAGAAATAATACAACCAAACTGTTTTGCATTTTTATCAGCCCAAAACATTTTACCTCCTACCGTTATATTTGATAATTATGCCATGTGCTTTTATAGCAAATATTCATATTTCTTACATTTAAAGTGGCGTTTATTTTTTATATTTGTGTTGCTAATTAATTTTATATTATTGCTAGCCAATTTTGAATGCTTTATTTCTGCTGCTTTTCAGAAAGTAATATAAGTGAGTTAATATGTGATTGGAGCAGAATCAGGCCATTTGGCCCATCTATTCTGCCATTTAATCATGGCTGATTTATCTTTCCCTCTTAATCCAATCCTCCTGCCTTCTCCCCATAACCCCTGACACCTGCACTGACCAAGAATCTATCTATCTCTGCCTTAAAAAGTATCAATTGACTTGGCCTCCACAGAATTCCACAAATTCACCACCCTCTGACTAAAGTAATTCCTCATCTCCTTCCTAAAGGTACGTCCTTTAATTCTGAGGCTATGACCTCTGGTGCTAGATTCTTCCACTGGTGGAAACATCCTCTCCACATCCACTCTATCCAGGCCTTTCACCAGTCGGTAAGTTTCAACTCATTCTTCTAAACTCCAGCGAGTAGAGGTCCAGTGCGTTCAAACGCTCATCATATGTTAACCCACTCATTCCTGGGATCATTCTCATAATATTTAAGTTGAGAGGACATGTGGGACAGCATGCATGGTGCATTTTATGGCACCTCTATACCCCAGTCTCATTTTTAGTATAATATTGCTGGAATTGTTTCAATGAAGCCACGTGGCAGTACTGTTGAGATCCATAGTGAATGTCCTGCAGAGGATCTATTTCACATTTGGGCTTTACATCTCCAAACAGGTGGACATTTTCTAGGTCTACTTTTAGGGTGCATGCAAGTGATTAAGTGCTGTAAAACTTAACTCAAATCTATCACTACAAATAATGTATTGTTCTGAGCCGCACATGTTTAGTAGCCAGCCTTCTTTCTGATTGGTTACAAATGACTGTTTTTTGGTTCAATGTAAACAAAAAAGATAGTATGTGACAAAAAGGCTCATTAGCCAACTATGTCTACTCAGCCCACAAACAAATTCACTATATCCTATCACTTTAAGGACAGAAACAAATGTTTATCTCAAAATCCTTGATCTTCGAATTGCGCTAGGAAACCCCCACAAGTGTTCATTTACATTCACACTTCCACCTCTTCTCTATGTCACTATTCAACACTGGTGGCAACATTACTTTCCAAAGGTACAAATCCATTGAACACAAAGGCAGCTAACATGTAGTAATACCAAGCATAATTCATATTGATATTTGCACTGAAGCCATTTGTTAAGCTGAGTTTAAATCAGAACAGAATGCAAAGAAAAATAAAAGGTGTCCGTTAAAGTCTTTAACCACATGCAGGGCCTCAAAAGATCATCCCATAAACTGATTGGGAAAATGTTCTGCACTCTCCAGTGATCCTGTGAACTTGGCTATGCCGTCTGAAACTGAAACAATCAGAACAAATCAATCTATGGTGAGAGGCAAAACTGATTAAATCACTAGCTCTTCTCCCAACAGACAGTCACATTTGAGGGAAGGCAGAGGCTGTGGGTCATGTCAGCATCCTGTTGGTTAAGGAATGTTACATTACAGGATTTTCAGAGCTGAACAATGCCAGAGCTCAAATGCAACAGAAAAATAGTTAAATTCCTGAGCTGCACATCTCAGGAGCAATTATCTCTGAATAATAAATGTTCTATTTTTTAGAGTTTAAAAAAAAAGCATACCCATAAGTCATTGATAATTAAGCAATGGGAACTGTTTTCTTTCATGAATAGGATATTTATATACAGTATCTTGGATACATTTGCAAATTAAGCACCAATTTTTCCTGAAATATAGATTTTGCTGTTGCAATTCTGCCTGTTGAATATTCAGAACTCTAAATTATTGTTTTGACAGAAAAGTCTCCATAATTAAAACATGCAAATATCTGACTTTGAACCCACGTACAGGGAACTGATGTGCAATCCAACAAAAACTATCTTTGCTGGTTTGATTTGATTAATGTAGGAATATCGAACTGGTGCCTTGGCAGGTTGCAACAGTGACGCATCCATCTTCCATTACTATGAGACCTGCCAGTTGACTGGAAGGAGTGTTGGGAGATTGAAGGCCAATAAACTGAGAGAGCAGGAGAAAGCACAGGCTCAATGCTTTACTGACGACTTCCTGCAGCATATTCCCTAAACTCCAGCGAGCTTTCATCAATAATCTGCTTTTGACACATTATTCCTGTTCACCTTAATTGCAGTCAGGATAGAAAAACTACAAACCTTTAGCTGTCGGTCTGTTAATGTGCTAAGAGATTCTATATACTTGTGTTTGGCTTTGTTTGAGTGTGCATTTGTATATGTATGTGTTTATGTGTGTCATCATCGGCGGTCACTCGAAACGAGTATGACTGTCCTCTCCATAGGGTCGTCTACTTGTGGGTCTGCAGATGTCTGTAGAGGCCGATCCACGATCCACACACCTTGGTGCAAAGTGGGCAGTGGAGACTGGCGGTGGTTGGTAGTCGTTGAGCCCCCTTCTCTCTCTCCTTACGGTGCTGTCGCTTTGTCTCTGCGACACGGCGTAGTTCCATTTTGTGAAGTGCAGCTCCTTCCTGCACGGATTTCCTCCAGGAGCACCTGTCCAGTGCAATGTGCTCCCAGTTGCTTGATGTGATGTGGAATTTCTTCAGACTGTTCTTGATGTTGTCCTTGAAGCATTTCTTTGGTCCACCAGGGGCTCACCGACCTTCCTTCAATTGAGAATACAGGATTTGTTTAGGGAGACGTGTGTTGGAAATGCGGATGACGTGGCCAGTCCATTGAAGTTGGTGCTGCATTATTGTAGTGGTGATGATGCTGGTCATGTTGGCTTCCTCCAAAACGCTGATGTTGGTGCATTTGTCCTCCCAGCTGATCCTCAGAATCTTTCATAAGGATCTTTGATGGTATTATTCCAGGGCTCTCAGGTGCCTGCTATAGGGTGGTCCATGACTCGGCTCCATACAACAGGGTGGAGAGGACAATGGCTCTGTAGACCAGCAGTTTCGTTTGGGCCTTTAGGTGTGTCTGTATTTGTATGTGTTTGTATGTGCGTATATATTGTGTGTGCTTGGATATGTTAGTATGTGTTTGTGTAAGTATCTGTGTGACTATTTGTTTTCATGTGTGCATTCGCATGTGTAAATATGTTTTTAGTTTTAGTTTTAGAGATGCAGCGCGGAAACAGGCCCTTCAGCTCACTGAGTCTGCGTCAACCAGCGATCCCGGTTTACTAACACTGTCGGAGCCATTAAGCTTAAGTCAGTATTATTATCATGTCTGATATTTTTAGTTTTAGTTTTTATCTGCCTGTACTTTTGTAGGTGGGATTTGATACGTAGTAGTGTTGTGTTCTTTTGTTAGAGGAGTCTGGCGCAGATTCTCAGATTAGAAGTTTCAGTTTGGTGTCGGAAAATGAGGGGAACTTGTTTTCTACCATGATCACGACACACACATGTTGCGAGACGACATACCTTTATAAGAAGAAGTTTTTATGTGATTTATATTATGTGAATAGAACAGTGATTAAGAACAGAAAGTTATGAGTTCTTTCTTTGTTTCGTATTACTTCAATAAAAAAACAATTAATCAAGAAACGATGTCTAGAAGATTCATCTTAGCTGTCTAGAAGATTCATCTTAGCTGTCTAGAAGATTCATCTTAGCTGTCTAGAAGATTCATCTTAGGTGTCTAATGTGTGTCGTGAGTCCGTTAAGCTATACCTCCAAATCATCTCCGATAAATTAATGGCTATCGAAGTTGGACTTTGAGAACGTTGTAAAAACTGCCATTGTAAACACTATACTACACACTAGGGACAATTTATAATTTTTACTGAAGGCAATTAACCTACAAACCTGTACTACTTTGGAGTGTGGACAGAAACTGGATAACCCGGAGAAAACCCACGTGGTCACGGGAAGATAATATAAACTCCGTACAGGCAGTACCCATAATCAGGATCGAACCTGCGTCTCTGGTACTGCGTCTCTGGTACTGTATCTCTACTGTGGCGCCACCGTGCCACCCATGTGTGCAAGTGCACAAGAGTACACGTGCCTGCATGTGTTCACAACCATGCTAAATGTTTGAGAGCTTCATAAATCACACTTACCCAACAGAACTTTTCTGTCCCATTCTCGCATATTTCAAAGTTTCCTTACATTTTTCTACACCATTTACTTTCAGTCAAAAAGCTTATTCGCAGCAATATGCCTTATTACAAGCAGAAATCAAGGTTCAGGAACAACACAATATCATGAAGCCAACTGCAAACATCTGTTAAAGCACAGAGGTTCAGGGAAAAAGCAGCACTACAAGGCGACATGCACCCCAGCCCCGCTGATTTTAACAGCAGCCCTCATACTTAGAAGCTCCCTGGATGATCCGAGAGATTGAGGCAGCATTTGGGGATGGCATGCATCTCTGGGTGGGGAGCTAGGGGTTGGACGCTTGGTGGATGTGCTTGGCTGAGGAGCCAGTGAGTGAAATTGCCATCTGTGGAGACAGGATTGAACACTTGTGTCAGAATCCTACCTGAATTATAACAATGGTTTGGACAAATTAAGTAGTTGGTGAATGGGTGGCGTAGAATCATGGCCATGCAGCACGGAAATAGGCCCTTCAGCCCAACTCATCCATGTCGACCTAGATGCCCCACCTAAGATGATCCCATATGCCTGCATTTATCTTCATATCCCTCTAAACCTTTTCTATCCATGGACCTGTCCAAGTGTCTTTTAAATACTGTTACAGTATGTGCCAAAAAAAACCGCCTCTGGCTGCTCGTTCCATTTACCCACCACCACCCTCTGAGTGAAAAATTGCCCCTTGGGTTCCTATTAAATCTTGGCCCTCTCACCTTAAACCTATGACCTCTGGTTCTTGATTCCCCAACACCTCTTTATACACCTCTTTGAGATCAGAAGTGTTCTGGAGGAAGCACTGCTATCCTATCATGCAGGCTGAGAGTTGTCCCATGCTGCAGAGTCAGTAGTTTCTACCTTCAGATTAGCTGAGAGAAACTCCATAGAACTGACATCATCACTAAATTACCATCCAATATGGTTGGTTTAGGAAGGAACTGCAGATGCTGATTTACACTGAAGAATAACTCAGCGGGTCAGGTAGCATCTCTGGAGAAAAAGAATGGGTGACATTTCGAGTCGTGACCCTTCTTCAGACTGAGAGTGAGGGGAGAGGGAAACTAGAGGAATGAAAAGGTACAGAACAAATCAGAGCCGGCACCGATGGCCAAGGAGCCCACAACGGTCCATTGTTGGCTGTGGAAGAATTGATAACTAAGGGATATTAACAGTGAAACTAGCAGTATGGGGAGGGGGGGGGGGGGGAGGTACGGAGAGGGAGGAAATGCAAGTGTTACTTGAAATACTGCTGGGTTGTAAGCTGTCCAAGCGAAATATGAGCTGCTGTGTGATGTGTATTAATAAGACAATAGCCCGGACCATGATCTGATTCCTGCATTTAAAAATTTAAAGAGATGGGACTAAGACAGATTGTCAGTCCAATGATTTAAAATCCAAGTGGCCTGATCCCCACACATTTTCTTCTGCTGTGAGTGAGGGAGATTAAATCAGCTTTATGCATGTCCATGCAAAGTTAGGAAAATGAATTTACTAAGTTGGCCAATCTTTGATCATTATAAAATACTAATTGATTTATCAATGACTTTCGGGGAAGATATCCTGTCACCCCTACTTTACCTGGCCTGAATTGAATAAGTAGGGCTAATACTTTTACTATACAATTGAAATGCTTCATCCCAGTTAACACCCTGGTGAATCTCTGCCATCTCTCCAATGGTCTCACATCTCTCCTCTGGTGTGGTGACCAGAAATGCGTGCAGTACTCCACTGAAGCCTGACCAATGTTTTGTACAGTTGGAGCATAACCCCCTTGCTCCTGTATTCAGTGCCTCAAATAATGATAGCAATGATCCCACAGGCCGCTTAATCACTTTATCAACCTAAAGCTGCCACCTTCAAGGATCTTTGGACTTACACGTTAAGATCTCTCTGTTCCTCAATCTAGAACCTACCATCCAAGGTGTATGTCCTAGTCTCTTTAGTGTTCCCAAAATGGTTCAAGTGCAATCCCAAAGTGCACTCCATCTACCATTTCTCAACCCATATCACCAGCACATTATATCACGCTGTAGCCTACATAGGCCATCCAAATTGTCTCCACCAATTTCCACGTCATCTGCAAAGCTACTGATCATGCCACCAAAATCACGTCCAAATCGTTCAAATATATTACAAACTGTAAGGGTCCCAACACCTATCCCTGAGTAACATAACTAACCACAGGCATCTGTTTGCAAAAACGGGTCAATACCATCACCCTTTGTGTTCCATAGTCAAAGACATTTTAATCCAATTTGCCAACTTGCCCTGGATCGCATGGGTCTAACCAATTAAACCAGTTTTTCATGTTGCAAAACACTAAGTGCTGATGTAACACATAGAAACATAGAAACATAGAAAGTAGGTGCGAGAGTAGACCACCAGGCCCATCGAGCCCGCACCGCCATTCGCTCATGGCTGAACACTAAACAGACACCCTTACCCACAAACAGTAGACACATCTTGTTGTTATCATAATTTCCATTTTAAATATCACCCTATAGGTTTTAAACTCTTGCTAGGCCTCTCTTGCCTTTAATTTTCTATACCTGATATCCTCGATATACGCTATGACTTCCATCCATATGATGACTGTGCTCCACTGTTCAATGTTACCGGGAATACTTTGGCTTCACCATAACCATAAAGACTAGTAGCGCTGCAGTGAGATCATTTGTGGATCTGTGCTAGCACTCTCACTTCCGACCAACTTGTGTAGGAATGAACTGCAGATGCTGGTTTCTGCCAAAAATATACATTAAATGTTAGAGTAACTCAGCGGGTCAGGCAACATCTCTGGAGAAAAGGAATAGGTGACATTTCAGGTTGGAACCCTTCTTCAGACTGAAAGATAGAGAAGGCCAGAACCAAACTGGGCCAGCCACAGGTGACCTCAGGAAGAGTGGAGTCCATATTAACCAATTGTTGACTGGGGATGATGTGCTAATGACAGGGATATAAGGAGGTGAACAGTGAAACTAGTAAGACGACTTGGGTGGGAGAGAGAGATGGGGGGGGGGGGGGTGGGGAGGTAAAGAAATGCAGGAATTACTTGAAATGAGAGAAATCAACATTCATAACACTTGGTTGTAAGCTGCCCAGGCAAAGTATGAGGTGCTGTTCCTCCAATTTGTGTGTGGCCTCACTCTGACAGTGGAGGAAGCTCAGGACAAAAAGGTCAGTATGGGAATGGGAAGATAGACACAAAATGCTGGAGTAACGCAGCATCTCTGGAGAGAAGGAATGGGTGACGTTTTGGGTCGAGACCCTTCAGCCTGGTCTGTGCAAAGTTTCGTTTAGTTTTGTTCAATTTATTGTCACATGTACCGAGGCTTTTTGTTGCGTGCTGCGCAGTTCAGCGAAAAGACGTTACATAATTAAAATCAAACTGTCCACGGTGTACAGATACAGGATAAAGGGTGTAACATTTAGTGCAAGATAAAGTCCACTAAAGTCCAATTAAAGATAGTCCGAAGGTCTCCTATGAGGTAGATGGGAGGGTAGGACTGCTCTCTAGTTGGTGAGAGGATGACTCAGTTGCCTGATAACAGCTGGGAATAAATTGTTCCTGAATCTGGAGATACGCGTTTTCAAACTTCTGTACGTCTTGCCTGATGGGAGAGGGGAGAAGAGCGATTGACTGGGGTGAGACTTGTACTTTATTATGCTGGTGGCCTTGCCAAGGCTGCGTGAAATGTAGATGGTGCAAATGGAAGGGAAGGTCATTTGCGTGGTGGTCTGGGCTATGTCCAAAACTCTGCAATTTCTTGTGGTTTTGGATGGAGCTGTTCCAAGAACGCACAAAATTGCAGAGAGTTTTGGACGTAGCCCATCCCAAACCCAAAGGCTGCCCTTTCACTATTCACGTGCAAGGGAACCATAGGCTCTATGGCACTATTCCAGAGAGGATGAGAGCACTTTGTGATGATATTGGTGAAACGTAACCTCTACACCAACATCACCACAACCCAGTGCTGGTGCATTTTCTATGTTCAAGTCTCCGTAGGTTTAGATTTAGGTTTATTATTGCCACATGAACCGAGGTACAGTGAAAAGGTTTGTTTTGCGTCATCCAATCAAATCAGATAAGACCGTACATAAATACTATCAAGCCAAACTCAAGTGCAATAGATAGAGTAAAGGGAAAGACACAGAATGCAGAATACAGTTCTCAGCATTGTAGTGCATCGGTTGTACACCTGGCCTGGTGTACTGCTTTTTTGCAGGAAATATTCTGTGGAAGCATTCTAGGTCCCTCTCCAAAATAAGTAATGTTTTATTCATGTAAAGGGAACTAGTGCTCCCTGTGAATCCAACTTCATTTTTATTGAGTGTAGGTATGAAACAAGAGCTTTTCAGTTGGGACATTTTCAAGGGTGCCATCTGGGCACAGCCTGACACACAGGAATTGGCAGCTAAGAGATTTTTGAGTTTATTTCTCTGAAAGAAGTGTGCTGGAGATAATCCACCTTTGTGTAACAACAGCTCTTCACAGTCACTTTTCAATTCTGATTGATACTCCAGGCTCTGAGCTACAGTTGCTCTCTCCAATGAAAATGAGGACGCAAACACCAAGGATGCATTCCATCGATAAAACATGAAAAAGTTCAGAACATTGAGGAGCATTGTTTCTTTTTAGCTGAAGGCTAAATTATAGGAAACACATCAAATCTATTATTCTGTCACTGGCGAGGCAAAGGCAGTGGGAATTTTCATTCTAACTGATGTCTCCTCAGTTGCAATAAACAGGGTGACTTTAGTGTGGGGATATAAAATATTAAAATATTCACTGTGCAGCACACACTGCTTCAGCACGGCACTTCATAACAAAGGAAAAAGACAATTCGTTATGAACATAGAACAACACAGCACAGGATGTCCCCACAATGTCTCTGCCGAACACGATGTAAAACTATGCTCATCTATGCTAAAACTGCATGCACATGATCCATAATCCTCCATTCCCTACATATCCTGGTGCCTATTTAACAGCCTTTTAGACACCACTATCATATCTATGTTCATCACCATCCCTGGCAGTGCGTTCCAGGCACCCACCAGGCTCTGTAAAAACTCACCCAGCACATTTCCTTTCAACTTTACCCCTCTCACCTGAAATCTATGCCCTCTACCCATTAACATTTCCATCATGGGAAAAACATTCTGACTATCTACCCTATCTATGCCTCTCGTAATTTTATATAGATCTATCAGGTCTCTGTTCAGCCTCTAACATTCCAGAGAAAACAATCCAAATTTGAATAACAATTTAAATGATGCATCACTGAACACAGATGGAAAATATTTTTACAAATATGACACCATGTGAGACCAAACTTCCGCAGGATATAATAATACCCGGAAGCACTGGTTACAGATAGAACATAGAACGTAGAAAATAAAACAGTACAGCACAGGAATGGGGTTGCCAACTTTCTCACGCCCAAATAAGGGAAAAAGGTCAAAATAAGGGACAATTTCCCAACGGCAATTCATTGACTGACTCGGCCGTGGCTCGGTGAATGATGAGTTGGCCCGGGTGCTGGACTGTACACAAAGCCCAGCCGGCGGGCCAGCTGAGGAGTTTTGGCCTGGGTGCATGAAATGCATGAAACTAAAAGATTGATTTACTTTGATTCATTCTCTTTCCAAATATTCCCTTAATTATAAAATGACTCCTTGCGTCAAAAAAACACTACTGCTGGCCAAGCAAAACAGCCCAAGGAAGATGTCCAACAAAACAAATCTCAGGACACAACTTTGTTTAGGTAGCAGCGGACTGTCGTCTTATTGCTGAAGGTGGGAAAAGCGTATTCATGAAATGCTGTTCTTAAAAGCCTTAATATCATTCCATCTCCAGCAGGTTTGGAAAATCATTTGGATACTGTTGATTTACTATAAAATTCATAGAATCACTCCATGGCATCAGCTCCCTGTGATTAGCGCTACCTTTGCACAAAGCAAAAGCACAGTGTCGGATCGCTAGGCTGTTGTTAGGCTAGTTAAGCTAAGTCAAGTCATTTCTTATTTCATATTTATACATTTCAAAAGAGATGCCTGTTGATAATGAGGGAAAATGTTATAAGCATACTAATACTGCAAAACAGAAGCCGCAACAGCTCAAAGAGGGGAGTCAGGATGACACTTTACAACTGAAATCACAGTGGTAAAAATTAGACCTGTTCTACAATAGGTGAAGTTGAAAATTATCCCTTCATCGTCTGATTTCTCTGGGGGTCTTATGGTGTACCTCAAGAACATTCATGTTTTAATGTTAATTAGAAATTACATACTGTTGAGAATATTTAGACATCCCTGTTTTTCATATATCTCACATTTAAAAAAATTGTCAGATTTCATCTTCCAACGTCAGTTTCAAATTCCCAAGCGTAAAGCTGAGGAAAATAGATTTTTAATAAGTCCCCGAAGGAATCCTAAAGGGCTGCTTCCTAGATCCAATTCACTTATTCTGACTTTTGTGTCACCCTCTCTCCGAGAGTGGAGAGATATCATCCATCAATGGTGACACTGCCTGTAATATGTGGAGACATCGAGTAAACAATCCAGCTGATGACTACACCATCTGCATACACCACCTGACAGAGGCTTTGCCATTTCCAGACACCTTCTGGCCATTACAGATACTTTCAATTTGAACATGAGGACTTCCTGACTGATGAAGTGTTATAGATGAACTGTGAAACAGGCTTTTCATTTTCAAACCAAATGATTCTCATGTGTCACTGATATTAGAAACATAGAAAATAGGTGCAGGAGGAGGCCATTCGGCCCTTCGAGCCAGCACCGCCATTCATTGTGATCATGGCTGATCGTCCCCAATCAATAACCCGTGCCTGCCTTCTCCGCATATCCCTTGATTCCACTAGCCCCTAGAGCTCTATCTAACTCTCTCTTAAATCCATCCAGTGACTTGGCCTCCACTGCCCTCTGTGGCAGGGAATTCCACAAATTCACAACTCTCTGGGTGCAAAAGTTATTTCTCACCTCAGTGTTAAATGGCTTCCCCTTTATTCTAAGACTGTGGCCCCTGGTTCTGGACTCGCCCAACATTGGGAACATTTTTCCTGCATCTAGCTTGTCCAGTCCGTTTATTGCTGGTGGGATCTGCAAAACTTGAAGAATATTTCTCCATTTAAGGCAACCTACCAGAAAAGATGCAATGTGCTCGAGCGACACAGTGGCGCAGCAATAGAGTTGCTGCCTTACAGCAACAGAGACCCGGGTTCGATCCTGACTACGGGTGCTGTCTGCATGGAGTTTGCACGTTCTCCCCGTGACCTGCGTGTGTTTTCACCGGGATCTCCGGTTTCCTTCCACATTCCAAAGATGTACATGTTTGTAGGTTAATCGACTTGGTAAAATTGTAAATTATAGTGTAAGTGTGCGGGGATTGCTGGTTGGCACGGACTCGGTGGGCTGAAGGGCCTGTTTCCGCGCTGTATCTCTAAACTAAACTAAATTAATCTTAAAGCCTTCTACGTTTCTTTAGTGTTTACAAAATTAGAGAAAATGTGAAGTGTAGAATTATAAGCTTAATTGTGGAGGGTAAATACTGCATATAATTCTGAATATAAAAGCAATGTTACCATTGAAAGATCATTGCATGATATGTAACAGCATGAAATAAATAATAAGAGCACCTCTAAATTAAAATGTAATAGAATAATTTTTGAACTGGTGGGTTGCCTAGCATGCTGGTCATGAATGGTAGGAATGGATTTTGGGAAACTACAGGCAACTTATTTCTTGCATTTCAAGGAAGATTGAAAAGTCAAGCTCAGCATGACTATTCGTGAGCTAGTGCTACTGAACCGCACAGTTATTCCCTGGTTCTGTTCATTTGGAAAATCTTTATGCCTAGAAACTCATTTTCAGTCTATAGCTCTACTTATAGTAATATTAACGCATTGTTCTCTGCCTCCATAATGCGAGTGTTGCATGCTGAGCTTCTAATGTGGTTAGTGCTATTGGCTGAAGATGAATTACAATGCTGAAGCAGAAGCAGATATTCCTCATCAGGTAAAAAGTTGTTTTATTTTGTAGACCAACTGCAACCCTGATGAATGAATTGTTAAAATTCCCCACCAGATATAAGGTTGGGCTATAAAATGTGGAATTTGCTTGATTACCTTTGTATAAAATGTATGTTTATTCCGATCACTAGTTGCAACAACGGTGTCGTTTTAACAGGCCAATAACAGAATATAGTTTTGAAGCCAGCCAGACAACAAATCAGGCTACAAAATGTAATTGTGTATGATGTTGGTCAGATCAACATGACATTACTTCAGATATGTCTCTTTTCATCTCTTTGTTTTCCCATTAGCTGCAGGGCAAGATGTCTCTAAATATCATCTCCAAGGACCTTAAGTGGGGGGCTACCATTGACTCCACAGTCAAAAAGGCACAACAGAGGATGTACTTCCTGCGGCAGCTGAGGAAGCACAATCTGCCACATGCAATGATGGTCCAATTCTACACGGCCATCGTAGAGTCTGTTCTCACCTTCTACATCATGGTCTGGTTTGGCTCAGGCACCAAGCACGACACCTGGAGGCTGCAGCGAATCGTCCGATCAGCAGAGAAGATTATTGGCTGCAACCTTCCCTCCATTGATGAACTGTACACTGCAAGGGCCAGGAAGCGAGCAGGCAAGATCATCTCTGACCCCTCTCACCCTGGCCACAAACTCTTTGAATCACTTCCCTCTGGAAGGCGACTCCGGATTGTCAAAGCTGCCACAGCCAGACATAAAAACAGTTTTTATCCACGAGTAGTTGCTCTACTCAACAGCCAAAAATCTGTAGCCTCCTTTGATCTGGTATTTTGTTGGTTCATATGCTTGATCAATGGTGTTTTATCATTAATGTTTTATTATCATTAATGTTTAGTGTTTTCCGAGTCATTCGTAACTGTCACTGTATGTCATGTTGTTACTTGTGGGTGGAGCACCAAGGCAAATTCCTTGTATGTGAATACTTGGCCAATAAACTTACTTACTTACTTAAATAGTTTCAAGAGCAACATGTTGTGGAGGCTGGAAATCTGAAAATGCTGAACATGCAAGAAATCTATCTAAGCAGTCCAAAAATGACTTAAGTTAAAAATAAAATACTCAGAATACCAGGCAGCATCTATGGAGAAACAGTCAGAATTTGTGTTTACTGGTCCCCACCTCTGTTTCCCCTTGAATTCTTGCTCCGTGCAATTCTCCTCAGATCAAATTGATGGACAAAGGCTGCTCCATACTGAACAATGAGCACCACCTGTACTGTGGCAGGGGTGTCTGTAGTTAAATTGTGGGAGGCTAATATCAGCTCGGTACTGTAGATCAGTGCATGCTCCTTTAACATAGTGACCTCACCACTACTAACCACTCCCCATTATCTTCAGTCCTTGTAGTGTGTATCATCCCATAGAAACTGTGGGGTTAAAATAAAATGGCAACTGGCTATATCCCAATTTAGTCAACGGTCAAAGCTGTACAAATACCATGAATGTTTCTGGCCCGATTAATCTAGAGCAGGATGTTTGACTTGATTCCCCACCATGTGCTAAGAAGTTTGGGAATTTTGTATTTGCCTACCTCTGCGTGGGAATACAAAACTTGCTGGTGCTCCATGCAGAACTGCTGGCAAATCTATGTGAAATATATCAGGATCAATATTTCTGGTTGATTATCATACCTCAGAACTGGTAAACATTACACTTTAATTTAGTTTAGAGACACAGTGCAGAAACAGGCCCTTCGGCCCATCAAGCCTGCAAAATTAGAGCACATGGTATTGGGGGTAGGGTACTGACATGGATAGAAAATTGGTTGACAGACAGGAAACAAAGAGTAAGGATTAACGGGTCCCTTTCAGAATGTCAGGCAGTGACTAGTGGGGAACCACAAGGCTCGGTGCTGGGACCTCAGCTATTTACAATATACATTAATGATTTAGATGAAGGGATTAAAAGTAGCATTAGCAAATTTGCAGATGACACAAAGCTGGGTGGCAGTGTGAACTGTGAGGAGGATGCCATGAGAATGCAGGGTGACTTGGACAGGTTGGATGAGTGGGCAGATGCATGGCAGATGCAGTTTAATGTGGATAAATGTGAGGTTATCCTCTTTGGTGGCAAAAACAGGAAGGCAGATTATTATCTGAATGGTGTCAAGTTGGGAAAAGGGGAAGTACTGCGAGATCTGGGGGTTCTTGTTCATCACTCGCTGAAAGTAAGCATGCAGGTTCAGCAGGCAGTGAAGAAAGCGAATGGCATGTTGGCCTTCATAACAAGAGGAGTTGAGTATAGGAGCAAAGAGGTCCTTCTGCAGTTGTACAGGACCCTGGTGAGACCACACCTCGAGTATTGTGTGCAGTTTTGGTCTCCAAATTTGAGGAAATGCAGCATAGGTTCACAAGGTTAATTCCAGGAATGGTGGGACTGTCATATGTTGATAGAATGGAGCGGTTGGGCTTGTATACTCTGGAATTTAGAAGGATGAGAGGGTATATTATTGAAACATATAAGATTATTAAGGGGTTGGACACGCTAGAGGCTGGAAACATGTTCCCGATGTTGGGAGAGTCCAGAACCAGGGGCCACAGTTTAAGAATAAGGGGTAAGCAATTTAGAACGGAAATGAGGTAAAACTTTTTCACCCAGAGAGTTGTGAATCTGTGGAATTCTCTGCCTCAGAAGGCAGTGGAGGCCAATTCTCTGGATGCTTTCAAGAGAGAGTTAGATAGAACTCTTAAAGATAGAGGAGTGAAGGGATATGGGAAGAAGTCAGGAACGGGGTACTGATTGTGGATGATCAGCCATGATCACAGTAATTGGCGGTGCTGGCTCGAAGGGCTGAATGGCCTACTCCTGCACCTATTGTCTATTGTCTATCTTGCAATCAAACCCTCTTACCTATATCCACCTATCACTTGCTATTGTCCTGCCTCAACCTCTTTCATCCATATTTCTCTTCCCCCCCTCACATCCCCCCAATACAACCAGTTTGAAGAAGGATCCAGACCCAAAATATCATCTGACCATTCCCTCCACAGATGCTGCCTGACCCGCTGAGTTATTCCAGCACTCCAGAACATATAACAGTAGAGCACAGGAATGGGCTCTTCCGCCCACAATGTTTGTGCCGAATATGATGCCAAGTTAAGATGATCTCAACCGCCTGTTCATGATCCTTATCCCTCTATTCCTTGCACTTCCATGTGACTTCCTAAAAGCCTCTTAAATGCCACTATTATATCTGCCTCCACCACCGCCCCTGGCAATGAGTTCCAGGTCCCAACCACCCTCTGTGTAAAAAACCTGCCCTGCATATCTCCATTAAACTTTGCCCCTCTCACCTTATAGCCCTCTAGTGTTGGATATTTCCATCCTGGAAGAAAGGTTCTCACTATCAAGATTCCAACTGCTGTTCCTTGTGTCTCCATTTTTTCATTTACTGCTTAAAAAGCTGAGGCATACATCCTAGGCATTGGGAGATTGGTAATTTTTCTTAGTATTTCAGGTCTGTTTTTGAAATATTCATGCATTGGTTTTTAAAATTCCTCCATCTTATCTTTAGCATTTTCAGTACTTTGGTTAATTGTAAATTCATTATTTTTATTCGTATGTTATTCATGTACCCTATTGAGATGACATTTTATATTGTTAAATAACCCTTAAAATAAAGAAATCACCCAGAGTATTGTGCATAAAACTACTGTACTACTGTAATTACTGCACTAATCTGTCAAATTATTGTGTAAGGTGGAACTGCAGATGCTGGTTCAAATCGAAGATAGACACAAAAAGCAGGAGTAACTCAGCGGGACAGGCAGCATCTCTGGAGAGAAGGAATGGGTGACGTTTCAGTCTGAAGAAAGGTCTCGACCCAAAACGTCACCCATTCCTTCTCTCCAGAGATGCTGAGTTACTCCAGCTTTTTTGTGTCAAATTATTGTGTCTAATTCATTATACTGTTGCAATTTCTGTAAATTCTCCAACAAGTAATATCCTTGTATGGTTCTCTTTTCTTGCTTGACTGTAAATAAAGCCCACAGTCAAACTGTCAACTGAAAGAAGTCTCCTTTCTTTCTTGATAAATAGGCTCCCTGTAGGAAGCATCCTTTCGTGTAGGTCACTTAGCTGTGTCTCCCTCTATCACTGTTAACTATTAGGGGATCTGTCTATTGAATCCTGAAGCGGGTGGCAATTTATAAAACAAAAAACACACATTAACAGATGTGATGGCATTGTGGAGTAAGTGAACTCATTTTTATTTACAACTTATGGGAAATTGAAAGGATAGGTATAATTGTTTCTGCCTTTTGTAAAAACATTGCAAAACCGTGTAGAAAGAATATTAATTGAAAAGTAAGCATTTCTTCTCAAAAATGTTGTTCTCTCTATTGAAAATTAGTCTGTGAAAGGCAACCAACTTCAAAATGCAAAAATTGTAAAGCCTAGTTTTAAGTCCTGGCATAACTGCATTGTGTGGGGTCCAGGATAGGTGCGATCAATTGCAACAGTATTGTATGAAATTTGGAAGGATCTTATGTCTTTGTTGATTGACTTGATTGAAAAGTAAATGCCAGTGCTCAATCAGGCAAGGTTTACAGGTAAAGTACAGATTTAGGAGACCCAATGTTCACTGCAGCAAAACCAACATTTTGAAGGAACTCAGCAAGTCAAGCAGCATCTGTTCAGGAAAAGGAATTGTCAACATTTAGGGTTGAGACCCTACATCAGGACACTGTACACTAAATACTGTATAGGACTCTAGAACATAGAACAGACAGTGGAGACACAAAGAACTACAGATACTAGAATGTTGGAAAAAATGCGAAGTGCTGGAGTAACTCAGCGAGTTACGCACCTTCTGTGGAGGGATTGGGTAGGTGTCATTCTGGGTCAGGACGCTTCTTCAGACTGATTCGTCTAAAGAAGTGTCCCGACCTGAAATGTCACCTATCCATTTTGTCCACATATGCTGCCTGACCCACATAGTTACTCTAGCAATTTATGTTTTGCTTATAGAACAATACAGACCCTTCAGCCCTCTATGTCTGCCCTGACCATGGTGTCAATCTAATACCATCTCCCTGCACAAGGCCCATATCCCACTGTTTCCTGTCTGTGCATGTGTCTGTGCAAGTGTCTATCACATCTTTTTCTACCATCTCCCCTGGTAGCACATTGCAGGTACCTACCACTCCATGTGTACAAGAACTTGCCTTGCAAATCTCCTTTAAACATTCTCCCCTCACCTTAAACTAATGCCTTTCAGTGCTCAATACTTCCACCATGAGAAAAAGACTCGAATGGAAATGGATGGCAAAAAAATATCACAAAAGCACTATAAGCGTCAAATGCATGTTGATTTAAAACTGTAATGCACCATATATAAACTGTTGAGTATTCCATACACACACACACACACACACACACAGACAAGACATTCAATATTTGGTCGAATATTGTTTAGTTATCTTCAGTAGCATGAAATATGAACCATCATGAATCTATACATTTTAAATGACAAATTCTTGAGCACTGAATGGAAACAGAAATAGGTGAAATTTATCCCATCTCTTCAATCTAATTCCCATGAAGAAGCTGGGTCTGGAGTTTCCCAATGCAAGGCCAATATTCACCCCCAAACCAGCCAAAACCCCATTAAGAAAGTTAAATTGCAAGACAAATAGTCGCCCACAACCCCATTAAGAAAGTTATATATTTTAAAAATAAATCACATCCTCCATTAATTGAATTTCCACCATCCTGTTCTCCACCCACAGAACTGGCCAGGCTCCCATATCAAATTAACCTGATAACTATGTCCATTGCAAACTTTCAGGAGTTTCTCAAAATTAATCTACTTTTAGGTTTAAGGTTATTAATAGGCACCATTTAGACGTTTTCACATTTTTTAAATTATCTGATGAGCTGACTACTGTATACCAAAGAAATTAGTAAATGCTTCTTTAGCTATTAAAGGGTATTTTCAATTAATCAAAATTGGCTAATTTGAAATTCATATTCAAGATCGTTTATTTTTAATAGTCCATTTTCAGCTGCATTAATAAAATTAGATTGGATTTCCATTTCCAATATACTAACTGATATTCTTAATACAAATTTATTTTTCAAAAGTAAATTACATCCTTGATGCTGTCTAACTGCTCTACCCAAGACAGAAAGAATTTGCAGAGTTGTGCAAGGATTTGCAGAGTTTTGCACGCAGCCCAGTCCATTACACAAAACAACCGCACTCCCTTCTCACAATCAACTCCATCTATACTTCATGCTGCCTCAAGAAAACAGCCAAAATAATCAAGGACTGTTCAAACCCTGGTCATTCTCTCTTCCCTGCACTCCCAGGGTAAATGTTACAAAAGCTTGAAATCATATACCGTCAAATTCAAGAACAGTTTCTTTCCTAAAGATGACTTACCAATCTTTCAATCTACCTCATTATACTTTATCTGCACTTTCTCTGCCATTGTAACACTATTGTTAATTGTTCAGTGTGGTTGGGGTTGGGGAAAGAGAGTACAGATTCCTGGTGATTCCACCTCTGATCTTACCTCAGGTATCATTCCACACAGATATGGTCCTGATACATTTTACCAACTTCTTCAGATGCATCAAAGAAAGCATCATGTCTGGATGCATCACAGATTGATTTGGCAACTGCTCTGCCCAAGAGTATTAAATACAGTAAAGTCTGTCACACAAACTAGCCTCCCCCTCCATCTCTACTCTATGTTGCCTCAGGAAAGCAGCCAACATAATCAAGGATCACTCACATCCCGGTCACTTTAATTTCTCCCCTCTTCCCACAGAAGCTTGAAACTATGTACCACCAGATTCAAGAATGCCTTCTTCCCCACTGTTATCAGATACTAAACGGACCTCTCATAAACTGAAGATGAATTCTTGATCTTCCAATCTATTTCAGTTTGGTCCCTTGCCCTTTTTTATCTGCATTTTCACTATACCTGGAATATTATAGTCTGCACTCTGTTTATTTTCTCTTATACACTGGCCGATGTACTCATGCATGGTGTGATTTGTCTGGAGAGCATGCAAAACAGTTTTTCACTGTATCTCATTCAATTGGAAAATATTAAACCAATTCTATTCAATTCAATGGCACGATAGAAGATTTTAATAGCAGTATACAAATGAGCTAACCACAGACTTAAGAAATTCTAAATTCATGTCTAAACGTTTGTTCTTTTTTCACAGTCTCTTCACTTGAGACAATAAACCATCTTTTGTTTTCCAGAAATGCAACTTCTAACTGAGAATAAGTCATCAATGGAACCAGCAGCATCTAGGTTTTAAATTGTTGCTTTACCTCTGGCAAAATACAAGGATTATTAAATAAATAAGTGAATACAATGATGTGCGGTATTGCTTCAGATATCACAGCGGATCAGTATTGAATACCAGAGATTATTGGTTATTGTACTTCATGGTATATCCTTGCTCAAAGAAATCATGGACTGGAGACAGGGTTGTAACATCTTTGCTTGCCTTCTGCTAGTGAGCGCAGTGGAAGGGACAACATGGCTTTGATTGGCAAGAAAATGTCCTGCCTTCAACAGGTGAAATCTGGAAGATTTCAACTCCACAGTGTCATCTGTAAGTCACATCCATCACATTCACAATGGGTAGTTTAAGGTTTTAGGGCTGAAGTTAGAAATGGTCCGTGGCAGGTGGGAAGACCATTGGAAGAAGATTCAGGAGGGCACCATTTTTGATTTAGAAGGGTAAAAGCCATAAGAGTGGGTGACTTCTAGAAGACAATGTATACTGCAACACACACGCATGGAAAACAAAATAAAATTTTAAATTGCTTACTATGCGTACAGTCCAACCCTTGATCTATGACTCCTAGAACAATTAGAAAGTGAAATTGACACAATCTGTGTTTAACAAAGGAAGTCAAGAATAATGTTAAATTGGAAATTAGGGCCTACAAAGTAATCGATGATGGCTTTAGGGGACTGGAATGTTTTTTTAGGATCCAGTTGTGAAAGACTAATAATTTGAGAAGGGAGAAAATTGATTGAGAAATATGAGTAATGTTAAAACAAACAGTAACATTTTGGATATACAAATAGGAGAAAGGCATGAAAATGGCCTCTTGAGATCAAGGCTGGTGAATTAATTACAGGAAACAAATAAAATGTCAGATACGTTAAATCGATTTTTGCATCAGCCATCACTGTGGAGGAATCTATAAATATCCCTAAGATAACAGAAGGACTAATTTGAAATAGAATGAAGAAACATAAATATCCCAATCATAAGGGATAAAGTGTTGGAGTAACTCACAATACTAAAGGTGAAAAAAATACCTGGTCCTGATTGACTGATCTCTAGGATTTTAAAGGAAGTGGCTGCAAATGGGACTAGCTCAATGTGCCAACTTGTTCGGCATGGACAAAATGGGCTGAAGGGCCTGTTTCCATGCTCTATAGCTCTATGACTCTATCACTCTCATCTCCAATATGTAATTTCAGAACGTATAACAAAATAACCTAAAACTGATGTAAAGGCACACTCTAGTTGTAGTGAATATCATCTAAAATGCAGTAAAGCTTCTTAGCCACACCTCACAAACCTGCAACTTCCACCATCTCGAATGATGAGAGCAACAGGTTAAAAATCCATAACCTGCAAACCATACAGCATCCGGTCTTGGAAATACATTGGAGTTCATTGATCGGAACTCTCTACCTGACAGCACTGCCGGCAAAAAGACTGCAGCTGTTCAACAAGACAGCTCATCTTCACATTCTCAAAATCAATCGGGGAGGGGCATTCAATGCTAGCCTCATCAGCAATGCCTAGATTCCACAGAGAAAGACAAAAAATATGTTTTTCGCAGTGGTCTTGTTGCTCTTAGACATACCAGACATTAATTACATGCAATTATCATTACAAACTGTCAGGTAATCACACTCCTATTTATTGCACTGTTAGAATGTGGCAATATAAACAATGCAACTAGGGACAACGTATATCTCAAACAAATGGTGAAATACATTATTTGGGATACATCTGCAAATACTCAAAAGAAGATATAATATCAAGATAGAAAACAAGTATTTAGAAATCTACATGTTAATATTGTAACACCAAACTTTCAGAAAAAAAGGTGGAAGGAATGAATCAGCCCATTACCTATATCTCCAGCCAGCCTTCATTTAAGCCTGCAGGCTGTAAGGAGGCCCTGCACCACATTCATCACTGCACGATAACAGGGTGCAGTTGCAATTTCCCTCTGCAATTTATTATCTTTTGACAAATTCATCAGCTTTTGCCATTTGCCAACATTAAAACAAATCTTTGCTCACAATGGGGTCTGTATTTGAAATTTGCTGCATATAATCATTAGTGTCAGGAGCAAAGCAAGGATTCTTTATGCAGTTCCCATTCCCTTCCGTACTTGCCCGGTTCTGTAACGTGGCTGCAGCTCAGCTTCTGAATTTCCACAGAAGAAGTCGACTGAAAGAGCCAGGAGATACTCAAAGGAGGCGGCAGATCTGATGTCATCAATTATTAACCGCATCAGTCATACCTGTCACCCTCTCTCTCTCGGATAGAATGTCGCATGCAGATTGGAATCACGTTTGCAGGGTCACCAAAATCCAGAAAGAATTAACAGCAGCTTTCAATTGTTAAGTACATGCTCAATACCATGTGCTTGACAAATCGGTAAAGATACATTTTGAATAGCAATTCATAAGGAAAGTAACTTGAATTTTCTGAATTCATCATCCCTGTAGGGAGTGTAAACCATAGGAAATGTAGCCCAGCCAAGAGCAGTGGAATTTCTAATATTCTCTCCCAGTGGGATTCGTCGGTATCTCCTTCACGCTGGAAATGAAGAAAAATTATTCCGTACCTTTTGATGATCGAGGGACAGTTAGTTACCTCTGCTACTCTTGCTTTTAATTCTAGATTTCAGCTGCTTTTATGTGCCTCTCTCTGTTCATTCAGTTGCCTTACTGGTGGGAACTCCTGCAGCGATAATCCATCGCTGATATAGTGCCAGTTTTACATGCGCAAGTCCAAATGGGAATTTTATTGTGGTCTTTGGCTTGAGAGGACAAAAGCAGATAGCAGTACCGCTTATCGTAACTGAATCCTCACTTGATGATCACTTCCAGCAGCGGTCATTTAACAGTGATTAGGACAAGAATCGCAGATCATGGGTTGATGTATTAAAATGAACAAAAAGACATGTGCTGCTACTTCTACTGATACAAACTCATTCAGCAGAGGTCAAGGATTGAGCCAGGAATTTCCTTATGATTCTTAAGCAGATTAAAATAATATTTGTAGGAAAGAACTGCAGATGCTGGCTTAAATCGGTTAGACACAAAATGTTGAAGTAACTCAGCGGGACAGGCAGCATTTCTGGAGAGAAAGAATGGGTGATGTTTTGGGTCGAGACCCTTCTTCAAACTGATGTCAGGGGAGTGGGCGGAACAGGTAGAATGTAGTTGGAGACAGCAAGACTGGTGGGAGAACTGGGAAGGGGATGGAGAGAGAAGGAAAGCAAGGGCTATTTGAAGTTAGAGAAGTCAATGTTCATTCTACTGGGGTGTAAGCTACCCAAGCGAAATATGAGGTACTGTTTCTCCAATTTGCTCTGGGCCTCACTCTGACAATGGAGGAGGCCCAGGACAGAAAGGTCAGATTTGGAATGGGAGGGGGAGTTAAAGTGCTGAGCAACCTGGAGATCACGTAGGTTAAGGCGGACTGAGCGGAGGTGTTCAGCGAGACGATCGCCGAGCCTGCGCTTAATCTCGCCGATATACAGGAGTCGGAACAGTGGATACAGTAGATGAAGTTGGAGGAGGTGCAAGTGCCTCACCTGAAAAGCCTGTCAGGTCCTTGGATGTAGTCGAGGGGGGAGGTAAAGGGACAGGTGTTGCATCTCCTGCAGTTGCTGGGGAATGTACCTGGGGGTGGGAAGGGTGGGAAGGGACGAGTTGACAAGGGGGTTGTGGAGGGAAAGCAGAAAGGGGTGGAGATGAGAAGAAATGGCCAGTAGTGAGATCCCATTGGAGGTGGCGAAAATGTTGGAGGATTACATGCTGTTAAAATAATATTTGTTCACTAAAGCCATTTCATGGGTAGTGTTTGCCTATTGACATAAAACAATTTAACCAATGTGCAGTATATGAAAAATGCAACCAACTACAATCTTACATAATATTTGAGTGCAGGATTAATCTGTTTGCATTGGAGTTTAAGTTCCTGCTCATTTCATACTCAATGAACTTTGATAGCCATGTAAAAGGAATGAATTGTTGGCTGATAGCAGCGCATTCTAAAACCAGCTTGAGTAATGCATATAGCTCACATAACTTACAACATTTGAAAGTCCTAAATACTTCCAAATTATATATGCTCATCAGCTAGTTTGGTAGATAACAATTTTAGAATGAATGCCATCATGCTCTATATTTTACCTTTGCAATTAACCACATTCAGCTGCTTGTTATGTGCCTTCAAATCAGTTGTTGCGGTCATGGGTAGTCTGATAAGACATTCATGATACATGGATCCTTCACAAGTTCTCTGCTGTCTTTATTGCAAAGATGTCAACAGCTTACAGGCTGGCTGCCCGACATCAAGTTTTGTTGAACTTTGAGCAATCAAACAAAGTTCCAGCAAGGTGCATCCCATTTTCTGGGTCATAGAAGTCAGATCTGCTTTAAACTCTCAGAAAATGGAATCACTGGACAGTTCTGAAAATGGACATCAATCAACTGGCCACAGTGTTCATTGACATCGTCAACCTCTCACTTCACTTCAACTGACTAGGAACAGTTCAAGGAAACCTATTATTTCAGTCCTCAGGAAATTGGTGCTTGGTGTTGGAATGTTGATGGGCCAAAGGGCCTGCTTCCATATTGTAGAGCTCCATGACCCATTAAGGAACCTGGAAATTCATTCACAATAAAGCGGTGCATTTATCCAATGCGACCCTGGTATTTATATTGGATTTTTGGCCCTTCCCCCACAAATTCTGGATGGGATGGGCACTGAGGGAAGGACATCAGAGAAACCATCATGGAAAGGTATGACAATGAAGGAAAGGGATATCTGCGTTTGACACATGGTTGGATGGAGCAAGTGT
>CM075977.1:57365870-57405870 GCA_038087875.1 Malacoraja senta
AAGAAGGATTTCGGCCCCGAAATGTTGCCTATTTCCTTCGCTCCATAGATGCTGCTGCACCCGCTGAGTTTCTCCAGCATTTTTGTCTACCTTAAGTATTTATTACCAACTGGTTTTTGAATGAAATAACATTGTTCATTTTATGTAATATGCAAAAGGCAATACAATCCTTCTGTCTACGCTCAAAAAGTCACATTTAACATATTTCCAATTGTGTTTCAATCTGTTTAAAGGCAATAACATTGCAAAGGTTACATGTCATACTCGCAGAACCTCCAAGACTACAAGGTTTTGACCTGAAGCTGAAATAAGTTAGGGGAAGTCAAAATGCAGACAAAGCTAACTGCACTCCCACAAATGTCAGAGCTTTCACATAAAAAATCAGTTCCGAGCAAAAATAGACAGAAAGTGTTGAGCAAAACTAGGTTGCCTGGCTGTGGAGCAGACACACATTCTTAGCCTCAGAGTAAGGAGCCTATCTTTAGTTGCTCATCCCAGCTTGTGTATAAATATAATCAACAATTAAACAATTAAATTAGGGTTAACAAACTCATCAGGAAGGCTGGCTCTGTCCTGGGGGCGAAGTTGGATTCATGGGAGGTGGTCTTAGAGGGGAGGATGCTTCTCAAACTACAGGGCATCCTGGACAATACAGCTCATCCCCTCCATGACACAGTGGTCAACCTGAGGAGCACCTTCAGCAACAGACTGGTTCCACCAAGATGCAAGACAGAACACCACAGAAGTTCCCTTTTCCCTGTGGCTGTACAACTCATTCCCCTTCTGTTGTGAGGTAGACTGACTCATCTCCCCACCCACCCCCCAATCTTTCCACTCGTCACTTTAAAATTAATGTACTTTGTTGCTTTATGACTTTTGGCAGATCAATTTGCCTCCTGGGATAAATAAAGTTATATTGTATCGTATCATATCGTATTGTATTGTAAAGTCACCTTTGCATTTCTGGCTCCATTGAAGTCAATCAACTCAAATGAGTAGAGGTGAGTCCCCACAAGCAGCAAATAGTCACACATACATTTAACACTCGACAAAGACAAATTTCTTTGCCTATATGTACCGATCCAACTATAAGTGGCAGCAGTAAGACAATGCGGTGAATTCTAGCCACTGAGTGTTCACTTCATAAGGATAGAAAGGACTATAAAATATTTCATCTCTTGTTTATCAAATTATGAACATTAGAAACATAGTGCAATGTCAATAAAATCAGTAAAATACTCCAAATGTTCACATACTTTCATATCAATTATAGGATTTAATGGACGGCTTTATTTGGGAAATTTTATAAAGGTAAATTCAGTTCTTTCAGTTAAAAGGAAAGACATAGCAGGCATGAGCCAGCTTGTGGCATGGACGAGTTGAGATGAAGGGCCTGTTTCTGTGCTGTCGACTCTAGGACTCTATGAGCAACATCAGAGAGCCTGCTGTGTTTAAAATATGCTTCGAGCCAGGAAATGGTATTCTTTCACATTGAGAGGGCGAACAAGTATTGAGTAGATTGTTGTAAATGTTTCCCTAGCACCCACGGGAAGGTTGAATTCTAAGATCTTTTAGATAACCTTATTGGTAGTTTTACAAAACTCAAAACCTATAATAAAACACTCACACAATTTAATCCCACCCAATAAACCCAAGATACAATTACTCCTCACTAATTTACGTGCCCTTATCACACCACATTATTATAATGACGTTCGACAATTTGAAATTGACACAAAGACAAACATGAAAAATACAAAACTGCTGACAGATATTTTTACAATGTTGTTGTACATCAACTGTCAAATGTTTCATCTTCAATAATTCAGATACTCTCACCAGCCATGCTGTTTCTCATGTGGAAGCACAGACAGTAATGGAATATTTGAATGAGCTGATGTATTTCAGATTTATCTTTACGCCTTAGCTGCATCCCAATATTTATAAACTCCAAACATGCGGAAATGCAGTCTTTCTCCAAGTACCAAAGAAACACCTGACAAAAGGAAATAATACAGCTATTGTTCTCAATGTGGGAAAAAAAAGCTGCAGTCTTTTTGAGTAGTATAATTTAGGCAGGTTGCTTTTCTTATTAGTTTGTACTTTAAAGACGTTTACCCTAAATAATTTACCCGCTATGCCAAAATTCACTTTTTAATTCCTCATAGTCATAAAGCCATAAAGCATGGAAACTGGCCCTTCGGCCCAACTTGCCCATGCCGACCAAGATGCCCCATCTACACTAGCCCCACGTGTCCACGTTTGCCCATATCCCTCCAAACATTTCCTATCCATGCACCTGCCTAAAGGTCTTTTAAAATTTTGTTATAGTACATGACTCAACTACCTCTTCTGGCAGCTCGTTCCATATACCCACCGTCTACCGTGTGAAAAAGTTGCCCTTCAGATCCTGTTAAATCTTTCCCCTCTCACCTTAAACCCACATCCTCCAGTGAAATATTTTATTAGATTGAAACAAGCTTAAGAAGCGGCCTGAAGCTTTATTGGTTTCAAATTTGCGGTTGACTAAGATAATATGCCATTAGTTTTAAATATGATTTTCAACCATTTTCTTGTGGCGTCCTTAGATTGCAATAGCGCTGAGCAAATCTATCATGGGTCTCTACCTATCAATGGCGATGCATACTAGGTTGTCTCAGAAAATATTTTCATTGAGCTCATGTCAGTTTTTTTCCAATTTCATTTTTTTCTTTAATTATGACACTTCAATATTCATGCACCTGTAGATGCAGATGTTGTTAAAGATGCCTTTTTTTGCCCATTTTTATTGCCTTTGCACCTACCTGAAAACTGAATGGCTTTCTAGGCCATTTCAGAGGGCAGTTAAACGTCAACTGCATTGATGGGGTCTCCCATATATCACACTGCGCTGTGGTGAAATAGAACATAATTGAACCAAATGGGTCACCCAATAGTTTCATGAATACCATGAATGAGCCTGACAAAACAACATTTATGGTCAGATTTATTTGATTGAGTGAACTCAAGTTCCTCAAGTAGCACTTACTGATCTCTTCTCTCTGGATCGTTAGCCAGACTTAACAGCCACCATATAGTGTTTCCTCTGGTGTGATGGCAGTAAGCCTTGCAAATTGGTGTGTGGCTGGTCCAGGTGAGTGACAGCACTGTTGTATTTCTCTTGTTTTGAAGTCTGATAAATGGTGGCTGTGGTGTTACAGCTGCATTACTATAGTGTGAGATGCTTACATTAAAGAAACATAAATGATGCATCAGTCTAAATGCTGTCAGTTAGCAAGAAAGAAACGTTGGGTTTTAAAGAAGTTGTTTTGTTCTGAATCCTGGTATTTTCATTTATAAAGTCTTGTATCTGGAATTGTATTACATCTATCCTATTGCCTTGCTACTGAACAAGGGTACTTTGACGGGTAGAGATATCTATGCTCGCATCATGGCAGCTCCAAATATTTATGGTCACTGATCCCAAGACAATTATATAGGAAAAAATTGGCTTGCTTAATGTCAACACAGACATCACCGACAAGGGGGACAAAATACGCTTCGCCCACCACCTGAAATTATACCATAATGGCAAGGTTCACTGTTACTGCTAAAAGTTAATAAATAAGATGCATTATTCTCCTCTTGCAAAAATAAATCCACTATCAGAACTCTTCCCATCATGTTCCTTTCATTAACTTTGTTTGTGTAAAGAGCCAACACTATTGTGCAATCATTTAAAGTGTTCATAACAAAGTGCTTTCATTAAATATTGGGTGCTTCTAATGCTGATATCTCAATGCAAGTTAACCTCTCTCAATCACTGAGTCACAGTGGGAGGAAAAATCTCCATCACAAGGCCATGGCTTTCCTCTATGAGCTTGTTACTGGGTAGCATGTGCATTGTAGGATGGGCCATTTTATAAGTGGGAATTGATTGAAAGTCACATCATGGAAACAGGCTCTTCTGCCCACTGGGTCCATGCCGACCATCGATTACCCGTTTGCACTAGTTCTATGTTATCCCACTTTAGCCAACACTCCGCAAACATTAGGGCAAGTTACAGAGACCAAACCCATATGTCTTTGGAACATGGGAGGAAACCCGAGCACCCACACAGTCATGGAGAACATACAATCTCCACAAAGACAGCACCGGAGGTCAGGATCTAACCTGGGTCTCCTGCGCTGTGAGGCAGCAGCTCTACCAAATGCACCATCGTGCTGCCGATCTAATGGCTAATTGAAACTATTGTTATCAATTTTAACATTTTGTTACTTTGTATAATCATTTATACAGTTTATGAAGCAGTATCAATTGTTAAAGTACTAGCATGCAGTTACAGAGTGAAGAATGAATTACACTTGAGGTTTGACAAAAATGAGGGTTGATTTGTCATAAATGAATATAGCAGTCAAAACTGCAGACTTATTTCATATTTCTCACAAACAATTGGAAGAAACATGTACAGTATGTTTCTCGTAACATTAGCATTTAACAAATGGAACATTTCCAAAAGAAAATAAGAAATAGAAGCAAGAATAGATATGCAAGCTCTTGTACCAGGACTGCCATTCAATTGAATCATTGTTTACTTGAGTCCCACTTTTCTGTACCATTGCCTTCAACTCCCCTATTATTCAAATATATTGATCTCCGTCTTGAAAAGTTAAAGTCTAAACCACCGCAGTGGTCTTGGATAGAGAATGCTAAAACATTCATTACTCTCTGGATGATGGCATTTAAGGTCATAAGGTCTTAAGGTAAAGGAATAGGAGGAGAATTAGGCCATTCAGCCCCGTCTACTCCGCCATTCAATCATAGCTGATCCATCTCTCCCTCCTAACCCCATTCTCCTGCTTTCTCCCCATAACCTCTGACACCTGTATTAATCAAGAATCTATCTATCTCTGCCTTAAAAATATCCATTGACTTGGTCTCCACAGCCTTCTGTGGCAAATAATTCCACAGATTTACCATACTCTGACTAAAAATATTTCTTCTCATCTCCTTCCAAAAAGAACGTCCTTTAATTCTGAGGCTATGACTTCTAGTTCTAGACTCTCCCACTAGTGGAAACATCCTCTTCACTTCCACTCTATCCAAGCCTTTCACTATTCTGAATGTTTCAATTAGGTCCCCCCTCATTCTTCTAAACTCCAGCGAGTACAGGCCCAGTGCCGACAAACACTCATCATAGGTTGACTTAATCATTCCTGGGATCATTCTTGTAAACCTCCTCTCTGATTTGAATGGCTGACCATGTCTTAAGACTGTGTCCGCTGGTTTTAAACACTCCATTAGGGGACAAAATATCATCCATACGTCAATCCTGTCAAACCTCATATGAAATAAGCACATTTCAATGGCATCAACTCTGATTTTGGATCCCCATCAACTCCTGCCACCTGGATCGGAGCGGCCTTTCCTGCCGGGGACCGGGAACCGGACCAGAGCTGCAACAGCTGCGGCGCAGCGCTGAATTCACCGCGGAGCGGGCGATGCTGACCTGGATCGCCGTTTGGAGCTCCGGAGCGTTGAGCCGCTGCTCCAACATCGTGGAGCTGCGGTTTGGGAGAGCTTCCAGCGCGGCCGGTGCTGAACAACATTGCGGAGTCCTGGGGCCCTTTACCGAGGGCCGCCAGCGTTGAATCTCCGCCCAGCATGGCCTGCGGACTTTGGGAGCCGCGGACTCTGGTAGGAGGTGGCTGACTCTGATGTCCAGGCCGCTGAGGTCCCCCAGCCCCAACGTCGGACTTACATCACCCCGGCGAGCGGGCCTGAAGATCGGGCCGCCCGTAGCGGCGACTGCGGTGGGCTCGGGGAGGCCCCGACCACGGGTGAACATTGGGGAACATTAGAGGAAGATGACTGACTTTGGTGCCTTCCCTCACAGTGGCTAACTTTTGATTCTGCTGTGTGGGGATGTTTTATGTTGAACTCTATCGTGTGTTGTGTTCTTTATTTTATTTGTATGGCTGTATGGTGACCACACATTTCACTGTGCCATCTGGCACATGTGACAAATAAATGTATCTTGATCTTGATCCTGATTGAATAACTCCCATCCCATCCCTGGAATACACTTGGTGATTCTATGTACTATTCTCTCTATTTCAAGTATATCCTTCCTAAGTTAGAGAGATCAAACTTGTACACAGTATTCCAGATGTAGACTTATCGGAGCTCTCTATAACTGCAGAAAGACATTTTCACTCTTACTCAATTTCTCTTCGAATAAAAGGGAACATTTATCTTATAACTGTTTGCAGTATCTGCATGCTATGTTTCAATTATTTATGAGTAACGATTCCAGGTGCCTCTGAATATCAACACTTTTCATTTTTTCACCATTAAAACAAATATAATACAGAAAAGCACAAGAATGTCTGTGATGAACATGATGCCAAGACCTTCTCCGATGTACCTGCACATAATTCATATGTCTATCCAAAAGTCTCATTAGTGCCACTTTTTTGCTTTTTGTACCAAAGTGGAAAACTTCAAAATTTTCAATGTTACATTTCATCTCATATATTCACATAGCTTATCTATGTACCATCTCTGTATCCTCCTCAACTCATGCAGCTACCCTGCTTGGAAACATCAACAGGTTTGAATATATTACACTTTGTTTTCTCATCCAAATCATTCACATATATGATGAACAGCCAGGGCCCAATCAGATCCCTGCAGCACCTCACTCAATCCAATCCAAAAGTGACCCATTTGTTGCTAACCAATCCACAGTCAATGCCAGTGTATCACCCCAACCCTAATCCCAAATTATGTGCAATAACTTCTTGTGCGGCACTTTATTGAAAGGTTTCCGAACATGCAAATAGACTATATCCATCGGGTTTTTTCCTTCTCTATTCCACTGGGTACAACCACGAGATCCTCTCACAGATTTGTTAAACATGGTTTTGCCTTCTTAAATACATGCTGACTAATCTTTTTCCTCTTATTTCTTTTAGAGTGGCATGTTACTACTTCCTTAATAGTACATTTTAGCATTTTCCATTAACTCATATCCCATTACTTCATATCAAGATAACTGGTCTGTTTCCCATTTTTCTTCATCCCTATTTTTTTTTTTCATTTGACACCCCCCAGTCTTTGCAAACTATACTAGGATCTATGGAATTTGGGAAGGCAAAAATCAGGACATGTATTTTCTCCACTGCTAACTCGTCCAAAACATTGAGACATGTGTCTTCATGTGCTTGGGGCTCATCAGCTTTTTCTACCACTTATTTCTCCAACAGCTTACTTTTCATGTTCATAAGTGATAGCAGGAGAATTAGGCCATTCAGACCATCAAGCCTACTCTGCCATTCAATCATGGCTGATCTATCTCTTCTTCCTAACCCATTCTTCTGCCTTCTCCCCATAACCCCCAACACCTGTAATAATCAAGAATCTATCTATCTGCCTTAAAAATATCCATTGACTTTGACTTCTCCTGTGACTAGAGGTGTGCCTCAGGGTTCGGTGCTGGGCCCGTTATTGTTTGTCATCTACATCAATGATTTGGATGAGAACATACAGGGCAAGATTAGCAAGTTTGCTGATGATACAAAAGTGGGTGGTTTTGCAGATAGTGAAGATGGTTGTCAAATATTGCAGCAGGATCTGGATCGATTGGCCAGGTGGGCTGAGGAATGGTTGATGGAATTTAATACAGAGAAGTGTGAAGTGTTGCATTTTGGGACATCTAACAAGGGCAGGACCTACACAGCGAAAGGTAGGCCTCTGGGAAGTGTTGCAGAGCAGAGGGATTTAGGAGTGCAGGTGCATGGTTCCTTGAAGGTCGAATCGCAGATAGATAAGGTGGTCAAAAAGGCTTTTGGCACATTGGCCTTCATCATTCAGAGTATAGAGTATAGAAGTTGGGAGGTCATGTTGCAGTTGTATAAGTTGATGGTGAGACCGCATTTAGAATATTGTGTTCAGTTCTGGGCACCATGTTATAGGAAGATATTGTCAAGCTTGAAAGGGTTCAGAAAAAAATTACGAGGATGTTGCCAGGACCAGAGGGTGTGAGTTATTGGGAAAGGATGAGTAGATTGGGTCTCTATTCCTTGGAGCGCAGCAGGATGAGGGGTGATCTTATAGAGCTGTACAAAATCATGAGAGGAATAGATCGGGTAGTTGCACAAAGTCTCTTGCCCAGAGTAGGGAAATATAGGACCAGAGGACATAAATTCAAGGTTAAGGGGAAAAATTGTAATAGGAATCTGAGGGGTAACTTTTTCACACAAAGGGTGATGGGTGTATGGAACAAGGTGCCAGATGAGGTAGTTGAGGCTGGGACTGTCCCAACGTTTAAGGAACTTGGATCTGACAGGTTTGGAGGAATATTGACCAAGCGCAGGCAGGTAGGACTAGTGTAGCTGGGACATGTTGGCCAGTGTGACCAAGTTGGGCTGAAGGGCCTGTTTCCACACTGCATCACTCTATGACTCGGCCTCCACAGCCACAGCCTTCTGTGGCAATGGATTCCACAGATTCACCACCCTCTGACTAAAGAAATTCCTCCTCATCTCCTTCCTAAAGGAACTTCCTTTAATTCTGAGGCTATGACCTCTGGTCCTTGACTCACCCAATAGTGAAACATCCACTCCACATCCACTCTTTCCTGGCCATTCTTACCTCAGTATGAATATTCTTTCACAGAAGGAATTAACTACACAGAAAAATATTCCAATTATTTCCATACGGTCAACATGAACTAACCAAGCCCTCATTTGAAAGCTGCAAATTATATTTAACAGAAATTTGAATCCACGACCACTGGAAATAGGTCACTACTCATTTTGTAACAGTGTGGGATTTTTGTTTTAAATTGAGAACAAGGTCAATACTAATATTGTTCATCTAATCATGGTTTCAAAAATGAATGTGAATTTGGATGAAAGGCAATAGCCAACTTGATAAATGACATTACCAATGTGCAATTAGTGGCAAGTTGAAGGAAATGTAACAAATTATAATGTTCATCGTGGATGATCAGATTTCAAATTTCAACTTGATCCAAATATTGATCGCTGCTAATCTCTTACACTCAGTAATGCCATCTGTTCATGAGGTCTTATTCATTTTCCTCTTGACTTGATCTGATGTCAGCTGGAAGTTGAACATATCCACTGAAATACTACCTCATAAATTATAATGTATTTTGAGCCATCTGTGATAATAATTATATTTCCATTCTTTCAGGGTAAAAGCAGCAAACAAATCCATGTAGGTCTGGACAGGTTTATCACATTTACTAAACCAAAAGATGCAATTAGATCTCCAAAAATATAAGAAGTTTATTTCAGACACCCAAAAATATTTCACCTTAAACTTTCAGGTGTAGGATGCTTGATTCAATCAAGTAGATTCAAAAGAGAATTGTTGCAACAATTAAAGGCTGGTTAATTAGCCTGCAGACATTTTCCTCAGAGGATGCAGTTTACCTAATTACTGAGATTCTGAAACATCTTTTGTTCAATTGTTTTAGTTTTAGTTTCTATGTCAGAGCAATAAAACCTGGAGTACAGAGACAAGTTTTGTTATAAATACTAAAAGTGAATAAGAACATAAAAATTGGCATGACAGTAAATATATTGCAAGAAAGAGAATTGCTACATAAGACCTTGGTTAGCTAAACTGGGTCATCCATTGAAAGGAAGCAAACAAAGGAGAAAGCAAATGACATATTAGGCATCTAACTAGAGGGAGAAGTTCCTGTGACTTAAATTTAAATGGATCACTCACTCCAAGACAATTATAAGCCAAGATATTTCCAGCTAACGTTGGCTACAATGCTTGTTGCAAAAGTTGGTCTTTACCTTTGAGAGTCCTCCAACCTCCAAATAGAAGCAGAAAATGAATACATTCCAGGCGACCCACAGGGCTGTCCAAATAGAGTACTAGACACAGAAGGAAAGAAAAATAGCTAAATCAATAATAAATAATATAGCAGAGTGAACACACACACAGAATGGTGTGCCTTTGCCCTCCCCCACCAACTGTCCTGCTAACCTTAAGGAATTAAAGTCAATAACACAGAGGCTGCAAAAATAAACCAATAAACAAAGATTTATGCTTTGTCAAGTGTATGCTCAAAACAGTCCCATTATTTTGTTGTGTTGGCATGAGGGAAACGTTACTGTCATTGCTCATTGGATGGCAGAGTCTCGGAGCAATGGAGTTGCTGCCTTAAGGCGCCAGAGACTCGGGTTCGATCCTGACTATGGGTGCTGTCTGTATGGAGTTCACCATTCTCCATGTGACTGCATGGGTTTTCTCTAGGTGCTCCAGTTTCCCCCTACACTCCAAAGACTTACAGGTTTGTAGGTTAATTGGCTTTGGTAAAAATTGTAAATTATTCCTAGTGTATAGGATTGTGTTAATGTACAGGGTGATCGCTGGTCGAACAACGTTTGTTCTATATCTTTCTACATCACTGTCTATATCTCTTGTTTCCCTTTCCCCTGACTCCCAAATTTGGGAGTCATCTTGAATTAGCATTTTATAGATGGTAAACCCTACAACTACTGGGGGGGTAAAGGGGAAATCGCTTTGGTCGCCTCCTCCACGGAGAGGCGACTTTTTCCATGTCGCTTCCCCCGTGGCCTAGCATTGAGGATCGGTGCGGCCTTTCCCGGACTCTCGGACTCTCGGCGTGGAGCGGGCAAGCCCTCGCCGGGGCTCGCCGGAAGGGGCGCTCCGTTTCACTAGCCCGCGGCAGCCTGAAGCCGCGTTCTGCAGAGCTCCAGCTGGCGCGACGTTCGCAGCCTGGGATCCCTCGTTGGGGACCCGGGAGAAGAAGAAGCCACCACCACCGGCCCGCGGCCTACTTGTACCGCGGGCGCGGCAGCGACTTACCATCAGGAGCGGGATCCCTCGCCGGGGATCCCTGGAGGGGAGCTTCGACCGCCGGCCCTGCGGTCTGCAGTGCTTCTGTCTCCGGTGGGGGAGGCACCGTTTCAGGACTTACCTTGACTTTCACTCATCTGGTTGCCCACAGCGGCGGCTGCGGAGGGTTGAGGTCCCGACCACGGGGGAAAATGGAGGAGGACTGGCCAAATGTTGTGCCTTCCACCACAGTGTAGAATGCTGTGGTGGATGTTTGTGTTAAGGTTTTATTGTGTTTTTGTGTGTTCTTTTTCATTGTACCGCTGCTTGCAAATTCATTTCACTTGCACTTTATGTGCAAGTGACGAATAAATCTGATTGTATTGTATTGTATTGTATTGCTGGCATCAATGGTAGAAGGTATGAATGTTAGACTAGTTGAAGGGGTGCCGATCAAGCAGGCACCTTTATCTTGGATGGTGTAGAGTTTCTTGTGAGTTGCTGGAGCAGTAAACAATATTATCGGGAGCAGTATGGAATTTGGCACTCATCAGTGCTTCTAGATGGCCGGAAAGCTCGTTTCTCCTGTGACTGCAATGTTTGGAAAGAATTGGGCAAGTGGATGGGTGTGTTACAAACCAAACTTAGTGCCATGGAGGAGAAGCTTGTACAATATTGCAAAAGAAAATCTGCAGTCCTCAGATAGTTCATGTGGATGACAAAGCCTTTAACCCTTCTATCAACCACATATTCACTGGCAAAGTTAGCACAATACAAGCAGCTACAATCATATCTCACATTAACTGACAGGAAGGGAGACTGCAATATTAGCTTTTGTTTTTAAATCTGATAGTGTTTGAACTGCAATCAGCTAACTTATTATCAATCAACTGTGTTACACACTTTACATTTATACTTCACAATTAGTAAGAAGCAAAATTGGTTCATAAAATGGGGACCAACACTATTAATGTTTATTCTTGTGATAGTACCCTTGCTTTAAAGAGATCTTCCCAGCCTGAGTTATAGTGCATTCAGAAAGTATTCAGACCCCTTCACTTTTTCCACATTTTGTTATGTTACAGCCTTATTCTAAAATGAATTGGAAATTTTTATCATCAATTTACACACAATACCCCATAATAAAAAAGCGAAAATAGGTGTTTAGAAATGTTTGCAAAGTAATTAAAAGGAGATAACTGAATTATCACATTTACATAAGTATTCAGACCCTTTACTCAGTGTTAAAGAAGGAACTGCAGATGCTGGAAAATCGAAGGTACACAAAAATGCTGGAGAAACTCAGCAGGTGCAGCAGCATCTATGGAGCGAAGGAAATAGGCAACGTTTCGGGCCGAAACCCGGGTCTGAAGAGGGGTTTCAGCACGAAACGTTGCCTATTTCCTTCGCTCCATAGATGCTGCTGCACCCGCTGAGTTTCTCCAGCATTTTTGTGTACCCTTTACTCAGTACTTTGTTGAGGCACCTTTGGCAGCAATTACAGTCTCAAGTCTTCTTGGGTATGACGCTACAAGCTTGGCACACCTGTATTCGGGTAATTTCTCCCATTCTCTGCAGATCCTCTCAAGATCTGTCAGGTTGGATGGGGAGCGTCGATGCACAGCTATTTTCAGGTCCCTCCAGAGATGTTTGATTGGGTTCAAGTCCAGGCTCTGGCTGGGCCACTCAAGGACATTCACAGACTTGTCACAAAGCCACTCCTGCGTTGTCTTGGCTGTGTGCTTAGAGTCGTTGCCCTGTTGGAAGGTGAACCTCCGCCCCAGTCCGATGTCCAGAACACTCTGGAGCAGGTTTTCATCAAGGATCACTCTGTACTTTGTTCCATTCATCTTTCCATCGATCCCGACTTGTCTCAACAATAGCTTTTCACTGTATCTCGGTACACATGACAATGATAAACTAAACTAAACTAGTGGGTATTAGTTTACTGAGCTATACATGGGGGGGGGGGTGAGTAAACTGCAGGTTTTACATTGTTGTCAGGGAGGGATTCCTCTTACAACAAGCTTATGATGTAGAGGAAATCCCATTCTGTCATTCATTCCCGGTTTTTTTTCATCATGTTGCTGATCTACTGAATCGCTGGATTTGAAAGTCGGGGCTCAAATTCAAGGCCTTTAAAATCATGGATTGCAAGTTCGCGCTAAAACAAAAGGTATATAGGATGTTTATTTAACATCTTATCTAGTTTTTGGTGTCATTTAATTTTAATCTGATAATGCGAAATAAGTTCATTAGGCCCCGATATCGCAACATGATCATTATCCGTATTGTGTAATTGTCTATCTGTGATCACTATTTTCATGCGAAATATCTGACTAAAAACTTTCACAGTACATTCAGATCGGGTTGAACATGGCGGCAGCCATGACCGATCTGTATGTATGTCTGTGTAAAACGGCCCTTATGACAAGGCTTGTCCTCGATCACAGCTTTTGAGTTAAATCAATACAAAACAATATGGAACAATATGCTAATTTCCTAGTATGAAAATGACCATAACTTTTTTAATACTCAAGATATGAAAGTGAATTAGGTAAATATTAACGTTTTTTTTATGCTTTACCTGATGGGATAAATTACAGGCTTGATTTTTTAAATCTCAAAATTTTGTAACATTCCTATATAGATGGTGAAGTTAGTGATTCCTGTTTCAAATCTTGCTAGAGAAATTAGATATAGGCGTGTGCCTTTTGACCATGATAGAAAATCCAGGTGTATCCCAACAGAAGAAAAGGATTAAATTATTAGAGTGACCGCATCGGTTCCCTCCCATATCCAAAATAAGTGCATGTTTGTAGGTTAATTGCCTCTGTAAAATTGCTCCTAGTGTGTAAGTGTGATAACATATAACCAGTGTGAGCGGTTTAATTTAGTTCTAGTTTAGTTTAGAGATACAGGGTGGGAACAGGCCCTTCGGCCCACTGAGTCACCCATATACTAATGCTATCCTGCATACTCAGTACAATTTACGGAAACCAATTAACCTGCAAACCTGCACGGACCACCTGATGAAAACCTACAGGATCACAGGGAGAACGTACAGACTCCATACACGCAGCACCTGTAGTAAGGATCGAAGCCAGGTCTCTGGCTCAGTAAGGCAACAACTCAACCCCTGCGCCACTGTGCCGACCATTTATCAATGGTTGCCATGGACTCAGTGAACCTGCTTCCTTTGCTATATCCTTCAATTCAATTCAAAATTCAATCCAGTCTGTGGATTATACCCATTATATTGAAATTTCTATCAACTGTTCCCTTTTGCACATTTATGAATAACAAATTAAAAGTGAAGCATTAACCAGATTTATGAAAGCGGTTGTATGGGAAAAAGCTAGAAGAATCAACTTCTACCTTCTTTCAATATTGGGTGAGTACAACCTTCTTCTAATTCACATTGTGAACATAAACACCTTACCCGTTGAGAAACATCTTGAGAAAGTTAACTTTGCTTCTAGACCCTGATGTCACCTGCTGCTTGCTGACAGAATTGTAAATAACAGCTGAATTATTTGTCCCATAGCATGGATGTAATGGCGCTTATCAGGTAAAGAAAACTGAAAAGAAATAGAAGGAGGTGACGTTGTGTGTTAAAGAGGGCATGGGTGGAGTATGACTCACTGAATAAAATGTCCTAAGCTGAAGATCTAGTGCCACAGAGTGCAGAGGCAGGACATAATGATTTTGCTCACGATCACAAGAGATACGGTTTACTCTCCATACCATCTGGTCAACAAAACCTTCTGTGATGATCAACCATATGCAACGATCTGCTAGTGGCAGTTCAGGTCACAGTTGCCCTCAACTTTTCAACAAGCAGACCTGATAAAGCACCCACAGGGATATCTCAGGAATCAGTTGTCACTGCATCACTAAGCAGGTAATTCAGCTCCTCTTTCACTACGTATTCACCTGGGATCATCTGTACGGTCTGAGAAAAACCTCCAACAAACAGACCCGCTGTCTGGCCCACTGAGTTACTCCACATCCCTGTTCCTTTTGTTAGACCTCTTCTTGTCTCCCATGCATTACTCTGCAAATTGGAACATTACTGCACTCAAGTGTGGATAGCCACAGAGATGCATGCAACAAGGATGGGATGGAAAATAAAATCAAGTGTCCAAAAGTAACAAAGTTGTCAATTGCATCAAAAAACTGAAAGGTAATGGCAGTAGAGCAAGTCACAATAACCTACCTCGGTGTAGAGATGGTATTATTCATGGGAGAAATAAAGGGCAAGGCATGGTTATTGTAGAGTATAAACTTGTTAAATGTTAAAGCAAAACCAGTATGCAATGACAGCTCTGATCCAACTTTGCTCTTGTTGAAACCTTAATGTTCATGATAAAATACAACTCCTTCAGTTCTTACATAAAATATATGAAATGTTCTTCAGGATGAACAACATTGTTGAAAATGAGGGCAAGGACAAAACTGTGACTGCTCAAAGAAGAAACCAGATGAGAGCATTAAAAATGTTATAATGACAACCCGAGACATATGTCACTGAGCAGACCTCCTGGTGCCATATGAGAGAAAAGGTATTTCATTTCATGAAAATGTAGAGTGATTATAGAATCACTTTAATCCATCATCCAAGATCACAGATTGTTGTAAACTTGGGAACAGAAGCCAATGGTCAGGTACGACCAGGGAGCTAAGTCTAAGTCATGTGTGTGAGTTTAGCATGCAAAGAATCGGAATGATGGGGAAGTCTGCCACCATTCAATCTAGAAAAGCCAGTTTAGACAGTGAGATAATTCAACTGATAAAGAAAGAGCACACAGCCTCAGTGTGCAAGACCAGACCTAGGATGACAGGCCAGAATACCGTCAACCAGGTCCATTTTTTATGCAAGGGCAACATTTGGACCAGAAAGCCACGGGGATAAGCTTGTGCTATATTGAAGCAAATGGGCAAGTTGAAGAGCAAATTTAAATATTACATACACCAATAATAGGAAATTGAGTGATTTTAAAATTAGTGTAAGTTTATGAAAGGTTTGGGAATACAAATATTGATAAAGGTACTGACTGTGTAAAGTATGTACTTCTGGGTAAAGTTGTTAGGAATCTGTCAAAGTGACTTTATAACACATTATTACTTAATTTCAATACAATTTCAAGCAAGTCACTGAAATCCCTCGGTGTGATACAGTATTGAGCTTCCCATAATGTTCAACAGTGAAGCTGCCAATTGTAGTGGTTGATTTTCCTTAAACCAAGTCTATTAGGAAAGGACTGGCTCAAAGAATTAAAACTGAATTGGAAGGAAATGTCTATAAAAAACAGTCTTCCAATTTTTAATTCATTAGGCAATATGCAAGTGTGTTCAAAGAGTCACACATTGACATTAAGGTGAATAAAGCTTTAAAGCCCACAAAAAAAGCCAATAGCCTAATACAGAATGTAGAAACAAAGAACTGCAGATGTGAAAACGCACACCTTCAGATTCAGGGATAGTTTCTTCCCAGCAGTTAACAGACAACTAAATCATCCTACCAACAACTAGAGAGCAGGCCTGAGCTATTATCTACCTCATTGGAGACCCTCGGGCTACCTTTAATCGGACTTCAATGGACTTTATCTTGCGCTAAACATTATTCTCTTTATCATGTATCTGTGCACCGTGGATGGCTCAATTGTAATCATGTATAGTATTTCTGCTGACTGGTTAGCATGTTACAAAAGCTCTTCACGATACCTCGAGTTTACAGAGGGTGGAGTGAGGAAGGCAGGCCAGGACTGCATTGGGATGGTCAAACTAATGGTTTGATGCGGTTTCAGGAGCAGATAAGTTGAAGCAGCAGTAAAAGTAGGTTATGTAACATAGTAATGTTATGTGGGTGGAAATCTTAACAAAGGCATGAATTTATGGTCTATAACTCGTATTGGTATCAAGAATGACAACAAAGTGAAAAATATCTGGTTTAATTTCAGGCAGAGAGCAAGGCTAGTGTTTGTGGCTTGGGAACATAGATTCACACTGAGGGCTGTGGAGTAAGTGTTCATCAACTGGCCTTTGTTTATCAAGCATAAAACATCATAAAATTTGATCATTAACCCCAAATTTATTGTTGGCATCTTGTATAACCTTTCTAATGCAGGCATAACATAGAATTTCTTTCTTTGCAATCAATTAATGGTAACAAAAGAACACATGTTTACAGTGCAATGGTGCAAGCCCAAACTAATTGTGTTTGGCATTGACAAGTTAATTCCGTTTTTCATTTTATCACCCTTTTCTTATTAAAGGCCAGATAATACTTGCCTATCACTAGCTGCCCTCCAACGCATGACTCTGTTCACAATAATATAATTTGCCAGAAGATGATTGGGCATTTTATCTACTTTAATGCAAAAAATGTGACAACTTACCACCACAATATAGCGAGGTCTGTATTGAATTGTTCCAAACAGTCCCAGAATGATAACAATTATATGAAGGAAGTTGGCCAGTATGGGTGCCCACTGGTAACCCAGAAAATCAAAGATCTGTCTCTCCAATGCTGCCAGCTAGAACAAAAGACCAAAAAAAAACTTTTTAGAAGTTGATTAATACACACACAACTCAATTTATGATTGGCATCTACAAATGCAATTGACTCAAGCTTAAAATACCAGATATATTACATTAAAAGCTCAAAAGGCATACAATATAATTTCCTATGAAAATTCTCTTTAGGATCATGAATTAATCAGAAACATTCTTGCATCTGGCTTTCAGGGCAATCCAGGTTTCAAGCATCTACGCCAATTTTCAGAAACTGATAGGGGCAATGGAGTGGTGCAGGGGGTTGAGCAGCTGCCACACAGCACCGTAGACCCAGATTTGATCCCGATCTCGGATGGCTGTCTGTGTGAAATTTTCACGTTCTCCCTGTGACCGTGCTCCAGTTTCATCACATAACCCCAAGACGTGCTGGCTCGTCAATTAATTGGTCTCTGTAAATTGTCCCAGGTGTGTAGGGAGTGGATACAAAAGTGGGAAAACATAGAACTAGTGTTCACAGGTGATCGATGGTCGGCATTGACCCGGTGCACTGAAGGGCTTGTTTCAATGTTGTATCTTTCAATCAATCATTATCGTGGAAGCAGACCCAGCTCAACAAAACTGCAACTTCTGAGAAACAATCAATTCATGGCAGACCGTTTTACTGCCAAATGAGCAGGTTTAAACACATTGGTTTTTTTTAAAGTTATTGATTTTTGTGAGAAAATAATGTTAGAAATGCTATTGATTACTTTGGTTTATGCACATTGTACACAAGGCACAAGCAGATGATGAAAACTCAGTGGGGGAAGGATGAAGACTATTCAATTTCTTCAGGGATAAGGGATTCCCCTCTCCCCAAGATGAGGTTTTCCATACCAAGACATCCGAGATCTCCTCATTCTTTAGGGAACGGGGGTTCCCTTCTCCCATCATAGATGAGGCTCTCACTCATGTCTCCTTGGTACCCCGCAGCTCCGCCCTTGCTCCCCCTCCCCCTAGCCGCAACAGAGACAGAGTCCCCCTAGTCCTTACCTTCCACCCCATCAGCCATCGAATACAACACATAATCCTCCAAAATTTCCGCCACCTCCAACGGGATCCCACCTCTAGACATTTTCCCATCTCCACCCCTTTCCGCATTCTGCAGAGACCGTTCCTTCCGCAATCCCTGGTTAACTCATCCTTTCCCACCCAAACCATCCCCTCCCCAGGTACCGCAAAAGATGCAACACCTGTCGCTATACTTCCTCCGTCGACTCTGTCCAGGGACCCTGACAATCCTTTCAGGTTAGGCAGAAGTTCACTTGCACCTCCTCCAACCTCATCTACTGTATCTGTTGTTCAAGATGTGGACTCTTATACGTCAGCGAGACTGGGTGATCGTTTCGCGGAACACCCTCACTCAGCCCGCCTGAACCTACCTGACCTCCCAGTTGTCGGATACTTTAATTCTTCTTCCCATTCCTACATAGAACCTTCTGTCCTCGGTCTCCTCCATTGTCAGAGTGAGGCTAAATGCAAATTGGAGAAACAGCATCTCATATTTCACTTGGGCAACTTTCAGTCCAGTGGTATGAATATTGATTTTTCTCACCAGGCATTCCCTCTCTCTCCAACCATCCCCCACCCGTCATTTTCACCCTACAAACAGCTAACAATGGCCTGTTTTCTTTATCATCATTACTTTTTTGCATATCTTTTATTCATTGGTCTTTATCTCTCCACATCATTGTCTATATCTCTAGTTTCCCTTATCCCTAACTAGTCTCAAGAAGGGTCTCGACCCGAAACATCACCCATACCTTCTCTCCAGAGAAGCTGCCTGTCCCAGAGTTACTCCAACTTTTTGTGTCTATCTTTGGTTTAAACCAGCATCTCCAGTTCCTTCCTACACTGTACATTTACCCGATTTATTCATCTCATGTGCACAGCAGAGAGAAAATAAAATAAAAGTGGTTTAGTTTAGTTTAGTTTACAGTTTAGTTTATAGTTTAGTTTAGAGATACAGCACAAACCAGGTCCTTTGGCCCACCGAGTCCATGCCGACCAGCAATCCCTGCACACTAACGCTATTCTGTGCACACTAGGGACAATTTACAATTTTATCAAGCCAATTAACCTACAAACCTCAACCTTTTTGGAGTGTGGGAGGAAACTGGAGCTCCCGGAAACCCCCCACAGGTCACAGGGAGAAGGTACAAACTCCATATAGACCGGTGATCAGGATCGAACCTGGGACTCTGGCTGTAATTCAGCAACTCTACCGCTGCGCCACCATGCCGCTCCAGATTGGTTCTGATCATGATCCAATGGCTGTACGGTGATGCAGCCAGTAGAGCTGCAGTCTCACAGCTCCTGTAACCGGATCCAATCCTAACATCCGGTGCTGTCTTTGTGGAGTTTGTATGTTCTGCCTGTTTCCAAATGCCGTTCCCAAGGATGCTCTGGTTTCCTCTCCCATCCCCCAAAATGTTATGGTTGTCAGGTTAATCAGCTACTATACATTGCCCCTACAGTGTAATGAGTTGTAGAATCTTGGGAGAGTTGATGGGCGTATGGAGAGAATAAGATGGGATAGGATAAGACTAGTCTAATAATGGATGCTTGGGGGTTAGTGGGGACTCCTTGGGTCCCTCTCTCTTTAATTTATGCTACAAAGTGTGTATTTGTGGACCTGATAGTAAAGCTTTCTCACAGTTCTCCGAACCAGATTTTATCAGTTAAGTTATTTCTAGGTGGGCTACTGAGCTTAAAGGAGCAAAGAGGTATTGGTCCCTGTCCTAGACAGAGTTTTTAATTTCAGTGAAAAGGACAATGGAAAAGATAATGCTTCACTACTGATTATATCCAGCAATCAATAGTTCTTATATTCATTCACAGGACACCAGGACCAAATTCAAGGCCAGCATTTATCATCCATTTTAATTAAACTCCATTATCAAGCAGATAGTAGCGCACTTGTCTGTAATACAACTGAATGTCTTACCAGAAGGCTTGGTTAGGAGTAAACTACATTGTGCAGGAAGGAACTACAGATGCTGGGTTACACCGAAGATAGACACAAAATGCTGGAGTAACTCAGTGGGACAAACAACATCTCTGTAAACTACATTGTAATTTACACTGTAATTATACCGTACAACACTGTAATAATTACACAGTAAACATCAATGTAAACTACAATGTTGTAGGTTTGGAGTAACATGTAGAATGGACCAGATAATGACAGCAGACCCTCCCAAGGCCACGCTGTTTTGGGTTGGGCCCCTTCTTCAAATATCATCTGCCGATTTCTCTCCACAGATGTTGTTTGACCTACTGATTTTTTTTGCTGAGCAAAACACATCCTGTTTGCTCTGAAGACTCAGACAACCTGCACCAAGCAACTCGAAACAAACTATGCAGAATCCTCCAAAATGGCAGAATAAGCTAACCAATGTTAGCATCCTCTTCCAGGCCAACATCCCCAACATTAAGTTTCTGATAATGGAGAAGAAGAACCTCAATGCCAATCATCATCAATATTGAGGTTCTTAACCAGCTCCTAACACCAGTCACCTGAAACCTATACTTCCTTTGAATGCTGAGGAAGTTCTGCATGTCCCCTACAACTCTCACCAACGCCTACAGATACGCCATAGAAAGCATTTTATTGGGATGCATCACATCATGGTTTGGGAACAGCTCCATCCAACTCCGCAAGAAATTGCAGAGAATTGTCATGCAGCCCAGTCCATCACACAAACCAACCTCACTGCCATTGAATCCATTTACATTTCTCACTGCCTCGGCAAGGATAACTTTCACTCTCTCCTCTCCTCTCCCCCATTAGGCAAGGGGTATAGAATCTGCCCAGAGAGTTTACTTCCACTGTTGTGACTGCAGCCTATATTCCTCCGGATGCTAATGCTAAGCTTGCAATGAACTGCATACTGCCATTAGCAAACAACAGACTCACAACCCCGAGGCAGCCTTCATTGTTGCGGGTGACTTCAATCACTCCAACTTGAAGACTGTACTCCCCAAATTCCACCAACATGTCTCCTTCGCCACTAGAGAAGACAAGATACTGGACAAAGTTTACACAAACATGGCTGAAGCCTACAAAGCCATCCCCCTCCCCCACCTTGGACAGTCTGATCACCTCTCATTGTTCCTGCTCCCAAAGTACTCTCCACTCATCAGACGTGTTAAACCCACAGTGAGGACAGTTATAGTTTGGTCAGAGGGAGCGTACTCCACACTTCAGCAGCCTTTTGGAAACACTGACTGGAATGTGTTTGCAGCTCAGGCCACCCTTGACTCCCACACGGACATTGACTCATATACCTCCTCCGTTTTGGACTTTATCAACTCCACCATTAACAGTGTCACCTCCCTCAAACGGATTACCACATTCCCGAATCAGAAGCCATGGATGAACAGAGAGGTCAGGCTACTGCTGAAAGCACGTGACACCGCTTTCAGGTCAGGCGATGCTCGAGCCATCCAGGGCTAACCTGAAGAGGGGCATCAAGAAGGCCAAGCACAGCTACAAGCTAAGGATCGAGGAGCACTTCAAGAACAACTCAGACCCCCGACGCATGTGGCAAGGCATCCAGGCCATCACGGACTATAAACCCACCAACACCACCCCCACATCCAGCGACGCCTCCTTCCTTGAGGAACTTAACCACTTTTATGGCCGCTTTCACAGGGACAATCAAGAGATGGCCATCAAGGCTGTGCTCCCTGCTGATCACCAGCCCCTCACACTCACCCCCGTCGACGTGCATGCGGCACTGAGCAGGATTAATGCACGATAGGCTGCTGGCCCTGACGGCATCCCCGGGCGCGTCCTCAGGGCCTGTGCTGCACAGCTGACAGACGTCTGGAATGACATCTTCAACCTGTCACTTGCCCAAGCAGCTGTCCCCACGTGCCTTAAAACCACCTCCATCGTGCCGGTGCCAAAACACTCCACTGCGGCAAGCCTCAACGACTTCCGCCCAGTTGCACTTACTCCCATTATCACTAAGTGCTTCGAGAGGCTGGTCCTGGCACACCTCAAAGGCTGCCTACCTCCCATCTCCATGGCACTTCACTCCGCCCTCTCCCACCTCGACAACAGAGACACCTACCTGAGAATGCTGTTCATCGACTTTAGCTCAGCATTTAACACCATTATCCCCTCCAAACTGATCACCAAACTCATCGACCTGGGCATCGACCCCTCCCTATGCAACTGGATACTGGACTTTCTAACCAACAGACCCCAGTCTGTTAGGTTAGACAACCACACCTCTTCAACCCTCACCCTGTGCTGAGCCCTCTCCTCTCCTCTACTTCACCTACGACTGCACACCTGTACATGGTACTAACACCATCATCAAGTATGCAGATGATACAACGGTGATTGGCCTCATCAGCGACAACGATGAGTCGGCCTATAGGGAGGAGGTCCAGCTCCTAGCAGCATGGTGCACTGACAACAACCTGGCCCTTAACACCAAGAAGACCAAGGGGCTCATTGTGGACTACAGAAGGTCTAGGGGCGGCACGCACACCCCCATCCATATTAACGGGATGTAGGTGGAGCGTGTTTCCAGCTTCAGGTTTCTGGGGGTCAACATCTCTGATGACCTCTCTTGGACCCACAATACCTCAACACTGATCAAGAAGGCTCACCAGCGTCTCTTCTTCCTGAGGAGACTAAAGAAGGTCCATCTATCTCTTCAGATTCTGGTGAACTTCTACCGCTGCACCATCGAGAGCATCCTTACTAACTGTATCACAGTATGGTATGGCAACTGCTCTGTCTCCGACTGGAAAGCACTGCAGAGGGTGGTGAAAACTGCCCAACGCATCACCGGTTCCTCACTCAGCATTGTCAAGGACTGCTCTCACCCCAACCACAGACTGTTTACCCTCCTCCCATCTGGGAGGCGCTACAGGTCTCTTCATTCCCGGACCAGCAGGTTCAGGAACAGCTTCTTCCCTCCCCCACTCCTTCCCCCATTGACTGATCCCACCCCCCCCCCCCCGAAAATTGCACTACTGCTACTGTATATACATATATTTATTTGACTGTTCCAGTATTCTGTGTACGCACTTCTGGGTGAGATGCTAACTGCATTTCATTATCTCTGTACTTGTACACTGCACATTGACAATAAAGTTTGAATCTGAATCTGAATCTGAATCTGAAATTTGAAAACGCACACCTCCAGATTCAGGGGCAGTTTCTTCCCAGCTGTTATCAGGCAACTGAACCATTCTATCATCAACTAGAGAGTGATCCTGAGCTAGTAATCTACCACATTGAAGGCTCTCGCACTAAATGTAATCAGACTTTACTGGAGTTTATCTTGCACTAAACGTTATTCTCTTTACCATGTATCTGTACACTGTGGATGGCTCAATTGTGATCATGTATTGTCTTTCTGCCGACTAGTTAGCATGCAACAAAAGCTGCACCTCAGTACCCCGGTACACGTAACAATAAACTAAACTAAATAAACTAAATGAGCACTCAAATGGAAACTCAAACATTGCAAATGATTTCCAGCTGAACTCAGAAAACACTCAAGGACATTGTCAAAGTCTCCTTGAAAAATATAACATGCACATTAGTGTGTGGTAATTCATGACCTCTGACCACTCAAGTTGCAGAAGGAAAGGAGCGTCAATGAAGACACCAAACGCTTTGAGCTCATGTGCAAACAGTAGCAGGAGTGGGCAACACCTGAAAATACATTTACCTGCCCACATCACCTACCCCTTGTCCCACCCGTGGCAGGCACTGGGGTCCCGCACAGTCTAATCAGTCTCCTCAGAACCAAAGAAGTGGAGTGGAAATAAGTCATCCTCAGCCCTGAGGGACTGCCTACAAAGAGAAATGAGCAAGCGTGACAAATATCTAACTTTTTCCCTGGAGACTGTGAAACTATAAATAAATTGAGATCCATGCAGGAAAAACTGAATTTTTGAAATAAATTGAAATGAAATAAAAATATAATGCTGTTAAATTGCTGGTGGTTATATGCATATCTTCCGAGCAGCAGTCAGATTTAGTGCAGTGATGATGAAGCTAATATTTTATTATGCCCAGGGTTAACTCTAATGGAATTCCCCTGTATTCCTCTGCTCTCACTTGCAAATAGAGCTAGGTGCTTTGAAAAATATGTCATTACAGGGAGAGTGATTTACAGCATATGACCATGTTTTATATTCAGTACTGAATGCTACATCAATTCCAGATTTTTATAGCCACTGTTACAAACATAAACACTAAAAATAAATAGCTTCAATGACCCAGGAGCCAAACCACAATTCCAACCACACTGGCTGGCAATCATCAACAGGCCAACATTAAATTGGATTAATTTTCAAAATGGGAGCAAAGACAAATTCCTGTCACGAGACTGTCAATTGCTTATTTTCTTTGATACATATCTTGACAAGACAAGAAAACAAACCAGGCTCCAACTGAAAGCAAGCTTTCAAAGGCTGATTCAATGGTTGCCATTTAATCCTTTTAATAGTGTACTACTGCGGGCTTCAAATCCTGAAATTGTCTGCTCTGAGAGTCTTGATCAGATTCAGGCTTGCTGGCAGCTCAGGAGAGTTAATGCTGCTAAAGACTGATTACAAAACAGACATGTCCAGCATCTCATTTTTTTCTCCTTGTATTAATTTCAACTTAACAGCTTGAGCACTGTGTACAGTTCTGCATACCACACAACAGGAAACATGTGACTGCACGGGAGAAGGTGCAGATAATATTTGCTAGGATATTGCCAGGACTGTAAAATTTAAGCTTTGAGGAATGATCGGCCAAGATTAGGCCGTTTTCTATGAAAATGGGAGGCAAATGAAAGATTTAATCAAAGTCAAATATGATGAACCTACATGGTGCAGAGGAAGAGACCAAATTACCTGCAACCACAATTTTCTTTGATTTTATTGGGATTGGAATCCTGAAAATAGAATTTCGAAGGTTAAGCCTGACACATTCCTTTAAATATAAAATATGATCTTGTGCTCTCTTATGTAAGTCTCCTTTCAAAGCTGAAGTGTCCTTGCTAATGTAAAATCTCCTTAAAACCCATCCCATCAATTTTAGTTATGGCTATTCGAGCTCTTTTTTTAATATAATTTTAAATTTAAATTTTGAGATATGGGCATTGGTGGCGGGGCCAGCATTCATTACAAATCCCTAACAATTTCCAAAACAGACTTTTCTAGGATGTTATGTCGAGCTGGAATGCATCATTGAAAAGATTAGACCATGTAACCATTGAACTGGCCATTGAAAGCCATCTTTCAGCTGGATCCTAATTTGTCTTCAACTGCTGACAAGATTTGTCTCCAGATTTTAAAGCCAGTGTCAATAAAAGTATTACAATATATTTTGAAGGCACAGAGAGGCGAACCTGCAAGTGTTGATACCCCCATGCTGTTCCTATTGCACGCCCTTCCTGGTGGCTGAGATTTCTCGTTAGGGAAGTATTATTACAAGAACCAAGAAGAGGAGCTGCAGTGCATTTTATAGAGGGTGCATTCTGCTACTAGTGGAGGCAATGAATTGTTAGGGTGATGGATTGGGTGTAATAAAGTGAGCTGCTTTGTCCTGGATGGTTTTGAATTTCCTGAAGGTTGTTCAAGCTGCACATTCAGGCCCATGGACAGTATTCCATCACACTCCTCACTTGTGCCTTATAGATGATGATGACTCTTTGGGAAGTCAGGGGGTGAATCACTCATTGCAAGATACCCAGTCTCTAACCAGCATTTTGTAGCCACAGTATTTAGGTTGCTGGTCCATTGGATTTTTAACTAAATGGTAATTCCCAGGATATTGATGATCAAGGATTTGGTGATGATAATAATAATAATGATAACTTTATTGTCATTGTAAATACATACAACGAAATTTCAGGTGCACTGCCCGAGCGGAGCTCCAACGTATCAGATGAATAAATAATGACAATGAAAACAGCAAAAACGGCAAGAAAAACATCATCGTCAAGTCAGAATGTGCAATATTTCACAGTATAGTGTTATAGCAGTACAAAATATTGGCTATGGGGGTTGTGTATTCAGTGCAGAATTCAGAGTGGTGATGGCCTTGGGGTAGCCTTTGAATATCAAGAGTACATGGATAGAATTTCTCTTGTTGGTCAGTGCCTGGTATTATGGTGGCGTGAATATAACTTGCCACATCAATCCATGCCTGATGATGTTGTCCAGGTCTCATTACATCCAGGAAGAGGCTACTATATTTCCTGGGGAGATGCGAATGAAATTGAAAACTGTGCAATCTTCTGTGATCACTTTCACTTCTGTCCACGTGATGAAAGGAAGGTCATTGATGATGTAGCAGAAGGTGGTTGGGCCGAGGACTTGCCTTGAGGAAGACCTGCTGTGATATCCTGAAACTGCGGTGAGTGATTAATGCCCTGGAGCACCAGGGCACACATGCAAACAGGCCCTTCAACCCAACATGTCCATGCTGACCAAGATGTCTCATCTAAACTATCCCATTTTTCCACATTTGCCCCGCATTCCTCTCCACCTTTCCGATGCGTACATCTGTCCAAATGTCTATTAAATTGATGATACCCGCCTCAACTACTTTCTTTGGTTGCCGGTTATTCTTGCACAAGATTTTTAAATAAAATTCCCAGATTCCCAGTACAGTGGTGGTAAATTGCTGTAACTTCATGCCCTATACCTGGATTCCATATCCATCATTGTCACACAGTGACGAACAGGCTGGCGAATTGCTAGCAAGTTTGGTGTGTGTGTACGTTTATCCGGGAATCTTGAGCCTTCTGGCACTCCCCTGCAAAATCTTACCCATCTAATAAATTATTCATTGCACCAATATCATAGAAGATCTTTATTCCTTGATAACAGCTTGTGACAGTAACACAAAATGATATTATTCACCTTGCCAAGGTTGGCTGCCTGCCATTCATATCTATGTGTGACAGCTGGGTTCTATTTTGTCAGTTCTCAGTTGATCAAAGGATTAAAAGCTGCATTTGTTTGGCACCTTTAATTATAGCCCAAAGGGCTTTCCAGGCAACAAACTACAGCGGAGGTGCAGTTACTGTTGCTGATTCACACATCGCAATGATCCGTAAACAAATATAAGAATAACTAAATATCGGTTTTGGTAATGTTGAGTGGATATTATTTTCTTTGAAATATTGCTTTCATTAATCCAATAGAATAAACAGCCTCTTGTGTAATAGCAAAATTCCGACTCTTCCTGTGCCCAACTTCCGTTGCCATTACTACACAGGTAAGGAAGAGTGATCTTACGCAGACCAATTAGAACAGATTTTCCAGTCATTGTTTCCATTGGTTCTTTATTGAAATAGTTGTACAAACAAAGAGATGAACATACCAGGCTATCCTTATTCTGCATACAAGTTGTAGCTAATTGTTCTTCCCGGTCTGGTGAAAACTGTATACTCTCCACCCCTGCGCCTAGTCTGCCCATATATATACACGCCCCTCTGTGCATCTGCCCCCAAGTGTCCAAAATAATACTGCAAGGTATATCTGGACAAAATAATATAATATGCCAACAGTAGCTAGCCGAAACATAAATGGCTCCTACATCTTGTTTTAATACCACATCCAAAAGACACCACCTGTAATAGTACGGCACTCCTTAATAACAACACAGAAATTCTATGTTGACTTTCTGTTGAAGTCATCAGAAAAAGACTACAACACACAGCTTTTTGACTCACTGGCAAGAATACTACCTACAGAGCCAAAGGTGAAACCAAGGTGGAGTCGCAGAAGAGATCCCATCACTGTATGTAATGGCCTGTCCCACTTAGGCGACTTTTTAGCGGACTGCCGGCGACTGTCAAGTTGCCGTCAGTCGCCTGAAAAAACGGGAACTGGAACGGCGACTGTCAGAGTGGAACACACACAAACACATCGCAAAGGCGGGGGCCAGGGAAAGCGGAGGGAACACTGTCTGAAATTCACACGGTGCAAAGCCAAGGTGATGCAGATGCACACCGCGATGAACAGGAAGGTTGGCGCAGTAATTAAGACGGTTAGCACAGTGTACGGTAAGTCCTTTAAAAGAGGGGGGTGAGAAGGGGGGAGAGGGGGGGAGAAGGGGGAGAAGGGGGCAACAGGAGTGGAGACAACTTTTAAGAAGCCAGACCACTTTTAATAAGCCAGAGATACACAGCTGTGAAGTTCAGCGGGCATTTAACATTACCGGTCGGTTATCCTTGGTTCGGAAAACTCCTGCTTACGTTTTTTTTCCCCAATGAGCCAATGAAAATGCCCGGTCAGCAAAGGCAATTAACTAAAACTACCTACAACTACCTCGACTATCCATAACTACATGGCGACCCCACTACAACTGCACCTACGACTGCAGGATTATCTATTATCTCCATGGCAACCAATTTTTGGTCGCAGCAAATTTTTCAACATGTTGAAAAATTTGCTGCGACCATACTGAGGCGGCGACTAGTTCCCAGAATGCGGGAACTCCTCGCGACCATGAAGGAGACTCACCAGAGACCACCAGCAAACATGTGGCGAGCATGTGGCGAGCACAGAGTCTCCTGCACTCGTCTAAAACGTTGCCTAAGTGGGACAGGCCCATAAGGGAGGCTAATAGAAAGTCAAGGGTATCCAATTTACAACGTTGTAAACAATGCCCCATTCTAGCACAGCATGAATAGGTTCATGAATTAATCTTCTAACAAATAATCAAATGGGTATCTCCAGCTATATAACAACTGTGAAGAGGCAGATAAACGGAATAGAGGGATATGGACTATGTGCAGGCAGATAAGAGTTGCCTTGGCATGGTCAGTGTAAAAATTGTGGGCTGAAGGGCTGGTCCTCTGCTGTACTGTTCCATGTTCAGTGTTGTATTTTATGAGGAGTTAGTAATTGGAAAAATTCTTAACAAGGACTGAATATTTTCAAGCAGCTGACAGATGCTGGCACTAATTGCAGCTGGACATTTGCATTATACTGAGACAACTTGTCACTGACAACAGTTTTTGACAAAATACATTTTGCCTCATGGCAAACACCAGCTGGATGAAATTCAAGGATTCTATTTGTCATCTCACACAGTATTATACCTGCAAGGGGCACCTTCAAACATGGACAATTTTTATTTTCTGAGTCAAATCTACTTTGCTGGAGGATGGCAGATGAAAATCATGTTTATTTGATGCAAAGTTAAGCACTCAGTAAATGACAAGCCTTATCTATCCCATAATAAAAATTGAGAACACGAGATTATTGCTGCAAAAATACAGAACATTGAGAAGTAGCTCAAATTCGTTATCATCAGCTTCATCTTTTTAAAGAGTGATTTATATAAATTATATACCATTCTTATTCAAAGAACATTAGACAACAAGAATAAGGTTTCAAAACTATGAATTCTAAAGCAAAGTTGTTTAAAATATGGAGAGAAAGTAGGTACAGGATACTGAGTTGGATGATCAGCCATGATCATATTGAATGGCGGTGCAGGCTCGAAGGGCCGAATGGCCTACTCCTGCACCTATTTTCTATGTTTCTATGTTTCTAACTGAAGCACAATAAATATATGCCTTTATGGATTGTTTGGCATTGCTAATCATTTTAAGTACTTCTTTTTTGTCAAAGGTAGTTTTACCAATTTATCTGAAGTGGCATTACCTGCAGGATTTCAATCACTATTTCAATGGAATAGGTAAATAACTAAAGGTTTGAAATAATTAACTCCTCATTATGTTAGCAAAAATAATAGCCCAGAATTTGCAATGAGAATAATGGAGTTCATGTGACAGCAACAATACATACAATACAGTTCTATACAATACAATACAATATAATACATACATTGTTGCTATTTGAATCCCACCTGTTCTACAGTTATACTGCTGCTATCTTCAGTCATTGTAAAAGCAGTGATTTGACAACAAAAACATCAATGTTTTGATATTTTTCTACTGAAGATGGTTGCCAACACATTCATGCTTGGGTTGCAGTATTGAATGTGCTATGCCGTCGCATAAATGAGTTGACTTGTTCTTTGAAATTCATTCCCTAGTCTTTAAAATGAATTTAGCAGTTCTGATTAGGGATAAATTTGCTTTGTTTATTGACATGTAACAGAGCATTTAATTACAATAAATATATATATATATAGAAAAATATTATATGATTTCTCTCATCCAAGACAACTAAATTTGGGTAGTTTGTCATTTCATCACAACATAATTGAACATTTTATTTGCTTTAAGATGTCAAAGATATATAGCTGGTTATCATATTTGAGCTTTGTATTTGTGCCAATTTATTTTCCCCTTGTACAATGTTAAAAAAACATTATACTTAAAAGTTAGAGCTTTTGAATTTCAAGTTTCTTGCCTATCAAAGGTTTTCAATCTCAAAGGTGGCTTCATCAACTCATCCTTTACCAGATGTATCAACAACAGCACAACATGAAAATTGGCCAGCATCAGACTGAAAGAACTGAAGGGACTGTCTCCAACCAACAAGTGGAACAACATTGGGGAAAAGATTAACAAAACAACTACTGGGCAGTCATTAGACAGGAATATGTGTCGGAAGGAACTGCAGATACTGGTTTACACCGATGATAGATACAAAATGTTCCACATGATAAACAAACGGTAAAGGGAATTCAAATCCAATGGCACATGTTGTTCTACAAAGCACAAGATTACATAACAATTAAGAAGCATTCCAACACCAAGCAACAGATTAATTTTTGTGTATCATTAGGTTTCTTGCAAATGTTCTAGGGATCAAAAATACTGGAGAGCACAGTAAATTATAATGATAGCAATGCATTTGTATTGTGTGCATTTGAATTATAGGCTATGGTTCAATGTGTCTACACGTTGCTGAAATTATGCTTTAGTTCCATTGAAATATTATTGTCCCAGAATAAAGGTTCTGCTTTGCACATTATAATCAATAAAACAAGCCTCGTTGCTCTTTCAACTCTTCAAAATGATCATATTAAAAAGGCTCACTCCATTACACTAGAACTTTCAATGCTAGTTTATGTAAATTTCAGGGCATTGTATATTCACACACTCTTATTAACAGTTCTGCAGGAGTCACGCAGTGCAAAATAGGAGGACTCGGATGGAATCAGATCATACAGAATAGGAAAGGTCAGTCAAATGGAAAAAAAGAAAGACAAACTTACATAGTGTTTTAACACACTTAAATTGGACAAAATCAATTTGCAACCATTGGAGAAATTTTAATGTGCTGAATCTGCTCACAGTTGGAGAAAAAGTAGCAATAAATTGTGATTCCACAAACAAGGTACACTTGAGAACACAGATTCTTATCTGCACTGGCCAGATTCTTGAAGTGCAGATGGCCCATCTGTAAGATTTGCCAGAACAGAGGCAGCAAAGGTAATGGCAGGGCCAGGTGCGCAGCTTGAATGCAAGTCCCCAGGCTCCAGCTGCCTGCTGTCCACAAGAACAGCCTTAGATAAATGGATGAGGATGGTTAGGAGTGAGGCCATGGACAGATCAAAATTACTCGAGAAAATATTAATATTGACATCTTGGTGTTTGACGTGAATGATTTGGATCACGTTTGCTCTAGCTAACCCACCATATTTTAAAGTTTTAGCATAAGCTAATTTATGGATTCATGACAACCATTAAAAATAATTTAAATTGCAGTCAAATAGCTCGATGTACAACTGAACAGCTGTTCACGTCATGCCTGGATGTGATTGATATAATAAATATTCTGATCAATTGATTTGAAAAAATATTTTAGCAGTCCATTAAAACTGAATGCTTTTCTTGATATTTGCAGTGATCCTATTTTGACGACAAGTATCACAATTTAGCAATGGAAGAGGCTCCACAATAATAATTATCCAATGTAACAGTTCATAATAGTCTAAGATTTAAAGCTTTTAAAATGAACTTCTGGGAATTTAATGCGTCTTATTATCTTAAAAAGATTTTATGTGCAAGGTATTGTACCATTAGATTTTTGCACAGTTGTGGTGGCACTTAATTAGCCTGCTTGTAAATAAACCGGACTATTAATCTGACTTTTTCACAGCTTGAAATGGCCAGAGAAATAAAGTGGGTACGCTGCAAAATCAATGTTGTACAACAAAAATATCACTGGTGCAACACATTATCTCACTTGCGTAACACTGTCCCTTGAGTTAAATATGACAAGTTTTAGTTTATTTGATTTAATGCCTTCAAACTTATTTCTACCAATGTCCTTTTTCTGGTGAAAGTTAATCCTGTAGCTTTCTCCACAGATGCCAACTGACCTACTGAGTATTTTCAGCTCTTTCAGGCTGTATTTCATATATCCAGCACCTGCAGTATTAGATATTTCAACTATCTTGTTAGATTTAGCACAGTTATGGAGAAGCACTACGATAAGCCAGGAGTAAAAGTTCTAAATAAGGAAAGATCATTTGTTACAAAACTGAGCAATGACTGAGGGAAGGTGGATTAAAAATTGCTCCTAGCAGATAAATCAGCGTCAAAACAAGACAAGTCATGAGAGTTTATTGTCAATGAAATTCTTGCATTGCTGCAGCACAACAGGATATTGTAGTCATAAACACAGATCAGATCAGTGTGTCCATATACCATAGAATATATATATACACACATCAACAAACAGGGAAGAAGCTGTTCCTGAACCTGGATGTTGCAGATTTCAGGCTCCTGTACCTTCTACCTGATGGCAGCGGAGAGATGAGTGTGTGGCCAGGATGGTGTGGGTCCTTGATGATGCTGGCAGCCTTTTTGAGGCAGCGACTGCGATAAATCCCCTCAATGGTAGGGAGGTCAGAGCCGACGATGGACTGGGCAGTGTTCACAACTTTTTGCAGCCTTTTCTGTTCCTGGACGCTCAGGTTGCTGTACCAAGCCACGATGCAACCGGTCAGCATGCTCTCTACTGTGCACCTGTAGAAGTTCGAGAGAGTCCTCCTTGACAAACCGACTCTCCGTAATCATCTCAGGAAGTAGAGGCGCTGATGTGCTTTCTTTATGATTGCATCAGTGTTCTGGGAAATATGCACGCCCAGGAATTTGAAGTTCTTGACCCTTTCCACCATCGACCCGTTGATATAAACGAGACTGTGGGTCCCCATCCTACCCCTTCCAAAGTCCACAATCAATTCCTTGGTTTTGCTGGTGTTGAGAGCCAGGTTATTGTGCTGGCACCATTTGGTCAATCCGTCGATCTCACTTCTATACTCTGACTCGTCCCCATCAGTGATACATTCCACAACAGTGGTGTCGTCGGCGAATTTGATGATGGAGTTCGCACTATTTCCGGCTACACAGTCATGAGTATAGAGTGAGTAAAGCAGAGGGCTGAGCACGCAGCCTTGAGGTGCTCCCATTCTGATTGTTATCGAGGATGACACATTCCCACCAATACGGACAGACTGTGGTCTGTGAATGAGGAAGTTGAGGATCCAATTGCAGAGGGATGTGCAGAGACCCAGATCTGAGAGCTTGGTAACCAGCTTGGAGGGGATGATGGTATTAAATGCCGAGCTGTAGTCAATGAATAACAGCCTGACATATGAGTTTTTGTTGTCCAAGTGGTCCAGAGCGGAATGAAGAGCCAGCGAGATCGCATCTACCGTTGATCTGTTGTGGCGGTAAGTGAACTACAGTGGGTCCAGGTTCTTGTCGAGGTATGAGTTGATTTGCACCATGATCAGCCTCTCAAAGCACTTCATCAACACAGACGTTAGTGCCACTGGTCGATAGTCATTGAGGCACGTCACCTTGCTCTTCTTGGGCACTGGTATTATTGATGCCCTTTTAAAGCAGGTGGGAACCTCAGACCCCAGAAGTGAGAGGATGAACAATGGAGGGCAGTCAAACCCATAGTGGGAGCTTAGGAACGATATGTTTCTACAAAGGAAAAGTGTGAGCTTCCAAATCTAAAACCGGGTGGATGCAAGTGAAGATAAAGAAAGTTTGGGGGTGAAAGTAAAGCAAAAATTATGAAGGCAAGGATATGAGAAAACATGACAAGACAAATCTAGAAAAATGCACAGATAAAGAATAAAACTAAATGAATATAAATTCTGAAGCTTCAGGTTAGATGAAAAAGAATTGGAGATTTAGAATATATGCATAGAAAGATCACCCAGTGTCATAATCATAGATTCATACAGCATGGAAACAGGCCCAAATTGCCCACGACAACCAACATGCCCCATCTACACTAGTCCCACTTGCTCGCACTTGGCCCATAACCCTCTAAACCTATCCTATCCATGTACTTGTCCAAATGTCTCTTAAACATTATGATAGTCCCTGCCTCAACTACCTCCTCTGGCAGCTTGTTCCATGTACTCACCCACTTTGTGTAAAATAATTACCCCTTAGGTTCGTTATAAATCATTCCCCGCTTAGGTTTAAGGTAACCAATGTCCTCTGGCTGCGGTAGTAATTAATTCTTTATACAGAAAAAGTGAATAGTAGTATTGCAGAAAATAACAGTAGATTCAAACCATTGGCTCACCATATTCACAACGATGAACTTAAGACAACCATCCACCTAACCTGAGACTCTCACACACAGCTGAGCTCCCGACAATTCAGATGATGCAGAAGTGACTTTAGAGGCAATATTTGCTAATGGTAAGTCACCAGGCACAAGTCACCTGCACTCTGGATAAGGAGCAATGTTAAGTCTATACTCTGGTATTTTTCTCTTTGCACGATTGTACTTGTGTATGACTTGATTGTACTCGTGTATTGTTTGATTTGACTGGATAGCATGCAAACAAAGCTTTTCACTGTTTCTTGGTACATGTGACAATAATAAACCAATACCTAAACCAACCTTGACGTCAATGCTTACAAGTGTTGGGCCACGTCTATTCAGAGACAAAATATTTAGACATGGACTTTAGTGGATAGGACAGATGGATATGTAGGATGAAACAACTTATACACTTACAGGTCTATTTGAAAACATAAGTTAAGTGTCAAGTTTCATGGAGTTTTCCAACATCTAAGGGTGTACAGTGGCACAGATGGTAGAACTGCAGCCTCAGCTAGGCACCTGGAGTTGATCCTCATCTAGAGTGCTATCTGTGTGGAGGTTGCACATTCTCCCTCCGACAGGTGCTCCAATTTCCTCCCACATCACAGAGACTTGCGGGTTTGTAGGTTCATTGGCGGCTGTAACTTGCCGCCAGTGTAAGGAATGGATGTGAAGGTGGGATAACCTAGAACTAGTGTGAATGGGTGATCGATGGTCAGCGGACTCGGTGGGCCGAATGGCCTATTTCCAGGATGTATCTTCAATCAATCCATCAGTCCGTCAATCAATCTAACGTGCACATAGCACTTTGAGTACTGTACACCTGGAGCCCGTCTTATTCAGCACGGAAATGTGACATTGCCTTTACTGGATCCTTTGTGTGATGGTTCATGTTTCAACAATCATTGTAGCCTAAGCAGAAGATTAGACCCTGCAGTGAAATCTCTGACTGCCACGCTCATGCGTCTGGATGCCGCTAGTCAAATGCATTAAATTCACAGAGACTGAATGCAAAACTGTAATTTCTGTGCTAATTTACAACCTTGAGGTATCTTTTCCTCTGCATAAATAGTTAGATTATTTGTAGACTTAAACTCACAATTGTTTTGTCATCATCTTCTGGCCCAATAATTGATTTAATTTGGACTTCATGTTTGTTTCTGGTTCCAATCAAAATACTCACACTTCTATTCATTTGGTTATTCCGTTATTGCACTGTTCATGCTGGTGCATTTGACAAAAGCTAATCCAAATCTACTTCAATAACGTGTCATCACTGAAAGACTATTTCTTCATCAAGCAGAGAAAAACGCAAGAGTCCATTATTAACCTTGACACCACAGCTGCTGGTTTGTCATGGATAATTTCCTCTCCTCATACAACCCCAATTAAGCATTGAGCTAATTAATTAACATGCCTTAAAAGGATAAACATTGATTATAATACTTTGCATTCAAAACTTTCATGAAAACATTGGATGCAACGATCTGACAAAGGACATATTGCATTAATCGAGCAAACAGAGGCATCCAGAACACTGGGATGGGGGTGGGGTGGGGGTGAGGAGGGGGGGGGGGTATGTTTTGTCATTATGCAATAGGGCAAAAGAAGCTGTTAGAAGCTATTATGCATTTTTATATCATCACAAAAAATCAAAATCAATTGCTGTGAAAATTAATGGGATGAATGCCAGTGGATTGTTCTGTTCTATAGTACATTGGTTTTTTGTTAATGAATCTGTTGTAAAACATTACTCTTACATGCTGCCAGAAAATGTCCTTAAAGACTTTCAAAGGAACAATAAAGTAATGTTATATTTCATTATTTAAAAAAGTTCCAAAATATTTCCAACTTTCTTCCTGAATGGATATACAGTGAATGAAGGGGTATGGATCATGTGGAGGCAGATGAGATTAGTTTATCTTGACATCATCTTCAGCACAGACAATATGGGCCAAAGAGTCTGTTCTCTTTTCCTTGCCCTCAATGCTAGATTGTGGGTCAAGGGCTCCAAACATATTTTGATTATTTTAGATATTTGGCCATTTTTCATTTTTGGAAAAATGTCACTTTGGGAGATTAGATATTGTCTCGTTGGGTGATGAGGCATTGAAAGTCAGTAGTACAGGTCACCATGAGGTGAATCACTGTAAAATCAGGTCCTTTTCGGGCTATAAACATAGATTTTGATGCTAACAATTGATGATAACCCGATCAGATTGTATGTCAGCAATATGGCAACCCAGCAATATACAGATAAAAACCGAAGGCAATGTGTAATCAAACTAGGGATTTTAACTCAGTCTTTCAGATTTCCTCACAAGATGACAATGCTGTAAACCCAGTTTGCATATGACATACGATGCTTGTAGCCCTGCAGCAGCCAATAAATCCATTCTGCAGTTTCCCAAATACATGTTCATATCTAAGGGCATTGGTAACCTGACAGCTGCATGGTGCCAGAATAACAAGCATACACTCAATGTTTGCAAGATCAAGGAGCTGATTGTGGACTTCAAATGTTCCGTGATCCATGAACATTTGAAGAACATGTTGAACATGAACATGAACGTGATTCATCGACAGGATGGGGTGGAGAGAGTCAATAGCTTTTGGGCATGCTGTGAAAGTCAGTTCTCGGCCCATTAATGCTGTCTCAATGAAAGCTCATCAATGCGTCTACTTCCTTAGAAGATTGAGGAAAGTTAAGGGCCTGTCCCACGGGCAGGCGACTCCATGCGGCAAGCGCGACCTAACCGGAAGCGGGGGCCGCGCGAGGGCCGCGCGGGGGCCGAGTGATCACCGTACGGCCTGTCCCACGGGCATGCGATTCCATGCGGCAAGCGCAACCTAACCGGAAGCGGGGGCTGCGCGGTGGCCGAGTGATCACCGTACGGCCTGTCCCACGGGCATGCGATTCCATGCGGCGAGCGCGACCTAACCGGAAGCGGGGGGTGCGCGGACGTCCAGTTCGAGCGAAGTCCGTTGGAAGCTCGATCGGTTTTTATGTAGGTGAACACGGGTAGGTGATGTTTCGGTTTTTATGTAGGTGAACACGGGTAGGTGATGTTTCGGGTCGAGACCCTTCCTCAGACCATAGAAGACTGCAGAAGACTTCAATCCGAAGAAGGTGTCTCGACCCGAAACACCACCTGTCCACAGAAGCTGCCTGATCTACTGAGTTACTCCAGCATTTTTGGTGTGTCCATCTTCGGTGTAAATGGGCATCTGCAGTTCCTTCCTTCACAACAATTCCAGAGTTGACTGAGATGGTGCACGCGGCGTCGAGGCGGTGCGCGCGTCCTCGATGCGGCAGCGGGGCGGCAGGCCGTTGCCTCGCGGAATTTTTGAACAGTGTCAGTTTTTCAGAGCCCTGCGCGGTGTCGGGACCAACTACATACGGCTCCGGCGATCTACGTAGGACCAGCACCACGACCTCCGCGCGGCCCCCACACGGCCCCCGCTTCCGGTTAGGTCGCACTTGCCCCGTGGGACAGGCCCTTTAGTATGTCGCTGAATACTCAGTCAAACTTCCATAGTAGCATGGTAGATAGAGACCATTCTGACTGGTTGCATCACTGCCTGGTTTGATAACTCGAATACCCAGGAATAGAGGGTGCAGAAAGTGATAGAAATTGCCCAGTCTATCATAGTTACTGACCTTCCTACCATCAAAGGGATCTACAGGAAGTATGCCTCAAAAAGGCAGCTAATATCATCAAAGACCCCACCACCCTAGCCACAAGCTCATCTTGCTACTATGGAAAGAAAGTACAGGGGCATGAAAACCTTGAGCTCCAGGTTCAGCAACAACTTCTTCCCAGCAACCATTCAGCTCTTAAACACTGTTCAACACCAACCACCACCTCAGCAACAGTAATATACTAAGGACTTTGGTTGCACCATGGACTTCCATTTGTAGTATTATAGCCTGATTACCAGAATAATTGCTAATTAATTTATTGTATTATTGATTATTTTATATTTATTTGTGGTATTATTGCATTGATGGGCCAGTAAAGCTGCAGCAAGTAAGTTTTTCATTGTTCTGTTGCCAGTACATTTGTCTATCAAACATGCTTGACTCGCGACCTATGGTGGACCTACCAGTACGAATTGCTGATTAGACATGGAGTATATGAACTTTGAGTGCTCTCTCTCTTAGCCTAGCTGAGGAATTTCAATTGTAGCTTATCTGTTTACGATACGACATGATAGAACTTTATTTATCCCAGGAGGGAAATTGATCTGCCAACAGTCATAAAAAACACAAAATACATGAAACATGAAATTAGTGATGATTTGAAAGGCTTGGGGGATGTGCAAAGATTGAGGAGGGGGTAAGGAGGGGAGTCAGTCTCAGTCTCAGTCTAACCCATGACAGAAGGGGGAGGAGTTGTAATGTTTGATAGCCACAGGGAAGGATCTCCTGTGGCATTCTGTCCTGCATCTTGGTGGAACCAGTCTATTGCTGAAGGTACTCCTCAGGTTGACCAGCGTGTCACAGAGAGGGTGAGCTGTATTGTCCAGGATGCTCCGCAGTTTAAGGAGCATTCTCCTCTCCAAGACCAACTCCCATGAATCCAACTCTGGCCCCAGGATGGAGCCAGCCTTCCCGATGAGTTTGTTGATCCTATTGGTGTCCGCAGCCTTTGCCCTGCTGGCCCAGCACACAGCAGCGAAGAAGATGGCACTGGCTACCACCGATTGGGAGAACATCTTACTGTAGATGTTGAAGGAGCGGAGCCTTCTCAAAAAGTACAGCCGGCTCTGTCCCTTCTTGTACAGGGACTCAGCGTTCCTGGACCAGTCCAGTTTACTGTCCAGGTACATTCTAAGGTATTTGTACTCCCTGGTAAACTACACATCCACATCATTGATGGATACAGGGGACAGAGGTGTTCCTCTCTTCCTAAAGTCCACCACCAACTCCTTAGTCTTCTCGTTGTTGAGCTGCAGGTGATTCAGCCCACATCACTCAACAAATTCATTGACGACACCTCTGATCTTTATTGACCATTACCAGATCAATTAGTCTTATATTTAGTCTAAGATTTAATGGTGCATTCA
>CM075977.1:57410870-57421038 GCA_038087875.1 Malacoraja senta
CATCCTTCTCTCCAAAGATGCTGCCTGTCAGGCTGAATTATTCCGGCATTTTGTGTCTGACTAAGATTTAAACCAGTTCTTTCCTACAAATGACAATCTGTGACTCTTCCTGGGGAGTGTTGTAGAGCAGAGGGATCTAGGAGTGCAGGTACAGCGTTCCTTGAGAGTGACATCACAGCTTGGTACTGGTCAAATAGGCTTTTGGTACAGTGTCCTCAACCACAGGAATTATTTTCACCACATTGCCACATGGATCTGTGCTTTGGAGTAGGCATATGATAACGTTTGGATAATGAACCACACAGAACACGAACACCAATACAAATGATTGCATTCGTGATTTCCTGATTCCACCTTCTCCAATTCATTATTCGAAACCCACACAGCGTTAAGTGAAAACCATAAAACCATCAATAAAAATGTGGTGCAAATATTCAGCAGGCCGGATGAAAACGCATTGAAACATTAACTTGATTGGTTCCTCACAGATTCTGCATTACCAACCTCGTATTTCTGCCATTTTCTGTTTTGATTCTACAAAACATCCATTTTCTCATTTTTGGAATAATTTTTGACCCAGAATTATTTGGAACTGTTTTTCCATCCCAACTAATCACAAATTAGCATGACAAATATGTAATTATTAATAAACCAAACAAATGCAGCATTGATTGCAGCAGGCAATCTAAAAATGTTATTTTAAAATGTTTCATTTGATTCTGTGCTGTGGCAATCCTTTTATTAGCAATGAAGGTATTATGGTGCAATTAATGTTCATAATATTTTTGGTACTTGGTGTTAATGATATGTTTACAGCACAATCTCTTTTGACCCTTGTAAATAATCTTTGGAAGATGTAGGATGCTTGAGAAAGAAGATGAATCAATTTGCACAAAATCACTGAGCTTTAAAGCAACATTGGAAAATACAAAGCAGCAGATTTCCTACCCCTCTTGCCCTAAAATTATATTAAATATAGCACAGAAAGTGTAAATACGACAAAGTATTTAAATAATCTTCCTTATAATGATAGAGAAAGTGGCCTTTCGGCCCATCAGGTCCATGCCAGCCGCCAGCCGCCAGCAGATTAATCTCATTCATCCCAGTTCCCTGCCCATGGATTCCCCATTGCCCTGCAACGTTAACTCACTCCGTGCCTTTCAACCCCATGTCTCCAGATGTAAGTGAATCTTTCAAAAGCCATTTATCAAATACCCACATCCTTTCTATCCAAAACACTCGACCTGAAATGCCACCTATTCCTTTTCTCCAGAGATGCTGCCTGGCCTGGCCTGCTCAGTTTAGTTTAGTTTAGAGATGCAACACGGAGACAAGCCCTTCGGCCCACCGTGTCCACACCGACCAGCGATCCCTGCACATTAACACAAGCCTACACACTAGGGACAATTTGCACTTATACCAAGTATACAAACCCAAGCCAATTAACCTACAAACCTGTACGTATTTGGAGTGTGGGAGGAAAACGAAGATCCCGGCGAAAACCCACACGGTCACGGGGAGAACGTACAAACATACTCCGTACAAATGTACAAACTCCCTACAGACAGTTACTCCAGCATTTTGTGTCTATCATCGGTGTAAACCGGCAACTACAGTCCTTCCTACACAGCTCAAAAGAAAGGTATTTTATATTGTTACTGTGTGCTGCTTCTCAGCGCTTTCACTACCGGTCATTTTCTGACTGTGCCAAACCCCTGCTTATGCACATCTCCATTGAAAGTTGTTCTAAATATATTTGTGTAGAAAGGAACTGCAGATGCTGGTTTAAACTGAAGATAGACACAAAAAGCTGGAGTATCGCAGTGGGACAGGCAGCATCGCTGGGGAGAAGGAATCCCTGGGTGATGTTTCAGGTCAAGACTGTTGGTAAATACACTGGGAAAGGATTTGATTTTGTGTAGTGGACTAAAAATGACTGAAAGCAAGTTTAGCAATCCTTATCTATCACAATGCGACAATTTGGGATGAATGGTAAAACAGTCTTCGAGCTTCTTTATTCGATTGCACTGTGCCATGCCTCACCTCATCATGTTGCAGCGCTGACACAAAAACCAATGCATTGTCAGATTTGATCATTGACTTATGTTGAGTAAATTAATCTCAGGAGGGACAATGAGGTAGTGGTGAATACACTTGAATTCAGTATCAGCAGAGATAGGGTGAAGATCCAGCTATTCTCCTGCTCTAGACAGTCATGCAGCATCTCCTGTTGGGCAAGGGCATGATCATGCAACCATTAAGACCCTGCCTAGAATAAATAAAATGATATGTTCCCAGCAATGATATTTCAAGGGAATTTTAGTGCCATACCAAAATTCTGAAAAAGCACTGGGTAAACAAATCCTTTTCCCTCAAAAAACATTTGTCATGGCAGAACAACAGTAAAGTTCTGGTTGTGTCATTAGTTTAGTTTTGTTTATTTTAATGATACAGCACAGAAACAGGTCCTTCAGCCCACCGAGTTCGCGCCAACCAGCGATTCCTGTACACTAACACTATCAGACACAGTAGGGACAATTTACACTTTTTACCAAAGCCAAATTAACCTATAAACACATACGTCTTTGGTGTGTGAGAGAAAATGGGAGAACCTGGGGAAAACCCATGTGTTCAGGGGAGAACATACAAACTCTGTACAGACAGCACCCATTGTCAAGATCGAATCTGGATCTCTAGCAGTATAAAACAGCAACTCAACCGCTGCACCTCCGTGACACCAATTGTCCGCAATGAAGCTCATAATTAAGTGTTATTCACAAAAATAAAAATAGATCTATTATGTTTGAATATATTCAGAGAATATTTTAACAACTATCTCTATTTTGACTGATTTATCATAATTAGGATTATACCTTGGTATTACTATCCCATAGTACACTATCTTTATTCCATTCTCCTCATCGGAATGACTGTTCTATTGCTAAATTGCCGATGTAGAGATTTCCTATCAGTAAATACAATACCTATCATTTTACTGTGCAATATCCTATGGGAGTCACCAGTATCTATCTAAATGATAATTTATTATACCCATTATCTATTTTTCACTGGCCAGTGATAAGCATTTGCATTAAAAATAGTTATTACATTTTTATTTTTCACCAAGGAAAACTGAAATCAAAGTAAATATTCTTCCCTCCTGAAAGGGAACTAATATTGTGGTGAGCAGGTTTGCAAGTGCCACTAGGGAGAGTTTAAACTAGATTGGCAGGGAGTCAGGATCCAATGTAGTAGTGAAGTTAGTTGGAAGTAGCATGTCAATACAGAAGTTAATAACTGCAGGTTCAGTGGACAGGCCAGGCAGGAGAACAGCAGAGAGCAAGGAAGGATGGTTGGATTAAATCGCAATTACTTCAATGCTAGAAGCCTGATATGCAAGGCTGGTGAATTCATAGCGTAGATTGATACATAAGACTGCGACTTTACAAATATTACAAATACCTGGCTAAGGGAGGGACAGATTTGGCCGCTTCATGTTCCAGGGTGCCACAGACGAGATAGAGGTGGGGGTAAAAGAGGGCGAGTTGCTACATTGATTAGGGAGAACAAAATGACATTACAGTCCATTGAGGCAATATGGGTGGAGCCGAGAAATAAAAAGAGGATGATCACCTTGTCAGGATTGCATTATAGGGCCCCAAATAGACAACAGGAATTAGAGGAACAACTATGCTGGGAGTTGGCACAGTAGCGCAGCTAGTTGTGCTGCTACGTCACAACGTCAGAGACCCGGCGTCAATCCTGACCTCGGGTGCTGTTTGCATGGAGTTTGCAAATTCTCCATGTGCGCGTGTGTGCTTCCTCCCTCATCCCAAAGACATGCGGGTTTATACGTTAATTGGCCTCTGTAAATTGCTCCTAGTGTTAGTAGGGAGTGGATGAGAAAGTGGGATAACAGAGCTGGTATGAATGTGTGCTCAGTGCTGGATGTGGACTCAGCAAAATTCATGCTTTTGAACACGACACAAGACTAACCTCAAGAACAATGCAGCTCTACAGGACTGTGGTTCGGCCACATTTGGAATATTGCTTGCAATTCTGGTCACCCCATTACAGGAAAAACGTGGAAGCTTTGGAGACGGTGCAGCGGAAGTTTACCAGAATGCTGCTTGCATTAGAGGCTTTCAGCTACAGGGACAGATTAGATAGACATGGATTGATTTCTCTGGAAAGTCAAAGGTTGAGGGGAGATTCAACAGAAGTATATAAAATTATAACAAGCATAAATATGGTTGACAGTCAGAACCTTTTTCCTGGCGTGGAAATGTCCAACACAAGAGAGCATAGCCATAAGATGAGAGAGGGAAAGCTTAATGGAGATGTGCAGGCAAGTTTTTTACACAGAGGGTGGTGGGAGCCTGGAACGCATTGCCAGGGGTAGTGATGAAAGCAGATATGAGAGTGGTGTTTAAGAGGCTTAGGATAGGCACATGGAAATGCAGGGAAATGGATATAGATCATGTGCAGGTAGATGAGATCAGTTCAGTTAGGCATCGTGTTTGGTGCAAGCATTGTGGGTTGAAGGGCCCATTCCTGTGTTGTACTGATCTATGTTCCAACAATGACCTTCTTTGGACTATGTCATTGGTTCCACTTTGGCTGTTGCACTATTATGGTTACCTTTTGATTATCGTACATTTGCAACTTCGACAGACCAGAGACCACGCACAAATGTGACCTTTGCGACAGAGACGGTCACCCCCGCATTGGTCTCTTCAGCCACAAGCGACGCTGCTCTAGCCGAGGTTTGGAGCGAGCGGCCAACAACTAGGATGCATCACCCATGGTCAGTCATGACCGAGTTTGCAGATGACACAAAGCTGTGTGACAGTGTGAGCTATGAGGAGGATTCTATGAGGCTTCAGGGTAACTTGGATAGGTTGGATGAGTGGGCAGAAGCATGGCAGATGCAGTATAATGTGGATAAATGTGAGCAAGAACAGCAAGGCAGATTATTATCAGCAAGGTGTCAGATTAGGAGAATGGGAGGTGCAATGAGACCTGGGTGTCCTTGTACATCAGTCACTGAGAGTAAGCATGCAGGTACAGCAGGCAGTGAAGAAAGCTAAAGGCATGTTGGCCTTTATTGCGAGCAGATTTGAATTTAGGACCAAGGAGGTCCTACTGCAGTTGTACGGGGCCCTGGTGAGACCGCACCTGGAGTATTGTGTGCAATTTTGGTCTCCTAATTTGAGAAAGGACACTATTGCTATTGAGAGAGTGCAGCGTAGGTTCACCAGGTTAACTTCTGGGATGACGGGTCTGACATTTGATGAAAGAATGGTTCGACTGGGCTTGCATTCGCTGGAATTTAGAAGGATGAGAGGAAATCTTATTAAAACATATAACATTCTTAGAGGATTGGACTGGGTAGATGCGGGAAAAATGTTCCCGATGTTGGGGGAGTCCAGAACCAGGTGTTACAGTTTAAGAATAAGGGGTAGGACATTTAGGACTGAGAAAAGGAAAAACTTTTTCACCCAGAGAGTAGTGAACCTGTGGAATTCTCTGCCACTGAAGGTAGTGGAAGCGAATTCACTGGATGTTTTCAAGAGAGTTAGATTTAGCTCTCAGGGCTAAGGGAATCTGTCAGAGACAAAAAACATTCAGTCATGTAAAGAGATTTGTTTTCTGAGCCAGCATTTATTGTCCACTGCTAATTGCCCCCAAAATGATTGGCTCACGAGGCTATTTCAGAGGGTATTGTTCAGTTCAGTTTAATGTCACGTGCATTGTCATGTGGGTGGTGGGTATATGAAATCAGCTATCAAATGAAGTAGTTGAGACTGATAAAATCACAACATTTAAAAGACATTTGGAAAGTACATGGAGAGAAAGGATTTAGTGTGATATGGGTTATGCGTAGGCAATAGGGACAAGCTTGGCTGGGGCAACTTGTTCGACATGGATGAATTGGGCCAAAGGGCCTGTTTCTGCGCTGTATGACTCCACTGTACCATCAAGCGTCAACTATAACTAATGCAAAACATATCACACATCTGTACTACTGAAAACTCCTAAAAGGCATATTATACATTTTGATTTGTCAATTAAAACCAATCAAACAGCAATTATCATTAATCAACAGTTGTGGATTTTTGGAAATTTCTTGTGAAGTTAAACAATACGGAAACGATTATGGCTCTTTTCAAATAAGTTGCCAACTTAGTATAACAAGTCCCATTTTTCGCATTTTGAAGTATATGATATCCATTTACACACAATCCATCTGAAGCGCTATTAAAATACTCATGTTGTTCAGATCAAGGAATGGCTACATTTGCGTGATAGTTTCATTTCTCAGGTGGAGCACAACTCTAGGTTAGCAGTAAAATTGGCAATTTAGTGCTTCAATTCAAGTCAGCGGGTGCTCATTGACAATTTTGACAGCCAAGAGTAAAATAAATACATTACCATTCAGTTTCTTCCTAAACTTATTTGTTGCTAATAGTGAAACAAGAAACTTAACTCAACAAATTAGGAAAATCTAAAGTAAGGCTGAGAGTTGTTTTGTTTAAAGACAACATTGGATTATTCATTCATTGTAATGCAATAGTGTCATAAGCATTTTGACCTTACAGAAAACACATCAGACATATGAAGCTGTGCCTATTCCCTTATCACATGACTGCAGTGTTCAAAACCTACATTACAATTTGCACTGATTTTTGTATCTAGCTGATTTTAGACTTTAATCAATTCCTCTTCAACCTTTTTGAAATCAGGGGCTCAATCATCCAAACCAGCCTTAAGATAATTTGCAAAATTAAAAGAATGACTAAGAAATGCCTTTCAAGATTTGGTACAGCAGTACTAAAAATGCAGACAATAATAGCTGCTTTTCCGTCGCTACTATATCTACCATTGGAGCTCAACCATGAATGCTAACATCTGTATAATCCCTTATATTGGCAGTATGCACTTTCATTCAGATAATGATTTGAAAATGCTAAATGCTAATACCTAATTCAACAATGTTATTAAAGCTCATAACTTGAGGCTAAATTCAAGTCACATGCCCATTCCAGACAAAATGAGATCTAAACCAATTGTCAGTTCTGCTATTGTGTGATACATTTTATTCCATGTCACTGCTTGCTCATTAATTAAAATTGTTTAGATGGCCTGAAGGAAGAGGTCTCAAAATGTTCAGAATTAGTACATTAATGGAAAGAATTGCCATTGTACTGTAGGATCTGTAGGCATTTAATATATACAAACCTTACTGCTTCCACAGAATATGTCAATGATATACAAAGAAGAATGCAGAATATATGTGGCTTGACTATTGATTTAAAGCTCGCAACACTTTCAAATGATTTAGAATATATCATGCTTGTAAAAACATTATGAACTATTTAGAGATTAGTAGATGGTACAATGTTCTATAATGAATCAAAGCTGAAAATATGCCTGTGACTCAATAATCCTTCCAAACCAAAAAATCAGTGTTCTGAATTTTACACAATTATTTGTGCTATATTTGTACATTTGTATCCATCTTTAATCATTTGGTTTCAGATGCAAATGTAGCGACAGAAACTATGATAATTGTTAATTACGTTTTTAACTGTATGGGTTCCAGTTGCAAATATTCTATGCATAAGAAGGAACTGCAGATGCTGGTTTAAAGCGAAGATAGACACAAAAAGTTAGAGTGATTGAGCAGGACAGGCAGCATCTCTGGAGAGAAGGAATGGGTGACGTTTCGGGTCGAGACCCTTCTTCAGACAGGTATCTTGTTTCATAAATCTTTGGATCTTAAATACACCAAATTTCTAATTTCCACGTTTTCTCAACATCAATGTTTCAGAGCTGCAAAGTACTTAAGGCATGGGAGAAGATCATTTGGACTGAGTCCATGTTTAATCTCCAACAAACAATCTCCACCAAATTCCAACCTTTCAAATATTTACCCAATTGTAGTTGAATACCACAAATTAATCTGCATCCACTGAGTCCATTGAGTGTATACCACAGCCTAATCATTGCCTCCATAAATTCTGTTTCCTCCGGTCACTTTTAGTTCCACAGTCAATTGGCTTCATTCTGTCCTTCACTCTGCCTATGGAAACAGTTTCTGTCTATGAAGAAGAGTCCCAACCCAAAATGTCACCTATCCATATATTCTAGAGATGCTGCTTTCATGAAAACTTTATGATTTTCTTTTTTTCTGATTTGTTTACTCATTTCCATTTTCTGGACCAATGTTAGAACAACATGTTTCACTTCATATCTCTGCCATGTGTAGTCTTATCCGACACAGTGGGGGTAAATGGGAGAAATACAGTGAACTAACCATCATTTATAAACACCTGTGAGGTTGGGCTGCTGTGCTGTAGACTGATCGGAAATAGCACGTGAACAAAAGTGCATCAAATCCTAGAGCTCCAAATCAATTTTTTTAAAATATACATATCTCTATAGAGAACATCGAAACAGGAGAATAAAGCATTTAGTCCCTCACTATTGTCTCTCACTTATCACCTTTCTCAGACTCCATTTTTAACACCATAATCTCAACCAAACATTTCTTCAAACTCTTGGTCCGAGGAATCAGCACCTCCCTCTGCAACTGGACATCCTGACCCCTAGAGCACAATCAGTGACAAAATATCCTCCATGAGAATTCTCAACACCGGTGCTCTGCAACTCAGCTCCTTACTATGTTCCCTATACACCCATGGATGAGTGATCAAATTCTGCTCTGACTCCATTTGCAGATGACACCATTACTGTGGTCCCAATCTTGAACAATCGTAAGACAGGGTATAGGAAGTGTAGTAATATAGTGTCAAGGCAACAACAAGGCAGATAGAGAGTGTAGTAATATAGTGTCAAGGTTGTCAGCAAGATGAAGGAGCTAGTTATTAATTTCAGGAAAAAAGGTGCTATTCACATCTAAATCAGCATCAATGGTGCCGAAACGTAGAAGATCAAGAGCTTCAAGTTCTAAGGTGTATTTATATGGATATCCATCACCCAACCATCTCCATCTACACATCACACTGCCTTGGGATAGCAGCCAACAAATTCAAGGACCATTTTCACCCCAGTGATTTATCCTTTCCCACTCTTTTATTGGATAGAAGATACAAAAGCTTTAAGGGCCTGTCCCACTTACGTGTCCTTGGCACGCAAATTACGCAACCTCGTGGTCACATTGAGGCGCAAGGGCATCATATGGCCGTGCGTGGCCGGTCCCACTGAGAAGCGGGGAGGGGTATGTAGTTGTGTGCGACATCGCGCGGGGCTCCAAAATTTATGTAGTGAACGAAATCTTCGCGCGCCAACGGCCTGTCGCGGAACTGACGGCCAAAGTGGGACAGGCCCAAGACCCTGGCACAACGCAACGTCTCACCTCCAACAGCAGCAGAAGCAGGCAAACGATCGCTGAACTCGGCCTGGGGCTCACGGCCGTTGCGGTCCGGATCCGCCCCCACTTCTACTCCCAGAGCGGGGCCAAGAAAATTGAAGATAGACACAAAATGCAGGAGTAACTCAACGGGACCGGCAGCATCTCTGGAGAGAAGCAATGGATGTGCGTACGCAAGAAATCGTGCCCAATCTTCTCAGCTCAACGCAACCACGAGGTTGCGTAATTTGCGTGCCAAGGACACGTAAGTGGGACAGGCCCTTTAAAGGACTTAAACGATTTAGGATCAGCTTCTTCCCCACTGTTACTAGACTAATGAACGGTCTTTACTTTAGACCTTAGACTTAAGAGGTACAGTGTGGAATCAGGGTCTTTGGCCCACTGAGTCCGCACCGACCAACAATAACCCTGTACACTGGCACTATGCTACACACAATATACAATGAACAGAAGCCAATTAACCTGCAAACCTATACTTCTTTGGAGTGTGGGAGGAAATCGGAGTCCCCGGAGAAAACTCATGTGGTCACAAACTCTGTACAGTCAGCTCCCATAGTCAGGGTCAAATCCAGGTCTCTGGTGCTGTAAGGCAGCAACTCTAATGCAGCACCACTGTGCCACCCATAAGCGAGGGTACAGTCCTGATCTTTCAATCTAGCTCATTGTAGACCGTGTACTTTTTCTCTGTAACTAACACTATGATGATATCACACTATATTCTGCACTCTTTGCAGCACCTGTTGAACTTGAACTTGTCTGAAGAAGGGTTTC